>JAPPVO010000016.1:158308722-158367308 GCA_030407325.1 Camellia japonica
AACAGACTCGAGAAAAAGCAAAAACAACTATTTATAAGACAAAACGGTGTTTGAGGCAACAACCCCGAAATCACCTGGTATGCTATAGAAGAGGGACTGACTCATTACAATTAGACAAACCCTTAAGCAAAAGGAATGTCTCAAAACAATGAGACAGGCTCAAGACAAAACAGAAGACTGACTTGACATCCAAGTCAGAATTTACAAAAATAAACAGGTGCCCAAAAATGCGTGCCAAACGCCACATCCAAAAATGCGCCAAGCATCGCCCACAGGCGGTTCACCCTCTGATTACATACTCGCAGTATCTGTATCCTCAATATCCAAGAACTCCATAGTGACTGACTTGGCCGAGGTGGGTGGGAGGATAACCTCGTTGTCAATCAGATCCTGCACCTCGTGACGGAGGCGAAAACAATTGTCAGTGGCATGGCCTGTTTGCTGATGGTACGCACAGTACAGAGAAGCATCATGTGCGGCAGGGAGATTCTTTGGTAGGAGTCGGGGCTCCAAGGGTTTAAGATGCCCCTTTTTGGCCAAAATCAATAGTGCCCTAGACAGAGGCATGTAAAGAGGGTGGAAGACCCTGTGCCCTCGGGGCAGATACTTCGGGGCCTGAGTACTCTTGCTAGATACACTAGCGAACGGATCGGCGGGTGCGGCCTTGGATTTCTGATCCCTCCCGGGTGCAAGGTTGGGAGTGGGAGGAACTGTTTTGGCGTGACGGGGCCTATCCCGGTTTTCTGATTGACTAGAACTGCCCTCAGGCGGAGCTGGGAAAGCATCCTCCACAGCCTTCTTCGCAACTGTAGATATCTGTTGCTTGTTCATCCCCCTGGCTTTCAAAGCCTCTACTGCCCACAGCAGTTGTTCGATAGGGTCGGCATCCGTCTTCATCTTGCCTTTATCTCTGGCCTCGGCCTGATCTAGAGTTTTGTTTGCTGCGTCGTTGCCATAACTGGAGGTCATCTCCGGTTGGTTGAGTTCAATCACAATTCGTCCCAGTAGCGGGGGCTCCTGGGGTACAAAGCCTCCAACGTATGGTGCGGCTGGTGGCGGAACTGTCATTCCATAGGTGAGATCCGTCACGGATCTTTGAAGATCACCTATCATACCCATTAATTCAAATGTAGTGGGCTCGCGAGCCTGATATAGCTGGGGAGCCCAAACCGGGTGCGCGGCCGGCGATCTGGGCGGATGCGGCATGTCAACGGTGGTTTCATCATGTAGGGTGATTTCCTGATCCAACGCGGCCGTCATGACCACGATTTCTTCTGAATTCTGCGTCATGCTAGGTCCTGCCGCAGCAAGGAGAAGACACTAATTGTTCTTGATCAACTCTCTGAACCTCTGTACTGAAACGGAAAACAAACAGTATTTCAGCCCCAAACAGATCAAACACGGGTGTAGCCGAACAACTGCACTCTACTACTGATCACTGTTCCCCAGAATCACTGTTCAAAACTGAACTGGTACCCGCAGACACAACTGATTCTCAACAACACTGATACTGATGCCCTCGGGCCGGATACCCAGACTTGTAAACTGATATATGCGTTCCCTGCAGAGATACACTCTAAAAGCACATAGCAAGTAAATGAGAGCCAATACACCCCTATGTTGGGGTAGGGTTTCCCTGTCCTATTTTGTCAGGAGCTAGGGTTTTACTACGCACGCAGCGGTTTCAAACAACCTATATCGGGTAAGCAACCTGTCCTAATTTGGAATGGTCACTATGGATCCGAATATGCACTAGGTCGAATGGTCAAAGAGGGTGCCCCGGTAAAACCGGGGTTTGTGTTCCCATACTGGCAGAGCCCGCAACCGGTCAGCCTTATGGACATGCCTTGACAAGACAAGCCTCCGGCAAACCGCTCAGGAATAGCAGATGGCCAACACGGTGTTCCTAGGCGCACCAATGCACATGCAATGCAAAGAAACACATAAATGTAATCAAAACAGGATATCACGAGTTCGAGTCAAGCTCTCTAAAATCCCCAGCGGAGTCGCCAGAAACTGTAGACGCGCCCGTGGGCTCCACTCTACAGTTCGGACTCCCTGTTGTGCCGCGGTTCTAAATCTGAACCAAAGAGTCCAACTCTGGCAAATCGTTTTGAAGAAAAACAGATTTTTGAAAAAGTAGTGCCAAACATGGACTGCTTTGCCAGATTACAGAGTCGCCACCTAAATATTTTAAAATGGGAAATTTAGGAAACCCTGACTCGGTGCCGAAGGCCACATGTCCGTCATCACCAAAGTGACTTGGCTCGGGAGCTTGGGTACGATCGGGGAAGGTCAGCTATGAGCACCCCCTTTCGCCCGGTCCGAAGACCGGCCTCTACTAACCGTGATATCCTTTTTTGAAAACATTACATGCTCTTATTCCAATTATTAGCCTAGAATTACTATGTTATGCGCGCAGCAAACAAGTATAGACTAGATCGCCTAATTTGGAAATAAGCATTGCACATCCGTCTTGTTTGGAAAACAGTTTGAAATTGCTACTCGCGGGTAGGCTAAAACACGGATTTCAATGAGTATTCCCAACTCAAGTAATCTAACCTCCACCCACAGGCATTCGAGCAGTTTATCACATAAACACTTAGCCGCATGGCAGGCATACTGTCATGTTAACATTCACACGCATGCGACATGCTAAAGCATAAGACTTACATCGTACTCCGTGCCAAAAGCAATAACCCGGTTAGCAAACATGCATGACCTAGTTCATGTTAAGTGGCTAATGCGACACAAGCATAGATGCAATCTAGAGTAGGCTCGGCTAACCCTAAACATGGCATATGAAGTGTGCGAATAGCACGTATTCAATTTGGAATTGAAAATTGCAATGCGGTTTGTATGATGTACCGAGCCCGGTGCATGTAAACAAATGCATGAATGCACACATGCATTGCATAAGGTATGTTGAAATAGACGTGCCCTAATCTACCAACATAAGCGGGTAAATAAAAGGGAAGAAAGAAGTGGGGGTTGGAAGACATACATCCACTCACACACACTTATTACAATTTTGCCCTCGCTCGGAGGGACCAAAATAATAATACAAATAATTAACTACGCAAGCTAATTAATTATTACAAATTCACTAAATTAATTAGACAACTAATTAATCTAATTAAAACAGTAAATGCCTCGGGAGGAGGGCCCAAATGCAGCGCGCGCTCGGAATTGGCTCGGAATCGCACTGTCATGCAAGTGTGCCTCTGTTTTCCCTGCTATCCTCCTCTGAAAATTGCCAAAGTCCCAGGAGTGCCTCTCAGGGCACTGGGGAGTACCACCGGCTGGGGTAGAGCACCACCGGCTGAAGGGGGAGGCCACCGGCACTGAATGAAGCTATCGGCTGCCAATTGGCTGCCGGTCGGCACTAAACAGTGCCGGTCGGCACAAAATACCTGCAGAACCTGCAACTCACAGCAGCAGAGGGCAACAAATTGCATGGCAATGTAATTCAAGGCATGTATGCACAAAACACATCCCACATCATGTTAATGACTCAATGGGGCATGTGCCTCGATCCTCGGACCACCGATCGCGCATTTTCATGCACGATGGCCCTAAGAATCAAGAATGCAACTTTACTATAAAATGCATGCAAACCAAATAATCAAACAAGGGTGCCAAACCTCTATCAAACTCACTTCAAGGGGCTTGGCATGCATATCGATATGATGAAGCCTTAAGCATGGCAAACTAGTATGCAACATGGATAATGTGATGCACTTATTCAAACATGCAAGCAAGCATATAAGGCAAGCATGCAAAGCAAGCATGCAAACCACATGGGGGATGGACTTATACATGATCTAGGCAACTCCGAAGGGCCCAAAATCAGTAGCCAATAAGCCTACAATTGGGGACTAAACACACACACACACATGCACATGTTAAGGTGCCAAACCCAAGGCATAAAAAAGCAACATTCAAGCACACTTGAGATGATTCAAACATGGACTATTAGCATGCATTAAAAGCTCTGAAATTTATGTTAAACATGATGCCAAATCATGCAACAAAGCAAGCCAAACATGCAACAAATGGCCCAAGTCTTGAAACAAGCCAATGAGGCATTGAACTACACTTATGCAAAGCAATTATGGCATGCATTAAACAACCTAAAACAGAGTTGTAGCATGTTAAAACAAAGCCAAATGGCTACTTAGATGGCATCTAAGAGGCACAAACATGAAGGCATGCAACATGATCAAAACATGGAGCATTCAATACATACTCTTAGAGCATTAAAGAAGCAACTAAAGCATGCATACAAGTACACCAAAAGGTCTGAAATACCATGTTAAATGGTTCCAAACCATTAAAAAGGAGGCAAGCAAGGCAAGCTACATGCTCATGCTCTTAAGGCCAACAAGCCAAATACAAAGGAGCTATGTAATGCATGATGAGATTGACCAAAACAAGCATGGACAGAGCTAAATCATAGCAAAATAAGCATACAAGCTTCACAAATGCAAGCTTAAAACATGCTCGAAGCTAAGGCATACAACCTAGGCACATTAAGGCAATAAGAGGCATTACAAGGCAACTATGCTAAGCATGCATAAGGGACCTAAACCAACTTGAAATCATGTTATAACATGGCAATATAAGCATGGCAAACAAGTCAAACATGCTCAACACACACTCAAGCATGAAGCTCCATAAGGAAGCAAAATTTGCCCTTTTCAAGGACATCAAGGAGAGGGGGTGGCCCTCCCCTTTCTAGGACTTTAAGGCACCATCTCCACCATTGAAATCCCTCAAGATTTCAGTGGTGGAGAGGTCCAAGCACACAAGTCCCGGATCTCTCCAAAATAGCACAAAAAAGTGCCCTTTTCAAGGCCTAAAGGGGGTCAAACTTCCCCAAACCACAAAACACCCTTAATAAACAATAAAGAGGGTTAAAAAACAGAACTCTTTTGTGTTATAGACCAGACACAAAAACTGTTTTAAACTAGGCAAAAATAGAGTGCAAAAATGAGGTAAATAAAGTAAGTTTCTTACCCTTGAAGCTTTTCTTCACAAAGGTTGGAGTAGTTGGTCCCTTGAGCTCCAAACCAGTCAAGAACACTAAAAATCAGCCCTTAGAACCTCAGTTGCAAGGAGAAGGTGAGACACTAGGTGTTTGTGTGCAATAGTAAGGCACAAAACACCTAGACACACAAGAGAAGAATAGAGATAGAAGGTGTATGCAACTCAAACCCTAGAAAAACCAGAGCTTCTCTCTCTCTTTTCCCCTCTAGCTCTCTAAATTTTGCTAACCCTTGAGCCAAGAGAAGAGGCTTCTCCTTATAGGCAACAAAGACTTACAAACTAAGTCATTCAAGGGCTCATCCCTCCATACACGTGTATGGAGGGGAAACAAGAGCTAAACAGCTGTCTGAAAATATCTCAGAAAGCAGCTGTAAAGTAGCCGGCTGGGCAAAATGGTCATTTTGCCAAAAATAGTGCCGACCGGCACAAAATAGTGCCGACCGGCACAATATAGTGCCGGTGGCCACACCAGCCAGCCGGTGGCCTCTAGCCACAGCCGGTGGTGTGTGGGGATGCCTCACAAAGCATTCCCTACCCCTCCAAGGCAAATCACAAGTGTTTGGTGCAAAACCAGACACAAAACGATCGAGTTCAGAGGTCCTGAGGCAAGGCGCGCGAGCCGAGAACTCCGGGAACTCCAAACGAACACAAACATGGATGATCACCGAGTGTTCCAACGGTGACGTCCAAGTCTTGAGGACGGTCAAAAATGGGGTGTCTACAAGAACCCCTCTGCATCTTACTGTCCCCCTACACATCCTCACTCCTCTTGGAGCCTCTCATCCTCTCCTCCTCCATTGCATCACAATCTCAAGATGAGTCGTCACCTCCACAAGGCGTCCATAATCTCTAATCATCGACCTGGCCACCTTGAACATTAGCCCGGTCCTCAATCTCTTTTCGAACTCTAAATAACGGCGCTCCTCAGTAGCCACGAGTTTGGGTGCAAACCTCGACAAGCTCGTAAATGTGGCCTCAAACTCTGCCACCAAAGTGTTCAATTATACCAGCTTGGAAAACTGGTCTCTCAACTTCTCCCTAACCGTGGGAGGTAGAAACTTGTCCTGGAAGGCGCGGACAAAAGCCTCCTAAGTCACCCCAATACGTCCACTGTCGCTTGCTTTTCGTGCTCCTTTTGGATATAACTAGCCCCACAATTCGGACTCACGTGGTTTTGAATCTGATTTCACAAGTGTAATATGAAACAGTGGAAACACAAAAGGAGTCTAAATCCAGCAATTCTTTTGAAAATTTGATTTGAATCAAAAATGTCAAAAATGGACTGCTTTGCCAAATTACAGAGTCGCAACCTAAATATTTTTGAGAAATTTAAGAAACCCGAGACTCGTGCCAAAGGCCACTTGTTCGTCATCACCAAAGTGTCTCAGCTCGGAAACTTAAGTACGAGAGGGGAAGGTCATGAATTGAGCACCCCACTCGCCCGATCAAAGATCGGCCTCTACTAATCATGATGTGATTTTTATGTACATTATATGCTCTTATTCCGATTATTAGACTAACATAAGTATAGACTAATTTGCAAAAGTTGGATCACTTTGATTTCATGTATGTTTTGAAAAATTGTTTTAATACGCGTCAATTGAAAAGGTGAGTTTGTATGCACATTAATCAATTTGTCCCAATTTAAGCAATAAGCCTCCATCCATAGGCATTCAAATAGGTATATCAATTAAGCAATCAGCCTCATAGAAATATGCATGATATTATAACACTAACATGCAATGTATCATGCTAAAACTTGAAATTGCTCACCTAGTACTCCGAGCCAAAACAAAGTGAAATAATTAGAAAATATGCATGCTCCTAACTAATACAATATGACTAATGCGACACATACAAGTATGCAATTTGTAGGCTCGGCTATGAGCATGGCATATGATTTCATTCAAGACATGCGATAAAGCACGTATTCAAGCAATGAATTTGAACATTGATATTGGGTTAGTAGAATGAGCCGAACCTTGGATGCATGCAAGACAATGGATGCAAAGCATAAGAATGCTAATTTGAAAAATGATCTATACTAACCATCGTAAGAAAATAAGTAAAAGGGAGAAAAACGTGGGGTTGGAAGACATATAACTTATTACATATTTGCCCTCACATAAGAGGGTCCGAATCAAAGTCTGAAAGTCTGAATAAAACTAATTATTACAAAGCTGAATGAATAAATAAGCAAAGGATTAACTAGCTAGCTACTCTATTACAATAAGGATAAATGAGAAATACACTAGTTATCTAAGTTAATTAGCTATAACAATTACAAATAAACAATAATAATAATAATTACAACAATAATTACAACAAGACTAATTGTAACAATAATAATTAATTAATTACAACAATACTTAGAGCATTAATTTACAACATTGATGTAAGCAAGAATGCACAAGAGTTGCATGCACAATGTCGAATAACTACTCTGTCTGCCTAGGCCTGCTCTGTTTCACCTTTAGCCACTACCCTCTATTTTTTGCAAAACATACTGCTGACCAAACATTGATGGCCGGTCGGCCCCCAATGAAGCCCGGTCAAGCCTAAATAAGGTTGGTCATGCCTTAATTTTATGCAAAATCCTGTTTTATGCTCTGAAGTGAAAACAATGCAGACAGAGTTATTCTGAACTCTGTTTGTCCTTCTCATACTTCTTTGCCATAGGAAAGCCTCAAGAGAAGGTTGGAATCGTTTCCAAAACCATCAATGAGCAATTTGTTTGCTTGATGATTTCGGCCACAATTTGGACAAAATTCAATGAATGCAATGAATAACAACCATCCCTCTCCTTTATCATGGGATGAGCTCAAAAAAGGGGGGGAGTAAAGACACTTCAAGGGTCGTCAAAACACCATGAATTGACGTGTGACGACTCTTGACACAATAGACTCGGCATAATGTCCGGCCGAACCCAAGCAATATAACTCATTTTCTTTATGTAGGTTGGTTCATTTTACGCCAAATTCATTAGTCTTTGCCATTCTTTAACCCATTTGTCCAAGATGATTGTTGCATCCACTAAAGATTACGTCCACTAAGTGAGAAGCATGTCAAATGGGAAGTGATTCTCAACATAAAAAAAGACTATGCCGTTGATAATGAACCTCCGTAGAGATTAAGCCATTAAGCATTGATATCTAGTTCATGTTTTGAATAACCGTCAACCAATTGAAACAACTCTCAACTGAAAGAAATGAATGGTAAGTTGATTATCAAAATGAAGCTCTTAAACAAGGAAATTAGACAAGGAAAAGCCAAGAACAATATGTAACAAGCTATGTATGAGGACTTGTGAGACAACAAGCAAACTAATCAAAGTATGAATTAATTAAACAACCTAGGACAGCCCTAAAACAACCTCTAATAGGTGAAAAATAGTGGCTTAAAGTGCATGAAAAGAGCCTGAAAAGCTAAACAACAAAGAAAGAAAATAAGGCTAGTAAGCAAGAACAAGGAGGGTGGCTAACCCCTCCGCTTTTAAAACCTCAAAGCATGATTTTTAGCCTCTTTTAAACTCTGAAAATCAATTTAGAAAGCAAAGAAAATGGTGTAAAAGCAAGGGTTTGAGCTATAGGTGAAGGTGTAAGAAAGAGTGTTAACTCTCTCTACCATTTGGTAGCTCTCCAAACCCAAGCTTAGACACTTGAAGGAAGACCAAAACAATACAAAAATACAAGGACTTGATAGAAAATGATAGAAAGGAGAGCAAGAGAAGAGATAGTAAGCTTATACCTCTCAAGAAAGGTAAGCTCTTTGTTGTGAATCAAATTAAGTCCAAACACACCCTCAAGCTTGGATTATGATGCTCAAAGCTCAACCAAGGTCCCTAGGCTAAGGTGTGAAGGTGTATATGGTGTATGGATATAGGTTCAAGGTGATAAGCTTGTTCAAAGGTTACTTTCCCAAGAAGAATAAGCTCTCAAGAAGGTGTATAAGCTTTTTAGAAATTCTTCAACCCTCAAAATAGAGATACAATTTCGTTTTATAGAATTTGAGCAAGAGGGGCCATAAATATCTTAAAAAATGGACAATTGGTGGGCTCCCGCCCAAAACAGTGTTTCTCGCTACTAAGGCACGACCGGCCATCAATAGCTACAGCCGGCTCTCAATGAGGCACGGCTAGGCCTCAATGTAATCCCCTGTTTTTTTGCTTCAGACTCAACATAGGGTGGCACAATGTGTAAAAATGGATTTATGGGGTACAAACAGTGGGAATATGGAACGTTTGAGATTGTTTCGGAGCTTAAACAAAGCCCCTTCATTGAGACCTCGAACTATGCACAACCCCACTTTCATCATCGAGTGTACCAAGCAAAGCGCTCGAGCCTTGCGGGTGATCAAAAATGGGGTGTCTATAAATTCCCCTCTTTGACTGAACTTGAAGTCATAAAGTGATGTGAGTGAATGTCAAAGCTCGGAGATGACCCATTTGACGAGGTCACAAGGCTTGGGCAAGAAATCAAGACGTAAATGCAAAGATTGAACTCGAGGGCAAAGCGCAAAATGAAATGCAGCAAATAACTTATGATCATGCAATAAAACAATGTAATGAAACATTTGAATGCAAATAAAGCAATGAAACAACGCTACAATCTAAACATGAACGCAATGTTTGAATGAAAATGCAAATCAAAATAAAACAACCCCACCGTGTCTCACACAAATAGAAGGCACAAACCAAACTACGTCTCACATAGAAAGGATGTAAGAAAATGCAGACCTAACTACGCCTCACGTAGGACGGGTGAAGGGTAACGTAACCATCAAGCGTACTTAAGGTTTCAACCGAGATCCTAACGCGTCTTACGCGGTAGGAGGAAGGGTGGTGTGAACAAACAGGCACACCTGATTTTTTAATCGAGAAAAGCACTCCTACCGCGTCGCACGCAAGAGGGGGAAAGATTGGTGTGAACGAACAGGCGCACCAGCTGTTTTTAACTGAGATAAGCACTCCTACCACATCGCACACGAGAGGAGGAAATGTGGTGTGAACACCGGGCACACCCGATGTTTTTAACCGAGCACTCCTAACGCATCACACGTGAGAAGAGGAAAGATTGGTGTGAACAAACAGGCATACCTGCCATTTTTAACCGACCACTCCTAACGCGTTGCATTCGAGAGGAGGAAAGATGGTGTGAACACCGGGCACACCCGATGTTTTTAATCTATTTGGACAATCCTAACGCGTTGCACGCGAGAGGAGGAAAGGTGGTGTGAACATCAGGCACACCCGATGTTTTTAATCGATTTGGATAATCCTAACGTGTCACACATGAAAGGAGGAAAGGTGGTGTGAACATCGGGCACACCCGATGTTTTTAACCAATTTGGACAATCCTAACGCGTCGCACACGAGAGGAGGAAAAGTGGTGTGAACACCGGGCACACCCGATGTTTTTAACCGAATGGAAACAATCCTAACGCGTCGCACACGATAGGAGGAGAGGTGGTGTGAACACCGGGCACACCCGATGTTTTTAACAGAATGGAAACAATCTTAACGCATCACACGCGATAAGAGGAAAGGTGGTGTAAACACCGGGCACACCCAATATTTTTAACCGAATGGAAACAATCCTAATGCGTCGCACGCGATAGGAGGAGAGGTGGTGTGAACACCGGGCACACCCGATGTTTTTAACCGAATGGAAACAATCCTAATGCGTCGCACGCGATAGGAGGCAAGGTGGTGTGAACACCAGGCACACCCGATGTTTTTAACCAAATAGAAACAATCCTAACGCGTCGCATGCGATAGGAGGAAAGGTGGTGTGAACACCAGGCACACCCGATGTTTTTAACTGAGTGGAAACAATCCTAATGCGTTGCACACGATAAAAGGGAAGGTGGTGAATAAAAGGGGCAAACAATCTCAGAATAAAATGAGATTAACTCACTCTCAGGAAGGCCTCGGAGAATGAAGCCCACGAAGATCACTCAACTCAAGGTACAAATCGGAAATGTGAGTTGATGAAGAGTTGAACATGAATTCTAAGCGAAGATATGTAAGATTAACATAATCAAAGCGATGCTCGAATCAATAAAGTGAAAACAAACTTGCCAATTTGTTGAACATAGGCTTTAATTTGAATGCAACACACTTAAGAAAATGATACAAAGAAGCTACATATGGATTTTGATTTCGTAATGCACGCAATTCGGAACAACTTACGAAATAACAGAACAAATTAAAGAAAAAAATATAAATAAAAGCAATGGAACAAAACAAAAGAACAACATTCCTGTCTTTTCCATTCTTTTCTTTTATTTCTCTTCTTTCCATTTTTTCATTGCGTGTTTTTTTTCTGGCTTTTTTCTCTTCTCTTTCTTTTTCTTTTTCCTTTTCCTTCTTCTCCTCCTCTATTTTTCTGTTTGGCTCTTTATTATTTTTTTCAGATTAAAGCTCCATAGTACAAGAAATAAAAAAGAACCAAAATTGATTGAATTCACACTAAGGACCGATCGGGCCTCGTTGAAGCACGGCCAAGCGTCAAAACAGCCGGCCGGGCCTCGATAGAGGGATAGGGGTAGATCGGTCAATCTGTGAGCCAAGTTTGTTTTAAACAAACTTAAACTTCATTTTCTTACACCTTCTCATCTGAAACTCCCTCTCCTCTTTCTCTAACCTCCCTCTCTCTCTAGATTTCCCCCTTTCCTTGAGTTACCCAACAATCCTCACAAATTTTCCTTAAACCTTTTTAATTCTCTATACTTTGAACTGAACAAAACTTGATTTGGTAGAGTTTTGAGATTTTTCTTGGTTTTTCTTGATTTCCCACATACTTACCCTCATTTTTTCCTTCCTCCTCCTTGATTTTCACTTTCCCTTATTTTCTCTCTCCTACGGTTTGGAATTTTGGGGATTTTTACTCACTTTCACTCATCCCTTCACATTTCTTCACTTTTTCCACTTTCCCCTCCCAGACCCTGCCATTGGTATTGGGGCCGTCTTAGGTGCAAATATGGAGGCCGAGGACGCTTCTGCATTGCCTTTCCTTGTTGATAGGCCATTTGATACGGCCACTTACCGACCACGTACACATGTTCCATCCCCCAGGTGATATTTTGAGATTTGAGGGCCTTATCCCAGGGATAGATGAGGACATCTTGCTACAAGAGCCCGCGAAGCACTTGTCCGCCGATGCCTCCATAGTAAGCAACTTTTCGTTCGTTTTGTACATATGTTGAATCTCATAAGCAAACCACTCATTAATGCTACATACATTCCCTAATTTACAGGTGATAACTAGGAGGATTGGTGGCTATGGATCCATATCTGGCCCTCGGCACTGGTATGAGAGGCTTCTAGTAGAGATCCGCACACTGGTTGATGCCTCCAGCTTTGGGCCCTTCTACTCAGTGCTTGTACAGATAAGGGCTGAGTCATTACTCTACGGGGGCCTGGTAGAGAGATGGTGGGACACCACTGACTTATTCCACTTCTCGTCGATTGGAGATGGTGGGACACCATTGACTCATTCCACTTCTCATCAATTGGGAAGCTAACCTTGACTCCATATGACTTCTCGATGGTCACTAGCCTATGAATCGGGATTGGCGGCCCGATCCCATGTGATCTTTGATATGACTTAGTGGAGAGCTGCACAGCGTCAGCTTCTCAGGGCGGTCCTAGACACTACCAGTCACGGGATGGTGAGGTATAGTTGGTTCTTTGATCACTTCTCTGATTCTCAACTCTCTACTCCATATGAGGTCGCGCAGTACACCCGCGGCTTCCTTATGTATCTCCTCGGTACTACCTTGTGTGCGAACAGGGAAAACACTGTGGGGTTATATCTTCTGAAGGCACTGGTGCACCTACCACAGGTGGCAGAGTATGACTGGGGTGGCACCAGCTTGGCTACCTTGTACTGTTATATGAGCTTCGTATCCCGCCGTATGGCGGATTCACTCGGCGACTACTAGAGGGTTTAGGAGGTATGCCTCACACTTATTTTTTCTATGCATTCTATTCAATTTTGCATTTCCTACTTATCTTTACTTTTCATTTCTTGTTTATCTGCCCATTTACTTCATCCATCATTTTCTGCTTGCAACTATGGGTTTATACATATTTCAGCTCTCTAGCTCCGGTCCCGGTGAGGTAGATTGAGTTGTCAGTACCCCGCTCCTAGTACTACAACTCCTAATTCAAGCGACGCCGCCACATAGACCGAGACTTCCCTTACTTTCGCCGTTTCTTTGACACCATCACCGCGAATCTGGTAACAAAATGCTAGTCTTTACATTTCCATACTATTGTTTCCATACTGTTGTTCTTCTCATACTGTACCATTCCCATACTGCACTGTTTCCGCTGCGCTGTTGCTTCTTATACCATTGTTTCCATACTGTGTCTCCATATCCTTGACATATGACATCTGCTTCCATAGGTTGACTGGCACCCCTGGGCAGGTATCCCTCAGGCAGTGAGGGCAACCTACGTTGCTGCATGGCATGCCTCTACTATGAAAATTCTATTTGAGGGCCCCTTTGGCCGAGCTTATTACCTGGGGGAGAGGTTTATCCGCTAGACACGAGGGGTAGCAGATCCAGACATTCCACATCCTCCTCTTCCTGGCATGAGGGTAGTGGATGATCTTCACGATGGTCCTCAGATCGACTTCCTGATGTTGGGAGAGGATGGTGACCGACATCATGAGCCTGGCGGCTTCACCACTTTCTTGCAGACTCGGGTGATGGCACCTCTTACCCATGGCGTGGCCTGTGCTATTCCAGAGGTTGCTACTGCTGTTACTGGAGGAGTTCCTGCTGCAACTCCCATTCTTGGGCTTCCAGTGATTCCTACAGAGGTCGTGTACATGCGGCTAGACATGGTGATTGGGCAGATCCCTTTTGAGCACATTGATAAGAGAGATCGTAGGTTGGTGCTTGCTCTCTCTCTCTCTCTCTCTCTCTCTCTCTCTCTTAATTTGTTTCAATGGCTTGAACTCATTACAATTTATTTATTTTGATTTCAATTACACACTTTTTTATTTTCAGTGTACACCCTTTTCCCCTGTCTGTGAAAATCCACTTTGTTTTTCCATCTGTAATTTTAGTTATTATTATTATTATTATGGGCAAATTACACAAATAGTCCCTATAGTTTGGGACTTGTGTCACTTTGATCCCTGACTTTTCAATTGTGACACATTTGACCCTGAATTTTGAATCTTATTCCAAATAAGGACAATTGAAGATAACATTGTTTAATTTCAAGGGCAAAATCATCAATTTAATAAAATATAAATTAATTTGACAAAAATAAATGCCAAAAAAATATTTTTAATTTTTCAAAACTTATTTTTATCCACCAATGATAAAATTATGTAAAATTAATAAAAATTACATGATTAATTTTTTAAAATTAATTTTACATGATCATTGTCCAAACACATAATAAAAATTAATTTGGTAAAAAAATAAATAAATGTTTAAAAGATTTATCAATTTTACATAATTTTATTTTTAGTGGGTAGAAATAATTTTTAAAAATTCAAAAATATTCGTTTGACATTTATTTTTTGTCAAATTAGTTTATATTTTATCAAATTAACTATTTTACCCTTGAAAAATCTAATGATATCTTCAATTATCCTTATTTGGAACAAAATTCAAAATTGAGGGTCAAATGTGTCACAATTGAAAAGTCAGTGACCAAAGTGACACAAGTCCCAAACTATAGGGACTATTAGTGTAATTCACCTTGTTATTATTATTATTATTATTATTTGTTTTGTTAATTAAAAGAATAATATGTACAGAGCATTATTTCACATGGAGAGTGGTTGTTTTGGCATTTTAAACCTGTATATTATACTATTATGGTGAAGAAATAAAAGTCATGAAGATGAGAACAGGGAGTAGAAATTTTCATGTGCATTAGTCAAATTTGGCTTCTTATCTCGACTTGAATAGGGACAGATTTCATATTCTTTTGATTACGATGTGATTGATTTGTACAATTTGTAATCCCTTCCGGTCTATGCACGCCAATGACTACCAAATTTTGAACAAGTTAAATGAGAATTCCCAAGCAATTGTCCACATTATTTAAATAATAATAATTATCATCATATATTGCATTTTTCTAATTTTTATAGGTAAAACCTTATGTAGAATGACGTGACGATTATATTTTGTAATTTTGAGGTAGTGTTTTAGCTTGATGTGAAACACAAAAGAATAGTTATATATGAAATTTTTGTACAAAAAGTTTATATTTCTCTTAAGGAAAATGAGTGGGACCCAGACTTCACAATCCCCAAATGATCCACACCACTCATGATGTGTGAAGTCCACTCATGTATGTGTAGGCTCATATCATGAGTGGTGTGAATCACTTTAAGGCCCCGTTTGTTTTGGGGTATGAGAGGGGGATTGGGATTAGGATAGCTGTGGCTCTATTTAATATGCTATTTATTTACAAAGTTGAGGAAGGGACTGCTAAGCCGAAGGGCTTACCATAGGCCTTGTAGATGGGATTCGGATGGGCCTCCAGGACATGGTATTAGAAAAATAGTCCGATGGACTATAAATTTTTTTTTTTATTTATTTTTTATTTTATTTTTTACATGTCGGGAATTTTTTTGAACATTAATGTTTAATTTTTGTATTTTTTGTTAAGTAAAAATTATTATTTTATTTATTTTATTTTTTTCTGAAATTTTTTTATTTTATTTTTATTTTTCTAAAATTTTTTACATGTTGGGCATTTTTTTTAAAATATTAATGTTTAATGTTTTTGTTTTTTTTTATTTATTTTATTATTTTATATTTATTTTATATAAAAATAATTTAACAATCCTACACTAATAACTATCATCAAAACAAACACAATTTTACTTAATCCCTCACTAACAATTCCCTCACTGTTAATCTCCTCACTATCAATCCCTTTCATCCTACCTTTAAAAACAAACAAAGCCTAAGGGTTGTCGGTTCTCCAAAAAGGGTCTCTATCATTGTTGTTCTCTTAAATTTACCGTCCCATAAATACCTCTCCATGCATTCAAAGAAATAAATACTCTCCACCCCTCCATCCAACAACTGCTCCTCATACCTGGTAATAACAAACCCAACAATGAAATTGTTAGCAAACAGGTTTTCAAACCAGTTCATTCCTTTACAAGTCATGTTTTTCTTTGTCATCATCGTCCTTGCATTGGTCTCTTCTTCGAATGTTGCTGCTTATGCTTCCTTTGGAGAAGAAGGAACTGAAGCAGTGGCTCTTTTGAAGTGGAAAGCTAGCCTTGACAATCAAAGTCAATATCTCCTATCATCATGGGTTGGAAGCAACAACCCTTGCAATAACTGGGTTGGCATTGGTTGCAACAATGTTGGAAGAGTCGTATCCATGAACTTTACAGGTTATGGCTTACAAGGTACGCTTCACAATTTTAACTTCTCATCCTTCCCCAGTCTTCTCCGGATGGACTTTGGTAACAATTCACTCTCTGGAACCGTTCCCCCACATTTCAGTAACCTTTCTAAACTTATCTTCCTTGACTTGTCCCTCAACCATCTCTCCGGAACGATTCCATTTGAAATGTGCCTATTGTCAAATCTTAACTTCTTCGACATGTCCTTGAATCAAATCTCAGGTTCAATCCCCCAACAAATAGGAATGCTTAGCAGTCTCAATGACCTCTCCTTGCATAGCAACTATCTCACAGGTTCAATCCCTGCTTCTATAGGGAACTTGAGTAGCTTAAGTACCCGTTTATTTCTCAATTCCAACAAACTCTCTGGACATATTCCTTCCAATATTGGGAACTTGAGGAAGCTCCAGATGTTGTCCTTATTTCAAAATCAGTTAACTGGTACCATCCCTCCTGAATTGACTAATCTCACGTTTTTGGTTGGATTTGCGGTATCTCAAAACGAGCTTACTGGCCAGTTACCACAAGACATATGCTTCGGTGGTTTATTGAGACTTTTGGCAGCGAATGACAACCATATCCAAGGCCTAATTCCTAAAAGCTTGACAAAAAACTGCACTAATCTATATAGAGTTAGGCTTGAAAGAAACAAACTCACTGGAAATTTATCCGAAGATTTTGGTACGTACCCTGCATTGAATTACATTGATCTAAGTTATAATAAATTTTATGGCCAGCTTTCAGAAAAATGGGGTGAGTCTCGTGGTCTGACTAGCTTTAGAATCTCCAACAATAACATTTCGGGAGGCATACCTCCTAAGCTTGCAGAGGCAACACATTTGTGTGTACTTGATCTCTCTTCCAATCAACTAGTTGGGGAGATCCCAATAAAATTGGCAAGTTTGATTTCGTTGTTTCATCTCAGTCTAAGTGATAACAAACTTTCAGGAAACATTCCATCGGAAATTTCCAAGCTATATGAATTGGAACACCTTAACTTGGCAGCAAATGATTTAAGTGGTCCAATTCCCAAACAATTAGGAGATTGCACGAAACTATTGAACTTGAATTTGAGCAAAAATAATCTTGGGGAAGGTATTCCATTTGAATTAGGTAATTTACATTCACTTCAAAGTCTTGATCTCAGCCGAAACCTACTGACAGGTGAGATTCCACAAAAACTTGTAGCATTGAAAAGCTTGGAAATATTGAATATTTCCCACAATGAACTCCGCGGCTCCATCCAATCCACTCTGGATGGAATGTTAAGTTTGACATCGGTCGACATATCCTACAATCAGTTGGAGGGTCCTCTGCCCAACATCAAAGCCTTCCAAGAAATTCAATTTGAAGCACTAAGAGGGAATAAAGGTTTGTGTGGCAACACTGCCGGTTTGAAAGCTTGCTTACTTAACAAGACAGTTGGGAAAAAGGGCAACAAAGCTATTGTCTGGATTTTACTTCCATTTTTTGTCATTTTATTTATCTTTTGTGCGGTTGTCTGTAGTTGTGTCTTCCACTCTAGGGTGAGGACGAAAGAAACGGAGCTTAGAGGAGCAAACAATCAAAATTTGTTTTCCATATGGAGCTATGATGGAAAATTGGTGTATGACAACATCATTGATGCAACAAATGAATTCAACTCTGATCATTGCATTGGGGAGGGAGGATTTGGTGTTGTTTATAAAGCTCACTTACCAAGTGGTCAAGTTCTTGCTGTGAAGAAATTTGAAGTATCAGAAGCCGGTGAGTTGGCTCATTTGAAAAGTTTTGCAAGTGAGATCCGCGCTTTGACAGAAATACGACATCTTAATATCGTGAAGCTTTATGGTTTTTGTTCACATCCACGACATTCATTTTTGGTTTATGAATACTTGGAAAGGGGAAGCTTGAAAAAGATACTAAGCAATGAGGAAGAAGCTGTGGATTTTGAATGGATTAAGAGGGTCAATGTTATTAAAGGTGTGGCAAATGGTTTGTCTTATATGCACCATGAATGTTCGCCTCCGATTATCCATCGGGACATATCTAGCAAGAATGTTTTGTTAGATGGAGAATATGTAGCTCACATTTCAGATTTTGGCACAGCTAGATTTGTAAAGCCCGATTCATACTATTGGACTTCATTTGCAGGGACCTTTGGATATGCTGCCCCAGGTATATATATTTTGTTGGCATCATTTATCTGCAGCTCACTCAGTCATATACAGTTTATTTCAATTACTAATTATAATGACATGTTGAAAGATTGTAAGCTTTCCACATGAATGAATTAAATGGGTGTCCATTTCCAATTATATGTTTACAGATGTCTGATCAAGGTAATTTTTCCATGGATGATCTGTTTGGGTAAGCCCTATTAGATGAACAGTTTGGATCACCGAAGTGAGCTTGACGTGGGCCTACAATGAGCCAATTGGACCTCTCCAGTCCGATTAAGGACTAAGAGAGAAGTTTGTTCCTTTCAGTTATATTCATGCTAATCAGGATTTGATATTTGAATCTTAGCATTAGCAATTTGGCATTCATTTATCAGTTCCTTAAATTTCCTTGAACTGAAGCTTCATCTGTGAACTCAACCCATAAATCAATAGCTTGTCCTCATGTGCATGTCAGTGTTATCAATTTTATGATAATACAATCTACTCAAGTTTCAAAACAGAGCATGGCCAACAATTTATTTATTATTATCATTATCATTGTTGTTACTATTATTAATTTATTTTATTTATATGTAGCTATATTTTTTTTGTAGAACTTGCTTACATGGTGGAAGTGAATGAGAATTGTGATGTTTATAGTTTTGGAGTGCTGACATTGGAAGTGATTATGGGGAACCATCCGGGCAGTCTCATCACTTCTCTACCATCATATTCATCACCATCATGGTCAAAACCAATTGCCGATAGTATATTACTGAAGGATGTTTTGGACCAACGCCTACGTCCACCCAGGAATCAGTTGATGGTAGAAGTGCTATTTATGGTCAAGCTAGCATTGTCGTGTTTGCGTATTAGTCCAAAATTGCGACCCACCATGAAACAAGTTTCTGCAGATCTATCAAAAGAAAAACCACCTCTTCAAAATCAATTCTACAAGATTACTGTTGGAGAATTGTTTGATGACATCAACAAATCAACTTTCTGACTGCTGCACCTTCCTTGTATTGTATGTCTTTCTTCCTTTGTCTATTTCACTTTATTTATGATGTGTTTCTCTGCTTTCTCCCGGATGATATAAATAATTTCACATGTCCCATATTGTGATCTTGTAGTGGACTATACCCTATGAAAAATTCCTTAATCGATTAAGTCTCATGCGCGACCCACAAGGCTAGCTACCCTCACTGTGGCCTAAAACAAAATCTCAGTTGGAGGCTTTTTAATATTTAAATATTCATTTAAATGACATCTAGACTTCTAAAGCCTCTATCATCCAATTGGACTTTGTTTGCAGGAACCTTTGGATATGCAGCTCCAGGTATGGCTTGACTTTTCTTCAATTTCTTCAAATCAACAAGCATGGCTTTTTAATAATTTCTTCCTTGTTGCAAAGGTAGCATTGGCATGTTTGCACACTAGACTACAGTGCTGACCAACAATGCGGCAAATTTCTATGGCACTGTCAAAACAGAGGCCTCCTCTGCTGAATCCATTCCACTTGATTTCATTGGGACAACTCGTTGATGTCAACTGTTTGACATCCTGAGCATTCTCATTTTCCCTTTATTAGTTATATGTCATTGTTCTCTCATTTCTGCTTTGAAATTTTGATTTTCACTCTTTTTGTTATCTATTTTTCTACCATTTTCTGTGTTCAAAGTCAAAAAGACATTGAAATACTGTTTGAAAATAAAACTTGTTCCAAGAGAAGGCTACTTTCGTTTTTAGAGAACTGATGAGAGTTACCCCTTTTCATTTTCCTTTGTTGTACATTTTTTTTATGTACTTTTAGTGAATCAAAGTGATCAATTGATTCAGTAGGTGACTCAATAACGAAAAGATGGGGAATGAAAAAAATGATTGCATTAGAGATGGAGGATTGTAAACTAAATACAAAACAGTTATTAAAAAATCAACAATGCTAGAGACCTCTAAAAAGGTATCTCTAAACCCACCTCTAATGAAGTGGAAAAAGAAAAAAAAAAAAAAAAAAAAAAATCAAGACACATGATTGGCTGTGGCAGTGGGGGACCCACTGCCACATCACTAGTGGTACCTCTAAATTAGAGGTCCTAAGTATTTTTGTTAAAAAATATGAAAAAAACACCCTTCATTGTCTCTGCCTTTTTCCCCTTCCTCTCTTCCCGTCAAACCATAAATTGAAATAGAATAAAAACACAAAAATCCCTAAAATCTTGTTTTATATTCCGAGGGGTTATCATTTTGGTTATGAATTGAGGAGGAAAGGATTGTTGTGCCAAAGAGCTCTCCCAACGATGCTCGCCAGACCTAATAACCAATTATGGTGCTAGTGTGGATTGAGTTTTTTGTTAGGAATACATAAACTAAATATACAATGGATGACTAGTTTTTCATTATGAATTTAGTTTCTTTATTTCTATATATGTGTTTAGTTTTACGTTCCCAACATTAGTGGACACATTGTAAACTAAATTTCATGTAAAACTAATGTCAGAGGAAAAGATGTCCTTCAATCGCAACCTTTCAATCAATGTAGCTGAAGCTTGCTTCTTACGTTCCTCAATGTTCTAGTATTGCTCTGTCCTGCAAAAAGTGGACAAATCTTCAAGTGCAGACACTGCAAGGCAGGCTGATGGGCTACATCAATGAGGATTAGGGACAGATGCAATGAAGGACTAGGGGGCACGTGACCCCCTCACTGTTTAAAAATTATACTAGTACACATGAATATTAAGAATATTTCTAATATATTCTTTGTAAAATTATACTAGTGCCCCTAAATTGTTTCAAGGTACTTCTAATTTTTCAAAAATAATCCCTATATGATGTTTTAAGAAAAGAGTAATGATATACAAACATAATGTTTTGATAGAAATTCTATACAAAATGAGTTGACATCTTGTGATACCTTCATTTCCAATCAAAACACCCACTATTGTCTTTGTAATACTACAAATGCTACTGACACATAAAACATAATGTTTGTATAGACATTCACTACAAAATTAGTTGGCATCTTGTGATACCTTCATTTTCAATCAACACATATACTATAATCTTTTTAATTTCACAAATGTCATTGACACATTAAACAGAATGTTTGTGTACAAATTCGATACAAAATGAGTTGGCATCTTATAATATCTTCATTTTCAATCAAAGCATCCACTATTGTCTTTGTAATTTTACAAATGCCATTGACACATCATTATTGACACGCATAATTAATCTCACTATTACTGGATTGTTAGTTATATTTGACATGTAGGGTTACTTTACTATTGGTTGGTGATATCACATGTCAATGATGATATGATATCACAATTATATTAAATTTGCACTCAAGTTGTACCAAAAAAATTTATTTTATCATTATATAATTTATTTTAAGACTTATATACATAACTTTTTTTATACATTGTCCATAATACACTACAAGCAACATTATCTTGATCTTTCTTGAAGTTAATCATAAAAGTTTATGTGAAAATTTTTTGTAAAAATTTTTCAAACTATAATTAATAAGCATCTCTTCTGATTTAATTTTGTGGCTCTACCACTGACGAGGGTGTTGATGGTTGGACTGGAGGAGACCAAATTATAAGATTCAAATTTGTAAATCCCAGCTCTGTCCAATGGGGTTGGCCTAGGGTGGGCTAATGGACCGGCCTGTTGGTCAAGTTCAAAAATTGATATTTGTGCTTACTCTTAGTATTATTGACAATGTCATGAAGAAAATCAAATTTGTTGCAAAAATTCAACTTTCTGGATTCATCCCTCGAGAAGTTGGAATGCTAAGGTCTTATTGAACTTGATTTGTCAACAAACAGTCTCACAGGTTCAGTCCCCGTTTCTATAGCGAACTTGGCTAGCTTAACTCTTTTACACCTTTTTGAAAATCGACTTTCAAGAAGCATTCCTTCTAGTTTTGTAAACTTACCTAAGCTCAAAAAATTGAATTTACATGATAATCAACTATCTAGTTCCATTCCTCCAGAATTGGGAAAGCTAGACTCCCTTGATAAATTGATTTTGTCTGAGAACAAACTCACAGGCTCCACTCATCTGTCATTTAATAATCTTAAACATTTACAAAACTTGCAGTTAGCTTCTAACAGGCTCACAGGCCATTTACCACACAATGTATGCCTTGATGGATTACTGGAATATTTTTCTGCATCTGATAATAATCTCACAGGCTTGATCCCAAAAAGCTTGAAAGTTTGTGCTAGATTGTACAAACTTAGGCTTGACAGAAACAAACTTAGCAAATATATCAGAAGATTTCGGTGTATACCCAAATTTAAATTATATTGACATGAGTTATAATCATTTATATGGTGAGCTATCTTAAAAATGGGGACTTTGTCATAATCTGACAAGCCTGAAGATCTCCAATGACAATATTTTTGGGAGGATACCATCTGAACTTGGAAATGCAACTCAACTACATATACTTGACCTCTCTTCAAATCATCTATTTGGGGAGATCCCACATAATCTGGGAAAGTTGCACTCATTGCACTCATTGTTCGACCTCAGTCTGAGTGATAACAAACTTATTGGCAACATTCCACTGGAAATCAGTAGCTTATTTAACCTACAACATCTTAAATTGGCAGCAAATAATCTCGGTGGCTAGGTCCCAAAACAATTAGGGGAGTGCGTGAAGCTACTAAACTTGAATTTGAGCAAGAATAAACTTGGGGGAGATATTCTGATTGAAATAAGGAAGTTGCACTCTCTTCAAACTATTGATCTTGGCCAAAATTCACTGATAGGTGAGATAGCACAACAGATTGGAGAATTGCACAACTTAGAGACATTCAATCTATCAAATAATGGGCTTTCAGGTTCCATCCCACATACTTTCAATGATATGCTAAGTTTGACTTCTGTTGATATATCTTACAATCATTTGGAGGGTCCTCTAACCAACACCAAAGCCTTTCAAAGAGGCTTCATTTGAGGCATTCAAAAATAATAAAGATTTGTGCGGAAATATCTCTGGTTTGAAGGCCTGCCCTCCCAAAATGAGCAGTAAGGTGAAGGGGAAAAAGCACAACGAAGTTGTGGTTTTGGTTATAGTTCTTGTGTTGGGTATTTCATTGTTTTTATTTGTCACATTGGCAATTTTTTGAATTCTTCACAAAAGAGCCAGGAACAAAGTCAATGAGCCAAGACATACATCTGAGGAAAATTTGTTTGAAATATGGAGCTATGATGGAAAATTGGTGTATGAAAACATCGTTGCAGCGACAGAGAACTTCAGCACAAAACATTGCATTGGAGTGGGAGGATATAGTACCGTTTATAAAGTTGAGCTGCCAAGTGGTCAAGTTATTGCTGTAAAGAAACTTCATAATTCACGAGATGATGAGTTGGTTGTGAAAAATTTTGCAAGTGAGATTGAAGCTTTAACGTAGATACGACATCGTAATATTGTGAAGCTTTATGGTTTTTGTTCATACCCACGACACCTATTTTTGGTTTATGAGTTCTTGGAAGGGGGAAGCTTGACGAAGATACTAAGCAATGAGAAACTAGCAGTGGATTTTGAACGGACCAAGAGGGTGAATGTCATTCAAGGGGTGGTAAATGCTTTGTCGTATATGCACCATGATTGTTCCTCTCCTATCATTCATCGGGACATATCGAGCAATAATGTTTCGCGTTTCTGATTTTGGCACAGCTAGACTCAAAATCCCTGACTCCTCAAATCGAACTTCATCAGCAGGAAATTTTGGATACGCTGCTCCAGGTACTTATTTTTCTATCGCAAGATTGTATGCTTCTCTCTCTCTCTCTCTCTCTCTCTCTTTCCATGTCATGGAATTTTGCAAGAGTGTGAAATTGTCATTCCAATTGAGTAATAAACTTCACATTTTGAAGCTAGTCCAACTTGCTGAGGTTGAAACCTGGTATGATCTACCTATAAGTTGATCTAGCTCCAATTTCAGTTCCAAGTTTTATAGGCATCGTTGAAATCTTGGCTTCTTCATAAACCTAGCCTGGGCCATGTAGTCTATGCCTAATCTGACTTTTAGAGAACTGTTTACCCCTTATCGTTTTCCTTTCCTTTCATTTTTTTATGTACTTTAGTGAATCAAAGTGATCAATTGGTTTGGTAGCTGACTCAGTAATTCAATTGAATAGATCGCCTTATGAATCATGTGATTTAGAGTATGTTTGCAGTTTTATCTAAGTTGAATGGTAATAATCTACAAGCAGAGTGTAAAAACACCCTCTCACCATTTTTCAATAATCAATTTTTTTTTTTTTTTTTTCCATTTATTTAACCTAGTTTTAGTACATATGTAGAAATTATAGCAAACGACAAAAAATTTCAAAGTCAAAAAAAGAAAGAAAAGAAAGAAAGAAGGCATTTGATTAGCAGCTGATTAATTGATTTGACTCTTCATAGTCATAATGTACATCTCCAATTGCATGCATCTGTCATGATAATTCAAATTAGAATACACTGGAAAGTAGAGCATAACCAATTTCTCGTTCATTTCTTTTTTGCCTTTTTCCCCTCTCTTCCTTTCATCTACTTGTCTACATTTGCTGGCAGAGCTTGCTTTCACAATTCGAGTGAGTGAGAAGTGCGATGTTGATAGCTTCGGAGTGCTACCATTGGAAGTGATTATGGGGAAGCATCCAGGCAATCTCATCTCTTCCCTACCTTCACTGTGGTGGTCATCATTGTTTTCATCGAAGTCAAATATCCAGGGCATGTTTTTGAAGGATATTCTGGACAACCGCCTCCCAACGGCCAAGAATCAAGTGGCGTAGAAAGTGGTTTTGATTGCAAAGCTAGCATTTGCATGTTTGCGTGCTAGTCCACCGTGTCGTCCAACCATGCAACAAGTTTTTGTGGTGCTATCAAATCAAAGTCCACCCCTTCAAAATCCACTGCACATGACTTCATTGGAACAAATGTTAGGTGATATTAGATTTTCAACTTTATAAGTTTTTGCACTTCTCTCAGACCAATAAATCTATCGATATAGAACTCATACACAAAATTTATTTAGAAATACATGTGTGGTCCAAATTCAACTCTTTTATGTGAATCCACATTTAAAATGCATTTAGACCACTTCTGATTTTTTCTGGATATTTTTTGTGTGCAAATTTTGGGTCCGTAGCAGCTCTCTTTCTCATAGTGTATTTTAATTCTTTTTGTACATACCGACATTTTGATCTCGCCTCAATTTGTGTTGTATATCTCTGCCCTTTAGTACATTGGTTGCTTGAATGAGTAAATGATGTTAAAGGTACTTCAATCTGTGTTAAATGTCCAACAATTAGTGAATGCTAAAAAGCAAGTCTTTTGGGTTGAGGTTCAATTGTTTAGCTGTTTGAAATCCATGTAATGGGTTTAATCTTCATTTTTTAAGTAATGGGTTTGATAAAGGGAAAATTACAAATAAATGGGAGGAATAAAAATAATAAAAAAGACGGGAAATAAAAAATGATTGCAAAAATGTGATTAAAAAATATCCTCCCTTCACCCACCCTCTCCGGCACAGCCTCACAGGATATATAGTTAGATTTAAAAATAGACTGAAAACTCGAAAGAGAATAGAACTCCAATTAAACAAACACGATTTTAATGGCACATTCAAAAAAATACTCATCTCTAAGTTGTAAGCTAACATCAATGGAATTTAGATTTGAGCATCTCTCATAATTCTCCACAGGATTTGATAAGATTTCTTCCCCATAAATAATATCCTTGCAAATTGCTGTTGACGTTTGATCAACAATTGAATAGTTAATAATCTATCATTTTGGTGTAATAATCATTCACTAAAATTAAAAATATAAACTATAAATATAAATATCTCTAAAATCTTGTTTTAAATGATGAAGGGTTATCATTTGGGTTCTGAATTCAGGAGAGAAGTTCTTAGAATTGTGGTTTCAAAAACATTTGGTTATGTGATATGATCAGGATTACCATTCATTCATTAAATAGAAGTTGACATTAGTGCATAAAAATCTGGATTCAAAAAAGAATTCAGTATGTTTGGTTTCAGTTTTCTGAGTTCAGCTTTTTGAAAACTGAGTTTTTTATTTTTTATGTTTTTTTGTTTTTAGTGAATATTTTTTAAATTTTAAGTAATTTTTTTATTTTTTTAGATGTACTTTACTTAGATATATCTAAATAGTAAAATATTTTTGAAAAAATATCTTAAAAAATTAATAAATACACAAAAATATGAAAATGTAGTAAATTTTCGTTTTTTTTTTTTTGTATTTTTTGGTATTTAGTGTATTTTTTAAAGACCTTTTTCACAAATATTATACTTTTTAAGTGTGTTTATGTTAGGTGTGTTTAAAATTTTTTAAAAAAATTGTTTAAAATATTAAAAAATTCATTGAAAGCATTAAAATATAAAGAATAAAAAAATAAAATTTTCTAAAAATTATTTTTTGAAAACTGGAACCAAACAATTGATGCTTGGTTGGCGCCGCACAACTTTGTTTGAGAATGATTATCAACCCAGAGTTCAGAGTTGGGAATTGTTAGTGTATGAATTGAATGCATTTGAAGTTTTGATAAGAATGGTTTCAGTTTATATCAACACACTTTCAGTTACTTTATTACTAGTGAAAATTCGTCATATGCACATGAATGAAAAAATTAATAAAATATGTTTATATGAAATAATATAAATGGTTAGATTTGTATATCTAAATTATGAAAATAAAAAAAAAATATTAAAATTTACAATTATATTGCAATTTATGTAGAGGAAATATCATTTTGTCCCCCAAACTTTCACGCATTTTTCAATTTGACTCTAGACTTTGATTAATATCAATTTTACATCTAAACTTTTGAAATTTTAATCAATTTGGCCCATCACATTCCGTCTACAATTGGACGGAATGTGCTGACGTGGTACTAAAATTTATTTCAAATTTCATTTTACCTCCTAAATTATACATTAAAAATCAATTTGCCCCCCAAACTATATATTAAAAATTAATTTGCCCCCCACGTTAGCACATTCCGTTTAATTGTAGATGGAATGCAACAGCAAGAGCCAAATTGATCAAAATTTTGAAAGTTTGGGTGTAAAATTGATATTAATCCAAATCTGGG
This sequence comes from Camellia japonica, assembly GCA_030407325.1. Classification (NCBI taxonomy): domain Eukaryota; kingdom Viridiplantae; phylum Streptophyta; class Magnoliopsida; order Ericales; family Theaceae; genus Camellia; species Camellia japonica. The sequence continues at coordinate 158,336,436 of JAPPVO010000016.1, forward strand.
GGTCAAATTAAAAAATGCGTGAAAGTTTGAGGGGCCGAAATGATATTTTCTCATTTATGTATTAATTTTTAATTTGTCATAATTTCAATAATGTAACTTTAAACCCCTTTACTAAAGTTGTAAATTTGGCGAGTTGAACCCAAGCAACTCGAGTCAAGTTTGTAAATTCTTAAAGATTGTGCAACATAATTTTTAATTCGGTGAGAACAGATGTAAAATTCAAAAATTCGAATAAATTTGAATGGACTTGGACAGAGACACCAAATAACCTGAGCAATCAAAACAAAATTGTATATATAAATATATAAAATTATTTGCTAATTTTTTTAATATTAATGAATAAAAGCAAATACATCTTTTAAAAATGGATCATCGAATAAGTTGATACTAAAAAAATTATATATTTATAATGGCATAAAATAATTTAAATATGATTTTTCAAAATTATTTTTAATTTAAAAATTGCAATAAAAATTAAATATAATAAAATTAAAATATAGGCAAGAAATTAGAATGATTTCTCATTTGATAAAAAAAAGATATTTCACAAAACGAACTTTTTTTAAATATACCTTCTCATTTGATATTTCACAAAATATCACTTTTTTTAGAATTTGAAATAAATTTATTTCAGCAAAACTACTTTTTAGCAATTTGAGCCAAAAATTTTCATCATTTTATTTTAGTTTGTTTAATTGACAATTGAGATTTAAAAAATATATATATATAAATAACAGGATCCACCATCCCTGGCAAGTGATAAAAAAAAAGAAAGTCTAAATGAACAATAAAAAAAAATTTGAGACCCATAAAAAAAAATCCACAATTGTATTCACAATAATTTGGTATCATATGTGTCAACTATTGATTGGCTATATACTCAATGACATGGGGCCCAGCTCCCTTATCACATCATTGTGGGTGAAAGTGTGAGTCTGTAGCATTGCTAAAACAATAAATTATCACATGTAACTCCCATTTTCTTTTTTGATTATATATATATATAAAAAAAAAGTTTTACCAACTAATAGAAAAACAAATGTTTATTTCTATTTAATTTTAGCAAAAGTCGCTTCTTAACTATTTAAGCTAAAAAACATTATTTTTTTTTATTTTAATTTGTTTAATTGACAATTAAGATTTTTTTTAAAAAAAAATTAATAGAATCCATTATGTTTGGTAATTATTAAAAAAGTCATTCATTTTCTTAATGTTTTTGTATTTTGTTAAAAAAATATTTTTATTAAAAAGATTTATTGTTTAAGTCATTGAAGTTTAGAAGGACATAAATGTTTTTTTATATAAAATTTAAAACAAAAAATAAAAATATAAACTTTTAATAGTGATTAATAATTTAAATACGTGTATTTAATAACATATTATGTTTAGACCAATAATATTATGACACATCATTATGACACTTGTGGATATTAATCTCATTTTAACTGTAGTCACATAATTTAAATTTAAAATTTTATTTTATAATTTAAAAACAGATGCATAAATTAAGAAATAAATATTGATCTTATTAAGATAACATAATTTAAAGAAGAATCTAAATTTAAAATTTTATTTTAAGAATATAAAATTAATTTATAAATCAATCATATTGTGACACATATTAACAAAAAAAAAAAAATTGCAACTTTAAGCTTTAATAGGATGACAACATTTTTCAATTATAAAAGTATATAGATTTTTTATGAAATTTTAAAACTCACATAATATCTCTTCTTAAAAATATTCTTTTGTAAAATATATAAATAATCTCAACATCACTCTTATTACTCTTAAATACAAAAACTATGAGTTAATTATGATAATTTTAAATTTGTATTTAAAACTTATAAATCATGGGATAGATCATTATAATTTTAAATTTATATTATGTCAATTTTAAATTTAAATTAATATATTGCTTTTCATATTTAGTGATCTTCAAATTTGAATTTTAAAATGAATTAGTATACTTTTTATTTTTTTTAGATTTGATATACTTTCCATTTGAAAGCCATGAATAAAGAGATAATAATTTTTATTTATTTATTTATTTTTGCTTGAGTAAGAGCTAACTAATAGAGGTTTTTAAAATTTTTAAAAATCAAAAAATTATGAAATTTAAATTAGCAACTTGGAGCTCCTATAAGGCTTGTGGGTTAAAAACCCCCTTTCCTTTATATAATATATAGATAGATCATATAAAATTATTTTAGATATGAATTTTAAAGTATGATTTTATAATTAGGGATGCATTTGAGACGGGAAATAAGAAAATTTATAATAGGGACTTTTGTGCCTATTAGGTGATGGGAAAAGTTAGGGATCATGAAAAATTTATGATCCTTGGATTACCTTGATTAGTGTGTGGTGCTTTATTCTAAGTGCAATCCAAGAGTCACAAAGTTTTCATGATTATTTTCATGAAAATTTTTTCATGATACCTAACATTACTCTTAGGTGATATCAGCTTAATGAGTGGACAAAATGGAGCCGCACCATTTTCATGTCTCAAGATGTGTAGAAGAATGGTTTAAAAATTTATAATAAAATACTGAGTACAAAATACTAAAAATACAAATATAACTTTTTTTTAAAATCTTATCCCTACAGAATTTTAGATCCAAACAAGAATGTTGGTCCCCACAACTGTGTTTGAGAATGATCATCAACACGAGTGGGACATTGTTAAACAAATTTAGAAGAGAAAAATCATAAAATTTTCAGAATTTACAATTAAATTTCAAGATTTATTTATGGTATGATCTCACAACAAGGTACTGTAAATGAGAAATGGCCGGTAGCTCGAATTTGTTGGCTCGAAATTGGCCCGAATAGCCAAAACGACGTCATTTTGGTTTTTTTTTTTTTCTTTTCTTTCTTTGTCTGTGTTAAAATACAGAGGGAGAGAAGAGACGAAGGGAGAGAAAGAGAAGAGAGAAGAGGAAGAGGAGAAGAGGAGAAGGAAGACCGAACCCCAAGCTCCTTCTTCTTCTTCTTAATTCTTCACCAAACCCAGTTCCTTGGCTCGGTTCCGGATCATTAGACCCATCATCATCATCAAACCCAGCTCTGGATTTGAGGAATAAAGGTAATTTTTCTTTTTCTTTTTTTTTTTGTTGATGAAGATGATGGTGATGTTGAAGATGATGATGATGTTGTTGCTGATTTGAATCTGAGGATGAAGGGAACAAAAAAAAAAATCGAGCCAAATCTGATGATGTTGATGAACAAAAAAAAAATCTGAGGATGAAGGAAAAAAAATTTGGGCAGATTTAACCTGTTTCATATAACCTGTTTCTTAACACCAAAAATGCATAAAAGAGGAACTTGCGCATCCAATGAACACATGAGCCAAGAAAAAATTTGTAATCTTAACATTTTTTTTTTTTTTTTGTTGATGATGAAACCCAGCAGCGCCAGCTCCTTCCTCTTCTTCTCTTCTTCTTCTTTTTCTTCTTTCTTCTTCATCTTCAGAAAAACGCGAAAAAGGAGAGAAAAAAAAAAAAAAACACACCAAACGGCGTCGTTTTACTGTCGAGCCAAACTCGGGCCACACTCTCTCAAGCTACCAATCGGGATTGACTATAAATTTAAAATTTTGAATAAATTATTGAGTTTTTCTCTGGATGACTAGACTTTTTGACATTCATGAAAGATACATTTCATTATATTCATATTAAACATTCATTAAAAGTTTTCACATATATCACTTAGAGCTCTATTGCGTAACTCAAATTTGAGTTTGGCCCGAATAGCTCAAATTTTATCTTGCCGGTCGTTCGCCCAGTCAACTAGTGAAAAGGCTAGCAGTCGTGATTGACAAGGTGATAACCACGGTAAACAAGTGTTTTACTCGGTCGTTCGGCCGATCGTCCGGTCGGTCAACCGGTGAACAGTGATTCAAGCCTTTCAAGGTAGCTCAATTCGAGCTACCAAATATTTTCCTATCACTTATAACATCTACATGGAATGAAAATTTTCATTAGAATCCTTCATCTCCTATGTGACTTTCTGCCTGTTACAATGAGACTCATTATTTTTTTTACAAAACTATTTCACTTTCTATATCGTCTTATAATTTTAGTCTTCCCACTTAATTATTACATTGTTACTAGTGATGACTTGACAAAAATGTTCAACAAGTCATGGTTGTGAGCATTGGCATGGAATGGAAGTGATAACGTGGAATAACCTTGGTGTATATATAGAATATGCCACGCGTGCAATTGTTGGCCCAACCCAAAAGACCTAGTGCCCATTCCAAAGTTGGCCTCCTCTCACCATAGCCAGCCCAAAACACCTTGCTGGGTGTATCCCTACTCCGACATATCCCTTAGTGGTCGTGACCATGGTTGAGATAAACACCAAAAGACCAATCACTAATCCAACGATTGAAAAAACAACAACATGGCCCAATGCCTTTGCTTGGTGATTGTCGCAAGCAATCCGTATTGAAGCAAAAAGGAACACAAAAGTGCATATGATCTCGAGCCAAAGTGCCTAGCCCATTGCGAGGCCTGTCACAATGGGCTCATTTGGCCCAGGTGCAACGACTAAGAGGGTACCAACCCCCAAGTGAGAAGGTTTGCTTAATGGTGCTACTGACCACGACTTTGAGTGCTAGTGCCCCTAGAGCACCTCCAAGGCATTGGGCCACAATATAGAACGTGGCACGCGAAAACGATTTAAGGCCAACGAGGGCGGCAGAGAAGGAGTTGATAAGGTTCATGTGGCCTCCAGAAACAGGGAAGATGGCAAGAATTAATATTGTGATTGTAAGTCCTACAAGGATTGATATTATTAGGTTTGGTGCAATGGTTTTTGTTTCATAACTAGAGATGACTATGGTGTCGATCATGAAACACTACAGGAAAAGAAGAATTTAGGCGGCGTTTTTTAACGACGTATTTTTAAAAATCATTTTTTTAATATTTAACGACGTTTTATAAAACGTCGCATACTTATTTAACAAAACATACCGTTTTATAATAGGAGGCGTTTTTAACGCCTCCAAATGCGTTGTGCCTCACGCACATGGTCTCCCCCATTTTGAATCTGAGACTCACCTAAGACCCAAATCTCTCTCTTTCTCTGTCTCTGAGAGCGATTTCGAAGCTCCACCACTCATTCATTCTCAGAGCGAGGTAGCGAGCACCAAAGAAGGTGAGCTCCACTCTCTCTCTCTCTCTCTCTCGCAACCCTCTCTAAACCCTTACCAGAGCGATTTAGAGATTCAGAGCGATTTCATCTCAGTGATTTCATCGCAGAGGTCAGAGATTCAGATCGGTCTCCACCATCTGCACCATCGTCTGCACCATCATCTGCTCCATCGTCTAAGGTGAGCTCCACCTTCTCTCTCTCTCTCTCTCTGAAGCTTTTCCTCCCCTCCCTCTCTCTCTCTCTCTCTCTCTCTCTCTCTCTCTCTGTCTCTAACTCTCTCTCTGTTTTCAGTGATTGATGAGTTGCATGTGCTCTGTTTCAGTAATTGTTTTTTCACTGATGAGTATATATGCTTCTGTTTCATTGCCTTTTCTTTGTTTGGTTGCTGAGAAAACTGGGAAAAAGATATTAAGAATAAAATCCGGATTGTTTTCTTTTTTCATGCACTTGATTTTGCTGTAATTTCAGTTCTACATTCATTGAGATTCAAGTTTATGACTGATATGTTGGGTATACCTCCTTATTGGAGTGTGGGACCCAATTGGTTTGGAAAAGAGTTTAATTTGTTTAGTATTAATATAATATATTTTTTATATATTATATTTAATTTGTGGAGATCCCAACCAATTTGGAAACAACTAAGGTTTGATAAAAAAAAACCCTAGATTCAATATATATTGACATTGTTTTCCCAAGAAAAAGAGGGAGTACGGCTGTATAATTTGATTAATCAGTTTGTGCTTTTTGGAATTGGTGAATATGCTGCGGTTTCTATACTATAGTAAAATCAATCAGTTTTTGGTTTGGTGTTTTGTTGAGCAGCAGCAAAATTAATCGTCATCTTGTTTGGGTGTCTTTGGTGGAGTTGATTTGGTTCGTTATTTTGGGTCTTCTTCAACTCTGGTTCTGAAGATTTTGGTTCATCTATTTGGTGAGGTCTTTCCTCTTTGTTTATTTGTGATTATTTGGAATTCACCTAAGGGTGGTTTGTGAGACCATTAGTGTCTCGTTTGTAATTGTTTGGAAACTATTTGGTTGATAGTGGAATCGGATTTCGATCCCGTGGACGTACCTCACATTGAGGGAACCACGTAAAAATTCTTGTGTTGCTTTTGATTTAATTTTTCCGCATTAGTTTTTATTCCCATTGATTGATTTACTTGTGGGGAATCACATATTTTCCCTAACAACTGGTATCAGAGCTTACGGTTTATTTGGGTTTATTTATTTGTGTAAATCAATGGAGGGGAATGTGGGTCGTATGTCTAGCTTCAATGGAAGCAATTGGGTAACTTGGAAAACTAAAATGGAGGACCTATTATTTTGTAAAGATTTGTATGGACCCATTGAGGGTGATAGTGGCAAACCTGCTGATATGAAAGATGATGAGTGGAAGAGGCTTAATCGAAAAGCCGTTGGTGTTATCCGTCAATGGATTGATGACAGTGTGTTTCATCATGTTGCTACTGAAACTTCAACACATGATTTATGGAAAAAATTAGAGAGTCTTTATGATAGAAAATCAGCCACAAATAAAGCCTTTTTGTTTCGTAAGTTGGTTAATTTAAAATATAAAGAGGGCAGCCCTATTCCGGAACATCTGAATGAAATAAAGAGTATTGTTAACCAACTTGCTTCTATGAAAATTATTTTTGATGATGAGTTGCAAGCTTTGATGCTACTTAGTTTCTTACCCGAAAGTTGGGAGACTTTGGTTGTGACAGTTAGTAATTCGGCGCCCGATGGAGTTGTCACATGGGCCAAGTCACTAGTAGCTTGTTGAATGAAGAAACTAGAAGAAAATCAGCGGGTTCCTCTCATTCAGAAGCATTTGTTGTGAGAGGCCGAAGCAAAACAAGGGGGAGGAGTAAGACTCCTCATGGTCGTGATCAAAGCCGTGACAAATCAAAAGATGGTTCTTTTTCAAAGAAGAAGACATTGAGTGTTATTATTGCCATGAGAAAGGGCACATGAAGCGAGAATGCCGAAAGCTCAAGAAAAGGAGAAAAGGCGTGACAAAAGTGTGGATAAGAAGCAAGAAGACACAACGGCAGTTACTACCGATGATCTCATGGTCGTTTGTGAAGATGATTGTATCAATTTTGTGGGCCAAGAGAGCAATTGGGTGATTGATTCTGGTGCTTTTTTTCATGTGACTTCTCGAGTTGATTTCTTCACTACCTACACTGCAGGAGATTATGGTTCTGTTCGAATGGGTAATGAAGGTTTGTCCAAGATTATTGGTATGGGTGATGTTTGCTTGGAAACAAATTTGGGCTGCAAGTTGTTGCTTAAAGATGTGAGGCATGTTCCCGACATTCGCCTCAATTTGATCTCTACTGGGAAGCTAGATGATGAAGGCTTCAACAACAAATTTGGTGATGGAATATGGAAGCTCACAAAGGGTTCTTTGGTGGTGGCTAAGTGCAAGAAGACTCATACACTTTATTCGATGCAAGGAAAAATTTGTAAAGGTGTTGTCAATGCACTTGAAGATGATACTTCTACCGACTTGTGGCACAAGCGGCTTGGCCATATGAGTGAAAAGGGGCTACAAGTTTTGTTCAAGAAAGAGCTTCTACCCGGTTTGAAAGGTACACATCTTAAAACTTGTGTTCATTGTTTGGCGGGTAAACAACATAGAGTTTCTTTTCATAAAAATGTTGCTTCTAGAAAAGAAAAAGTTTTGGAGTTGATTCATTCGGATGTTTGTGGTCCTTTAAAAGTTAGAACACAGTGGTGCACTTTATTTTGTTACTTTCATTGATGATTATTCAAGGAAAGTTTGGGCTTTTCTACTAAAAACTAAAGATCAAGTTCTAGAAGTATTTAAGCATTTTCAGGCCATGGTTGAAAGAGAAACAGGGCAGAAATTGAAGTGCATCCGATCGGACAATGGTGGTGAATACACTGGACCATTTGATGAGTATTGTCGCAGCCAAGGTATTCGGCACCAAAAGACAGTTAAGAAGACTCCTCAACAAAATGGCGTTGCCGAGAGGATGAACTGTACCATTGTGGAAAGAACAAGGTGTTTGCTTTCACAAGCTAAATTGCCAAGATCCTTTTGGGGTGAGGCAATGAGTACAGCGGTTGACGTGATCAATTTGTCTCCTTGCTATCCTTTGAATGGTGATGTTCCTGAAAGAGTTTGGACTGGCAAAGATGTGTCTTATGAGCACTTGAGAGTGTTTGGTTGCCGAGCTTTTGTTCACATTCCAAAGGATGAGAGGTCCAAGCTTGATAGTAAGTCAAGACAATGTATTTTTCTTGGCTATAAGCGTGATGAGTTCGGGTATAGATTGTGGGATCCGGTCGATAAGAAAGTCATTCGAAGTCGTGATGTTGTGTTTCTTGAAGACCAAACAATTGAAGACTTTGGCAAAGGTGATCAACCGGAGCCAAAAACTAGTGATCTCATTGACATAGATCCATCTCCTTCATCTTCAATTGATGATGAAAATGGGGGAGATGTGCAGCTACCTATTGAAGATGTAGAGAATGATGCTAATCTTAATGAAGTTGAGCCAGAAATTGAGGAAGAGCATCCAACTCAAGAACCGCCACCACAACTTGAGTTGAGGAAATCTACAAGGGACCGACAACCTTCAAGAAAGTATCCTCCCAATGAATTTGTGTTGATTTCTGATCAAGGGGAGCCGGAGAGCTACCAAGAAGCAATTGAGCATGCAAAGAAAGATGATTGGAAAAAGGCCATGGAAGAGGAGATGAACTCCTTACTTGAAAATCACACCTATGACTTAGTGAAGTTGCCTAAGGGGAGGAAAATTCTGAAAAATAAGTGGGTTTTCAAATTGAAGAATGATAGCAAGAATCCGAGGTACAAAGCACGTCTTGTTGTGAAAGGCTTTGGGCAAAAGAAAGGCATTGACTTTGATGAGATTTTCTCACCGGTTGTGAAGATGTCTTCTATTCGGGTTGTACTTGGCATGGCTGCAAGTATGAACCTTGAAGTTGAGCAACTTGATGTGAAGACCGCATTTCTTCATGGTGATCTTGAAGAAAAAATTTACATGGAGCAACCAGAAGGTTTTGTGGAGAAAGGGAAAGAGAAATTTATTTGCAAATTGAAGAAAAGTTTGTATGGTCTCAAGCAAGCTCCACGGCAATGGTACAAAAAATTTGACTCTTTCATGATGAATAATGGTTTTTCTAAAACCACTTCGGACCATTGTGTGTTTGTGAAAAATTTCCCGGATGGCAAATTTATTATTCTTTTGCTTTATGTTGATGACATGTTAATTGTGGGTCAAGATTCTACCATGATTAACAGGTTGAAATTGGAGTTGAGCAAGTCTTTTGCTATGAAAGATTTGGGACCGACAAAGCAAATACTTAGTATGAAAATTGTTCGTGATCGCAAAAAGGGGCTGATTTGGTTGTCTCAAGAGAGCTACATTGAGAAAGTTCTTGAGAGGTTTAACATGGATAAAGCAAAGCCGGTTGGTTGTCCACTTGCGGGTCACTTCAAACTTAGTTCGAATCAATGTCCTACAAGTGAGAAAGACAAAAAAGAGATGTTGAAAGTTCCTCATGCTTCAGCAGTTGGTTCATTGATGTACGCCATGGTTTGTACAAGGCCGGATATTGCTCACGCAGTTGGTGTGGTGAGTCGTTTTCTCTCTAATCCGGGTAAAGAACATTGGGTAGCGGTAAAATGGATTCTAAAGTATCTTCGAGGGACTTCAAAGGTGTGCTTATGTTTTGGAGATGGTAAGCCGATGCTTGATGGGTTCACGGATTCTGATATGGCCGGTGATGTTGATTCTAGGAAATCTACTTCGGGGTATTTGATGACTTTTGCAGGGGGAGCTGTGGCATGGCAATCTAAATTACAAAAATGTGTTGCTCTCTCAACTACCGAAGCTGAATTTATTACTATTACAGAAGCTTGCAAAGAAGAGTTATGGTTGAAGAAATTTTTGCAAGAGTTGGGTTTAAAGTAAGAAAAGTATGTGCTTTATTGTGATAGTCAAAGTGCTATTCACTTGAGTAAAAATTCTACCTTTCATTCGAGATCGAAACACATTGATGTGAGATACCATTGGATTCGTGATGTGTTAGATTCGAAATTGTTGCAACTCGAAAAGGTTCACACAAATGATAATATTTCAGATATGTTGACAAAGACTTTGTCGAAGGACAAACATTTAAAGTGTCAAACTTTGGCGGGTATGGCTGATGTCTCCAACTAAGTCGGTAGGGGGAGAATTGTTGGGTATACCTCCTTATTGGAGTGTGGGACCCAATTGGTTTTGGAAAAAGAGTTTAATTTGGTTTAGTATTAATTATAATATATTTTTATATATTATATTTAATTTGTGGAAATCCAATCCAATTTGGAAACAACTAAGGCTTGATAAAAAAACCCTAGATTCAATATATTATTGACATTGTTTTCCCAAGAAAAAGAGGGAGTACGGTTGCTATAATTTGATTAATCAGTTCGTGCTTTTTGGAATTGGTGGAATAGTGCTGCGGTTTGCTATACTATAGTAAATCAATCAGTTTTTGGTTTTGGGATTTTGTGGAGCAGCAGCAAATTAATTTCGTGCATCTTTGTTTGGGTGTTTTGGTGGAGTTGATTTGGTTCGTTATTTTGGGTCTTCTTCAACTCTGGTTCTGAAGATTTTGATTCATCTATTTGGTGAGGTCTTTCCTCTTTGTTTATTTGTGATTATTTGGAATTCACCTAAGGGTGGTTTGTGAGACCATTAGTGTCTCGTTTGTAATTGTTTGGAAACTCTTTGGTTAATAGTGGAATCGGATTTCGATCCCGTGGACGTACCTCACATTGAGGGAACCACGTAAAAATTCTTGTGTTGCTTTTGATTTAATTTTTCCGCATTAGTTTTTATTCCCATTGATTGATTTACTTGTGGGGAATCACATATTTTCCCTAACATGATATCACTCCTTCTCATATCGGCATTTTCCCAGCCTCTTTATATATATATTTTTGTATTTTGCAGTAATTTATGCATATATATTTATTGAAATTGAAATTATTAATTTTCTGTGTGTAATGGAGTTTGATCCATTGGTGATTCATGTATGGTTTTGTGTTTTCTACACTAATATGTCATTACAGACCGCTACTCATCTACTTCAATTTAATTTTTTCCCATTTGAATGAAATAAGAAATTCTTAGCCTACTTGAGATTGCATCTGGTAGATGCTTAGTTCACATTGATGATGTGTTAGTGATGTAGTATATATTCAAGTTTAGGTTCCTAACTACTTTAAAGTTAGATATTGAATATTTCCATTGGTAGTTTTCTTGCTTGAAGTCTATTTTACCTTTAAGTATTGCTTAGAGTGTTGCTCGTGCTCTATCACAGTTATATACAAATGATGAATTTTCAAAATTCTATTAAACCTAATCTAGTTTTAAAGAATTTTTCCAATTTTGTAAGATAAAAAATAAAGTTTGACCTTTGTTTTTGTATGAAATTGAACAAGTTTGAAGAAGCAATTTTGAAATTGGGAGGGCTGTATGAAATTGATATGAGAATAGTATTTAAGATAGTTATTGATGACTTTAGAATATAATTACATTTGTGCTTGGAAACTGCTATAAAAAGGTGGGAGTTTTTTTTTCTGTTCAGTTCATGGTGCATTGATGAGTTGGGCATTGCTTACATCTGCCTTTTCTATTTTCTCATGGTTAGTTATTTTCTTGTCTGCTTTCTTCAGTCAAATGTTGGAGACAAGAAATACGACAACAACTATCCTTAGGAATGAATAAACCAGTGAAGTACAAAAACCAACAATAATTTTATTTATGTGGCAATAAAATGGCACATGCTGTATGTCTTTCTCTTGGGAAAACTAAACCAATGATTTAAATATATTAGCAATATAAATGATGAGGGAATCCCCTCTTTTGGTCTAGAAATAGTTTATGTTAACAATTGTTTTGAGACTATAATAGTTCAATGCTGATTTTGAAGTTGATTGCTTTTAGTGTCATGCTTTGAGGAGTCCTTATTCATCACATATACTGTCATTTCTATTATGTTAAAGTTGTGTGACTTGTGTCTGACACCCCAAAAAAATGTTATGTCAATGTTGCTTCTCTCTTTCTTTTATTCCTATATGTATATATGTTTTAAATATTGAAATGTTGCTATGGAAAAATATGCAAAAAATCATGTGGTTAGATGGCATTGTAAGTTGTAACATAAACTAGAATTTCTATTTGAGTTGTTGCAACTAAAAGTTTTTAGCTAGTTTTTGAACTTTATATGTTCTGTCCATACTTAACAAATAAATAAATAAATAAAATTTTTTTAAAAAAAGGGAATTGAAAATGCCATCTTTTTATTTTATATTTTTTTTCTTGTTGAGTTTGGTGACGTGAAATATTATTAGGAACTTCTATGGGTGGTGGAATTTGGTGGATGATAAATTTTAAGACATTTGTTTGATAAATGAGGTTTCTTAGAGCTGAGATATCCTGAATATAGGATAAATTATGTTAATTCTATTTCACCATTTCACCTGATCTAGAACCATAACATTTATATAGAATTTCTCAAACCCCTAATAGTCATATATCATTCCTTCCCTCTCCCCCCCCCCCCCCCCCCCCCCCCCCCCCTCTGTCAATATGGGCAGGTGTGTTTTATAACATCTTTGGGATTGATTTTTCTTTTTCTAATTTTTATGATTCTCATAAAGTAGATAAGTTGGGCATTTACAATTATATATTTTGGTGGTGATTAGTGAATGTGCTCCCTCCTTGAAACGATGGTGATTGACACCAAATCCTCATAAACTTCGTGATCAGTGCATGAGTTGAAATACGAACATCCTTAAGTCAGGGGTCCAAGAATTGCTACCAATCCATTGAAAAGAAATGTTTTTAAAAAATAATGGTTGATTGAATTTTAGTGTATAATGACAAAGAATCAAGATTATTTACTGGCTTTATGTTTAGCAAGAATTGCCTATTTTCTTTCGTTCTTTTGTCATGTGGCATGGTGTGAACTTTGTATCACTGGATTGAGAGAAGCAGAAAGATCGTAAGTATTCTACTGCCTTGGTCGTCTAATTGATGTATTTCTTCCCCTGATGCGGTTATTAGGTATTTGAAACACTCCTCCAGTCATTTCAGATTGTTGTCTTGAATGCTTACAAGTCAAAGTTTGCCCAGGTATTTATTTTGGGTCTCATTTTATAAATATGATGTACATGCACAAGTTACCATGTTATATGTTCAAAGTCTTCCTTTCTTTCATTGCATTCATGGAAACAGCATGGCTGTATGAATTTATTTTGGAGAATGACCATTGAGTTGCAATATTTTCATTTGAAAATTTGTTTATTTACATTCTTGTAGTTTGTGATGTTCTATGCTTATTCACTTGATCCTGAAAATTGTGGTATGAGATTTGCGAATATGCTTGTAGAAATTTTTACAGGCACTGCACTTCACACACTGAAGTGATTGATAGTCTAAATCCACACATTGAAGTGATTGATATGATTTCCTGATTTTCTTTAGTGAATAAGCTATATGTATTAGAAGAATTGGTAGATTGTTAGTGATTTATCTTAAGCATATACACTTTCCTATCTTTGCAGCTAACAGTACATTAAAATTTGTTTTTTTATTTTTGTTTCAAATCAGTTTAATGACATGGTTGAACAGCTCAAAGGGGTTTTAAGGACCATAGGAGTTTCAGAGGTAGAACAATTTGAGAAAATTTGGGTTATCTTTATCTTTATCCACCAATGTCAATTACCCACTTAATTCACACTCTAGCTTAAGTTAACCCCATATTCTCATGTTCATGATTGCATAATCTCATTGATAAAGAATAATCAGAATTCAAAATTATCCTTTAAATCTACACAAAAGATAACATGTTCTGTTTCTGATTTTGTTAGGCAAGTTCAATCGTTAACAATTGTATTAAAAATTTTTAAGACCTGTAACAATGTTTAAAACTACATTCCAATTGTTCTGCAGGTAAAGAGGGTGGACAGAGCATGGTCAGTTCTTCACCGAAGGCCTCATCAAAGGAGATGGAAGGGAATGCCATGATTGGGCCTTATCATGGAGGGTGTGTTCTTGATCTTAACTCTTTTATTCTGATATGTGTATATCTGTCTACATTGAGTTTGTGAAGAAATGGTGTTTGTGCATATTACTGATGTATAATTACAGGAGAATTAGCCACAGAACTCACCATCAGAATCATGGACATGTTAAAAATGATGAATCATGGGTACCGGTAATACTTCTATAATTTTCCCTCTCTGCTCATCTTTTTTAGTAGTTAACAATATTCTTGATAATTTTTTATTTTTATTTTTACAACAATGTCCAAAAAAGTGTTTAGAATTTGAAATGTGCAGATCGGATTTATTTTTTTCTGGATACATAGCATTTCTATATATTTTTTTATGGTTCCAATGTTTCATATATGCTAGTATTTAATTAATTACTCTTATGGTTACAGTTGCCTGAGAAGATATACAAGACTTTGGATGAATCCACCAAAATCCTGAGATTTAAAGTTCCATTCCCCATGTTTGCATACCCTATATATTTGGTGAGAATCTATCTATCTAGTTGTTTATGACACCGTTACTTACTTGCATCACCATGGCTATGAACAAAAGCTTTCTTGGTACTGCGGAAAGGTACTAACAATTTTTTGTTCTCAGTTTTTCCAAATATGCTTAGTTTTAATCAATTCAAAAAAATTAAATTAAATTAAATATAAACACTTCCCTCCAATCTCATGTTTCTCTCTAAACAGGAATGGAGCTACTTTAGGGGAGGGCTAACAACCATTGATCGCGATTATGGATGGACCAACAACATCCACCATGACATTGGCACTCATGTTGTACATCACCTCTTCCCTCAAATCCCACACTATCACTTAATAGAAGCGGTAAGAAATGGTTCTTCACCGGCTAAGTCCAATAATTCCCCTTAAAAAAAGCTAATAATTTGATGATTATGTCATCATGATCATGTATGTATCTATTGGGTAGTTGAGTATATATGTATATTTGTTGTGGTGAGGAAGTTTAGTTGGTAAGTGAGTGATGGCTGGTTCTTCTTCTTCTTCGGTGGTGCCGTTGTTGCCGCCGCCGAGGCCGAAGTCGCTGACAGAGTATCCAGATTTGTATGGGAAGCGGAGGGAGCTTGCTAAGGTTCAGATATTGGAGAGAGAGATTACTTCTCTTGAGGTTAGCTTTTAATTCAAATTTATTTAGTAATTGATTTTTTATTTTGAATTTTTTATTTTTGGCTGTTATGTTGTTAAATTCATGTAAATATTGTTTTTACTCTTGATTGGGGTTGGATAGTGAATTAGCCGATGCCTATGGTTATCCAGTCGCGGTGATGCCATCGGCCAAAGGACTTGTGCCAGAGAACCATCCCCATTTCATTGGGACTTACTGGGGTGCCGTGAGCATCGCCTTCTATGCAGAAATCATGGAATCTGCAGATGCATACTTGTTCGCAGGACCCGTTTTCAATGACTACAGCTCTATTGGGTACTTTCTGCTTTTAAAGAGAGAGAAGGGAATCATCGTGCAGCCTGAACGTGTGGTGATTGAAAATGGGCCTGCGTTTGGGTGTGTTACAATGAAGGATTTCTTGAGAGCTCTGGCAAAGTGGCTTAAGCGTAACACTACTGCCTATGATAATTCCTGCAGGATCTATGTCCCCGAGGGACATCCTCTCAAGTGTGAGCCTAACGAGCCCTTGAGGGTCAATGTTTTGTACCAGCACATTCAGAAGATGCTGTCAAGTGATAGCGCTGTGATTGCTGAGACTGGGGACTCTTGGTTTAATTGCCAGAAACTAAAGTTGCCTGAGGGATGCGGGTAAGTTGTGGAGAGAATGTTGCATTTTTTTTTTTTTTGGTTTTATTACGCTTTATGATACAAAAAATATTATGAAATTGGGGTTTGCAGGTATGAGTTCCAGATGCAATATGGATTAATTGGCTGGGCTATAGGTGCGACTCTTGGATATGCACAGGCTGCACGGAATAAGTGAGTGATTGCTTCCGTTGGTGATGGTAGCTTCCAGGTAATTATGCATACATTTCAATCTTCATTGTATATAATATAGTTTTGATTTTTATAAATTCTCCTAATCTTATGAATACTGTATTGGGTATACTTCCTACGTTGATATTTGTATATCTTCATCTTATGTCACCTAGCATGCACAATATGAAGGATTATAAACCTAAGGGATTGCAGTAATGGGATTCACTGCTCTGAATTTGTCCTTGTTAACACCTATTTTGGTGAATGCTTGGCAGGTGACAGCACAAGATGTGTCAACAATGCTGAGATGTGAACAGAGGACCATCATCTTCCTTATAAACAATGGGGGATACACCATGGAAGTTGAGATCCATGACTGGCCTTACAATGTGATCAAGAACTGGAACTACACTGTTTTGGTCGATGCAATCCACAACGGTGAAGGCAAGTGCTGGTCAGCAAAGGTGAGTTGGAAATCTTAACTGCATTCGCTTTGATGCATTAAATGGGACGATGGCTAATCACAAAAACCATTTCTTTCACTTACTGTTGTAGGTGCGGTACGAGGAAGAGCTCATCGAGGCAATTGATACAGCACTGGGTGCTAAGAGTGATTGTCTGTGCTTCATAGAAGTGATTGTTCACAAGGATGACATGAGCAAAGAGCTGCTTGAATGGGGCTCCAGAGTCTTTGCTGCAAATAGCCGCCCACCGAACCCTCAGTAAATTCTTCTCACTACCGCTATGAAGTGTATAGAACAGCATTTTTATGTTTCCTCAGGTGTATTAAAAGTTGTAGGCTTGTCTTGAGCCATCGGTTCGCATATTCTGCATAGCTCTGCTGACTTTGTATGTATATTCCCTTTGATTTTTAATATCTACTGATCTTTTTGCCTCATTTCTATCTTCCATTTCATATTGAAACTTTCTTTCTAGTTTGACTGGTAGATGTTTGGAATAATTGGATGGACAAATGCTGAGAGAGAGGGAGAGAGAGAGTTGCATGGTAGATATGAAAAGAGTGATAAATGGCTTGAAAAACCGAGGCATGAGAATAACATGGAGTAAGTGGATTTGGATATCTTCGTCAATGGAAATGATGCATAAATAATGTCTCTCAAACTATATAATGAAGCAGTATTATTTTTGAAAATGTGTCAAAATATCTAAGAGAGATTTTGTATTAATGGCTGTTTTGCTGTAGCGCGCTAGGAAGTTCATGCCTTACTGGAGATCCTTATAGACTACAGAGAGGACCCTTTATTTGTTTGATTCATCAAATTAAATTTGTTAATGTTCATATTTTTTGAGAAACCAATTAAACCGCACTTCCATTCTGTCCAGTGCTAAATATTTCTTGTAACCAGACTGTCAGGTTGGCGGCACATCAACGTGAAGGATGAAATAAGCTTTAATGCTATATGACAGGTGATATAAGCAAAAGGGTAGGTGATTGTATGTGATTAAGCTTTAATTAAGAGACCTAAGCTTGAGGCAGGCATCTGTTATGACCCAGAAGATTTGTTGGTGGATTTAGAAAGGTTTTACACTTGAGCATCTTTGTTATCTGGTAAGTAGTAGATTGTGTTGATTTCACCTTTCACATATAATTCTGATGTAACTTTTATTCCCTGCAGCATTCCATTTTCTGAATCTGATCTGCGCAAGGCCTCTGAATCATTGAAGAGAGTTGCAGCAGCGGTTTTGGCAGCTCATGACTGAATTGAAGAGTGCACATCAGATCTCAATTTATTTTTCCAATGACCTTTCAGACATTTCTTTGACTGCGTCAACAGAAAAACCCGGGAATTTTTGTTTCTTAGTAGATGCTTTCATAGTACTTGTATGTATAATTAGTTTGAATTGCATCTTTTGTGCTGATATGTTTTGTAGTAACTTTCAACTTACCACTAGGCACTAGTTTAACTTTATTTCATCTTGGAATTGAAATATTTTTGCATATTGAGAAGCATGAATTGATCTAGTATTATGTTTACCTAAATTTAGTCAATATATTGAATATTTTTCATCTTTATAATAGGTATTTTTTTTAGTTAAATCTCATAGAATTAGCAAAATTTTTTATTTTTTTTTAAATGAAGCTATAATGGAGTTTTTAAATGCCACTATAGAATATCAACGGTTATATTTTTAAAATAGAAAACATCTAAAACAACGTTTTTAAAACGTCGCTAAATGTAGCGTGAAGTCACTGTACCGTTATGCAGCACATTTAGCGGCGTTTTAAAAAACACTTCCTATACTAATATAGCTACACTTTTAAAGCATCATAAAGTTACAGCGACAGCCGCATCTTTGGCATTTGGTACTGAACGTCAAAAACAATTAACGACGTTTTTGATAGCTATAGCGGCATTTTTTAAACGCCACTAAAAGCTTAATTTCCAGTAGTGAAAACAAGGATCGCCGTGCCAAGGAGCTCTCCTAATGATGCTCGCCATACCTAATAACCAGTTATGGTGTTTGTACAGATTGAGTTTTTGTTAGGAATATAGAATTTAATATAGAACGAATGATTAGTTTTTCATTATGAATTTGGTTTCTTTGTTTCTGTATGTGTTTAGTTTTTGTGTTTCTAACATTAGTGGACACATGTAAACTAAATTGCACGTAAAAACTAACAGTAGAGGAAAAGATGTCCTTTAATTGCAACCTTTCAACCAATGTAGCCGAAGCTTGCTTCTTCCCTTCCTGGATGTTCCAGTATTGCTCTGTCCTGCAAAAAATGGAGAATTCTTCAAGTGATTAATGACTATCTAACACCAAACAGGTGTGATGGGGCCATATCTTAGCTCCAAAATATTTAGACTACAAAATAAGAAGGAAAATATATCATTGAGAATGTTTGAATTCAATGAATAATTGCCTTTACTAGACAGAATAAAAAAGTTTTTGAATTATTTCAACTATGTGGGATGATCTTTTGAATTAGTAAAGAGAATGAACTATCCAATTTATAGTCGACACTCTATGGTTTTATTTGTTACTTTAATAAATTTGTTTAATTATATTGTATAGGCTCCTGATTCGACTTTGATTGCATAGTTTGAGGAAACAATGAAGTTAATTAAGGAACTTACAATGCTTTTAAAGAGAGAGGTAGAATTTTATCTTTACCAAGGCTTTCTTGATCTTCCTCAACTCTCAAATTCACAGCCATCTTTTGTTAATTTGCAAGAACACTTGCTGTTTTGGCTTTTGCTATTTATATTACATTTTCCTAGAACTAAAGAGAAATAGTAATGTTATATAACCAGAATTTTTATATAGAATGACGTGGCTCTATATGATCCTCTCATTAAAAATTACACTTATACATAAAAGTTTTGTTTGTATTTACTTTGTTCATTAAGTAATATTTTACAAAAAGAAAGATTAATTATAATTTTTGTGCAACTGGATTAGAATATTTTACTTTAGGATAAAACCTATTAGGTTGACTTTTAACAATAAAAGCATCGTCTTTATATCACTTCGACGTGTTTTTTTTTTTGCATAATTTAGTTTTGTAAGATCAAGGTAGCGTTTGGTAGAGTTTTGTAAATGTGATTTGAGAGTATGAGTTGTATTTTGAGTTTGTGTGTTGTGGAATTATGATTTGAGTGTAGAAAATTTGTTTGATTATGATTTTTAAATAGAGTGCGGAAATGTGTTTTGAAGATGTATTTTGAATTAAGTTTTGAAAGTTTGATGTGACATGTGAAATAAGAAAATTTGTTTGGTGATGTGTTTTGGAAATAGTTTTCAAAATTTAATTCAATCAATAATTTATAAGCAAACACACAACTCATATATCGATATCCGTATTTTTTATCAACAGTAATAACCAAACTATTTTTAAAATACTGAATTTAAAAATTGATTTTTTTTCAATTAATTTTTTTCAGTAATTTTTTTTGAATAAATTTTATTTCAATTTTTTTTTTCATTTTAAAATAAATCTATGTTAATTATTTTGTGTCAATTAAATTTTCTATCCATTCATTTTTTACGCCTGTACAAACATCTTCTACAATACGTTTTTTATTTTTTTCTAAAATTTTGTTAAAGTCAACAACTTTTGAGAATACATATTAATAAAAATTAACATAAATACACTAATTTTAATATTTTAAAATAGAAATCATAACGTAAACCTTACAAAACATTATCAATTTTTTTTCTCATTTATTACACGTTATTAATTTAGTAATAAAGTCGTAATAGATTGTTCAGTATTTGTTCAGTATAGGGATGTAATATTATTAAAAAATTATTAATATTATAAAAAAATAATAGATAAGAAATAAAAAGTAAAAAATAAAAATAAAAAACAACCTGAACCTTCTGAACCTTCAGAGTAGCTTCAAATAGTCGAACAGAGGAAGTCGGACCGGGCAGCTCACACCAATTCCCACTCAGTGGAAGCTTTTCAGAGAAGAAATATGAGGTTCACGTGATACAGAGAAGAAATATGAGGTTCACGTTAAATTTTCAAAGACGATGGAGAAGGACATGGAAGCTTTTCAGATCAAAAGAGAAAGAAAGATGAGGTTCGCGTGAAATTTTCAGAGACGATGGAGAAGGACATGGAAGCTTTTCAGATCAAAAGAGGAAGAAGGCAGAAACGTTAAAAGTGGAGAACTGAAGTACAAGCTGCCAAACGGGTTTTCAAACTGTAATTTGAATTGACACGCAGAATTGTATTTTGCATGTCCTATCCAAACGTGAAGCGGGAGTTCACGTGTTGAAAGTTAATTTGAAAATACAAACAAACAGAGCCCAAATCTTTTTTTTAGATACTTTTATAATCACAAGTTTTTAGATGCCTTTTTTAGCTTTTGTCATAAAGAAGTTTAGAATTTGAACTGAGTCGTCCATGATATTGAAGTGTAAGTCATGCATAATGGTGAAGTACAATGATATCACATGTCATTATCATGATCCATGAGCAGTTACAAAGTGGGTTACATGATAAGCAAGATTAATAGCAAGTTAAATCTGTCAAATTTTTGATTTGGACTACATTGGCAACCATGAAATCAAGAGAACAATTGGGTACAAAAAAATCTACTCTAAGCACATATATGTGTTCTCATTAGGATTTTATTTCATTTTTTCTACAAAATGGACCACAAGTTACTTCTGGTGATTTATGAGCCATTGAGTGGTAAACAGAAGTCATTATACCTTTGCACTCTGCTGGAAAGCCCATCTTCCCGATGGTAGTGGAACAAATCATTTCTTTCTACATTAAAATCAAGCATTTCGTTTTATAAAAATCTCTTCTCAATACATGGTTTGATTTGAATAGCCTCCACTCATCTCATGTAATGGTTCACATCGAATCGAGTTAGAATTAACCTACGAAAATAGTGCTCATGGCTAAGCTTGATGGGCTTTTCTTACAAAGGCCAGGTCAAGCGGGGTCATCTGAGAACCGAAAGCATTATCTTCAAGCTCTGTTAAATGGGTTTGACCTAGCATGGGGTAATGGGCCGGCCTGCTAGTCAAGTTTAAAAATTTAGGTCTTGTTTGAAAATATTGAATTTTAGTTTAAAAGTAAAAAATTCATTATGCTTCGTTTGGCATGAGCTATTTTGGCTAAATTAATCAATAAAGACAAAATAAATTAATTTAGTTGATAAGATAAAATATCACATCAAAATTATAATTATTTCATTTTTTTTCTCTCATAACCATCAAATCAGTTATAAAAAAAAAATCAAAATTTATTCCAAACACAACTTTTTTAACCAAACTAAAATAGTAAAAAAAAAACAGGTTAAATTAGCTCATCCCAAACGAGGACTACAAAAGCCAAAAAAAATCAACAAACTGTACCAAAAAAAAAGTCAAAAATTCTATTTTGTCTCTATTTTTTACATAAAAAGTCACAAAAATAATCTCAAACATGTTAATTTTTTGACCTCATATTTTAACTAAAAAATTACTAAAATTGTCTGTTTTCAAGATTTGAGATTTGTGTTTACTTTTAGCATTATTATGTTATGATGTGTGTACCCTTTAGGGGCACATACGATATGCACCTACTATAAAATGTATAATTTTATCATAAATTTTCATAATATTAATTTCAAAATACGTAATTTTTCACAAAATTAGTATGGTAAAAAATATCATAACTAAACTACAAATTTTTGTAACATCAACTGCAAAATTTTAAACATAAATTACTTCGAGGTTGGAAACCTAGCTTTTGGAGAAAACAAAAAAAAAAAGGATTAAACAATATGGCATAATTCAATGTCATTGTGATTATGTATATATGTAAAACTCCATGACTTCACAAAGTCAAATCATGCTTCCTCTTTTATTATATATATGGAGACTAGATATCTGTTTGACAAACTATGAGAGATCTCGTAAATTAAGCACAAACAAACTTCTCCAGTCCAAGAAGATGGCTCCAACTATATGGTTCAACAAACAAATGTAAGTTTGAATAATTGAACCAGCAACTTCGATTCAGGGGACCCCAATGTCAAATAGCAGTGGCGGATCTAGAAATTGTAAAAAATACGGACTAAGGTGAAATTATAAGATTTTTTATGCACCTAAGTAAAATTCATATATTGGAGGTTTAAAAAGCTAATTTCTTTTATAAATACTCGAAATTATATTGGCAAATAAGATTTTTGAGAATTTAGAATTACTGATAATCTAATTACTATAGTATGTCCTTCCCCTCTATGCATGGCAGAACAATGGTGAGAATTGAGAAGTGGGTAAACGTTTGGAGGCCCAACCACTGCTTATTTGGTCAACTCAGATCATATATCTTTACCTATCATTATTTATTGCAAATTCCTAAGCCTTCTCCAATTAGAATTTCTTCCCATTTCCTTCATGCAGATATCGAGATCTTCTCACTACAACAAAAACAAGCTACGACAACGTTTTTTTTATGGCGTTTTTATTGAAACGCCATCATTGATCAATTAAAAACTAAAAACTACAGTGCTATGTTAGTTAAATTTCAAAACAGTGCTGTTGTAGGTGCATATCTGACGCCGTTACATATCCTATCTCACTCTCTCCCTCCCTCTCATTCTTGCTCGAATTCACTCTCACTCTCACTCTCACTCTCACCCTCGTTCGAAGTCTCTCTCAATCTCAGTCTCGCTCTCGCTCGAATTCTCTCTCACTCTCAGTCTCATTCTCACTCTTTGTACTCATCTCTTCATCAGATCTATGAAGTATGTCGAAGATTTGAAGGTTGATTCTTGAAGATTCGAAGGTTGATTCTCCAGATTTGCAGTTGTCTCTCACTCTCGCTCTCGCTCTCATTCTCTCTGTCTTAGTCTCACTGTCGCTCTTGCTCGAATTCTCTCTCTCTCTCAGTCTCAGTCTCACTCTCACTCTCTGTACTCATCTCTTCATCAGATCTATGAAGTTTGTCGAAGATTTGAAGGTTGATTCTTGAAGATTCGAAGGTTGATTCTCCAGAGTTGTAGTTTCTCTTACTTGAATTCTCTCTGTCGCAGTCTCACTCTCGCTCTTGCTCGAATTCTCTCACTCTCACTCTCTATACTCATCTCTTCATCATATTCGAAGGTTGATTCTTGAAGATTCGAAGGTCGATTCTCCAGATTTGCAGTTGTCTCTTTCGATTTTGTGAGTTTCAATTTGTTTAGGTTTTTTATTTTTAATAGATTTTTTACATTCTAACTCAGATCTAGCTTCTCACTTCTGATTTTCTGTTTTTATTAGATCTCATCGTTCATCAATTGGTCGATTAATCTACATGAAACCTGTTTGAGATTTGGCTTCTCAAATCTGTAAGTTTTTATTCTATCTCTCTCTCTCTCTCTCTCTCTCTCTCTCTCTCTCTCTTCTTTGTGTATACAGTTATATATATATATATATATATATGCTGTTAGAATTGTAGTATTACTTGGGATTTGCTCTTTATTTTCAATCATAAAAAGAAGGGAGCTACTTGAATTTGTATTGTAAAAACTAATGGCAGAGTGGAAAATTTGAGACCTTAGTTTAGAATTTAATTTTGAATATAGATTTGAGAATTTCTTGATTTGGTAAATATTGGAGTAAAATTCAATTTGGTGTAAATTTATGTCAAGGAGTTTGGGGTGTTTTTTTTTTTGGTCTTTTTTTTTATTTAAAAAAAATCAAATTATTATTCAAGTTTATTTTATTTTAGTTTATTTTTTTATTTTTGGTTTCAAAGGAATCGAAAGTGATTGAGGTTTTTCTAATTGGAATGGTGTTGGGTTCATCATTGATTTGAAATATATGAATAATATGCTCTGGCTTCATCACTGATGCCACTTCGATTGTTAAGGACAATCTTTGATACTTTAATTATGAATAATTTGAGTGCTATCTTTCTCTTTATTCTCCATATGGGAGTTCTTCTTAGTGAGGAGAATTGATGAAGATCGATAAGGCAGCAATAATTGGGAGTTTGATGAGTTATTTAGGAGTTTAAATCTGTTCATGAGTTATTTTGAGTATATCTATTTATTTTTATTCGTTAGCCTTTGTAGACGCGCCCTTGGGCTTCACTCTACAGTTCGGACTCCCTTTTGTTGTCGGTTCTTAATCTGAACCAAAGAGTCCAAATCCGGCAAATCGTTTTGAGAAAAATAGATTTTTTTTGAAAGAAGTGCCAAACATGGACTGCTTCGCCAGATACAGAGTCGCCACCTAAATATTTTATTTTGGGAAATTTAGGAAACCTTGACTCGGTGCCAAAGGCCACGTGTCCGTCATCACCAAAGTTACCTCGGCTCGGGAACTTGGGTACGATTGGGGAAGGTCAGCTATGAGCACCCCTCTCGCCCGATCCGAAGACCGGCCTCTACTAACCATGATATCCGATTTTGAAAACGTTATGTGTTCTTATTCCGATTAATTAGCTAGAATTACTATGTGATGCGCACAGCAAAACAAGTATAGACTAGATCGCCTAATTTGGAACAAAGCATTGCATATCCGTTTGTTTGGAAACGTTTTGAAATTTGCTACTCACAAGTAGGCTAAAACACGGATTTCAACGAGTTGTTCCAACTCAAACAATCCAACCTTCACCCACAGGCATTCAGGCAGTTTATCACATAAGCATCTAGCCACATGGTAAGCATGCTGTCATGGTACCATTCACACGCATGTGGTATGCTAAAGCATAAATACTTACAAAGTACTCCATGCCAAAATAAAAACATGTTAGCGATCAATGCATGATCCAAGTCCATGTTAAGTGCCTAATGCATCACATGCAAAATGTCACTAGAATAGGCTCGGCTAATCTAAGGATGGCATGTGAGATGCACAGGAAGCATGTATTCAAGTTAAATTTGAAATATAATGCAATTAGCATGATGCGCCGAGCCCGGTGCATGCAATACTGACGAATGATGCACGCATGCATAACATGAGGTATGCTAAAGTAAACATGTCCTAATACTAACCATCAAAGCAGGTAAGTAAAAGGGAGAAAGAAGTGGGGGTTGGAAGACATTCACACACTCACCCACACTTATTACAAACTTGCCCTCGCTCGGAGGGACCGAAAGAATAATACAGACTGAATAAATAATCAACTATCCTAGCTAATTACTTATCACAGACCAACTAAATTAATTAAGCAAATTAATTAATCTAATTTAAGCGATAAACAGTCCCGGGATGAAGACCCAATGCAGTGCGCGCTCGGTTTTGCTCGGAAATCCGCCACCATGCACAAGATGCCTCTGTTTTCCCTGCTCTGCTCCTCTGAAGACTGCCAAAGCCTCAGGGTTTACTCTCTGGATGCTGGGAAACACCACCGGCTGAAGGAGAACACCACCGGCCATGTAGAATGGTCACCGGCCATGAATTTAATCCACCGGCCAAAAATGATAGCCGGTCGGCACTGTATTTAGCCGACCGGACAAAAATTCCTGCAAAATCTGGTTTGACAGCAGCAGAGGGCAATACTTGGCATGGCAATGCATTTCAAGCAATGTATGCACCAATCACACCCCATATCATGTTTATGACTCAAAGGGACATGAACCTTGGTTCTCGGACCACCAATCGCGCATTTCCATGCGTGATGGCCCAAGAAGCCAAGTGTGCACATTTAATATGGAATGCAATGCACATAATCAAACCAAGGGGAACTCAACCTCTATCATAAGCAATTCAAGAGGCCAAGTATGCATGCTAATGCAATGCAACCTAAGCATGTTAGCTAGCATGCAACATGGAGATGCAAAGAAGCATACAAAACATGCAAGGCATGAGACAATGCAACCAATAAGCATGCAAGGTACAATGTGGGTGTTTAAGCATGCGAGCAAGCATGTGACTTCATTCAATCATGTAAGTTCAAACATGCAACACCTCATCAATATGCTACAACATACAAGGAGTACATGCAACAAGCAAAGAGGTGGACTTAAACATGGTTTAGGCAGCCCTTACTAGGCCTAAAACAGTGGCCAAGGTGCTCAAAAATGAAGGACTAATAGGCACACAAACATGCATGCAAATGATCTCCAACACTTCAAGCATTAAAGAGCAATTCTCAAGCACACTCAAGAGGATGCAAACATGGACATATGGCATGCATTAAGCTCTAAAATCATGTTATAAGATGATACCAAATCAATTTAAACAAGACAAGCAAAACATGCCACAATGGCCCAAGTACTTAAGGCAAGCCAAGGAGGCTTAAACCAAGGTCAAGTCCACCAAACCTCACAAGGCTAAGGGGACTTAAAACAAGTCAAATACAGACTTAAACAAAGCCAAGGGTGCACTTAGATGGCATCTAAGTGGTCTAAAAGTGCAAGCATACTCCGAGGCCTAAACAAGGGGCATAAGGTAACAACCTTTAAACACATTGAAGGAGGATTAAATGCAAGCATATAGGCATGTTATAAGGACTGAAATAACATGTTAAGCGGTTCCAAACCATTGAAATGATACAAACAAGGCATGCTACACACTTACACACTTAAGGCCAACAAGCCCAAAATGCAAAGGGGGCATGCAATGCAAGCTATGGTCGACCAAAACAGCCAAGGACAGACCTCAAACATGGCAAAATAAACATGAAAGCTTCACAAAGCTAGGCCTAAAACATGCTTGAACAAGGGTTAAAACCTAGATGCATGTTAAGGCAACAAAATGGCATTACAAGGCATGTATGCTAAGCAAGCATGGTGTACCAAAACCAACTCAACTCAATGCTATTTCATGGCATAATAAGCATAAAAATCAGTTAAGGCATGGCCAACATGAACCTAAACTAGGTGCTCCCTCAAGAGGCAAAAAGTGCCCTTTTCAAGGACAACAAGGAGAGGGGGTGGCCCTCTCCTTCCTAGGACCTCAAGGCACCATCCTCACCTCTGAAATCCCTCAAGATTTCAGTGGTGAGGAGGCCCAAACATTATGGTCCCGGAGCTCACACAAAATGGCACAAAACAAGGGCCAAACAAGGCTTAAGAGGGGTCAAACAACCCCAAAGCTTAAAACACTCTTAACAAACTATTTAGAGGCCTTAAAAACAGAACTTTTACGTATTATATGCAAAGCCAAAAAACAGTTGCAAGATAGGTAAAAGTAGTGTGCAAAAATGGGGAATAAAAGGGAAAAGTGATTACCCTTGTAGACCTTCTTCAACAATGGAGCTCCAGCAGCTTCTTGAGGTTGAAATCAACTTCAAAACTCTAAAAACAACCCTCAAGGGCCTCAGCTCCAAGGAAAGGTGTGGTGGTGTGTGTTTGTGTGCAAATCTAAGCCTAAACACACACAAGAGAGAGATAGGGAGATGGGAGATGAACAAACCCTAACCCTAGAACTCAAACCCTAAAAATGTTGCCCAAAAAAATGTCTAACCCCTGACCAAGAGAAGAAGCCCTCTCTTATAGGCAACTCCCTCTTGTAAGGCTTCCAAAACAAGCCATCCAAGAGGGAAATCCCTCCATACACGTGTATGGAGAGGAACAGAGTGGGTGCCAGCTATCACAGCTGGCACAAAATATCTGCTAAAAGCAGATGAACAGTGGTCGGCCAGCCAAAAGTGACTTTGGCCAAAACTTATGGCCGGTCGGCCAAAAATAGTGCCGGTCGGCCAAACATTTGGCCGATGGAAACAAAAGACAGCCGGTGGCCTCAAGCCATGGCCGGTGGTGTGTGGGGATGCCTCAAAAGGCATTCCCTGCCCCTCAAAGGCAAAACACAAGTGTTTGGTGCCAAACCAACCACAAAACAGTCGAGTCGAGAGGTCCTGAGACGAGGCGCGTTGCCAAGGCCTCCGGGAACTCAAGACGAACACAAACATGGATGATCACCGAGTGTTCAAGCGGTGACGTCCAAGTCTTGAGGACGGTCAAAAATGGGGTGTCTACAGTTGCCCCTCTTTGACAGAACTCGAAAGTCATAACAATGACGGGAGTGAATGTCAAAGCCCAGAGACGACCCATTTTTGACAAGGCCGAAGACTTAGACAACGCATGCAAGACAAACAAGATATGCGCCCGAAGGCAGGGGCAAAATGCAAGACAATGCACGAAGCCGAGCATAACTTATGATCATGCAAAGAAAGCTGTAACGAAGCACACATGCAACAGTTTTAAGCTAGCATACACCAAACTACACTACAATGCAGAAAGGATGTAAGAGAATTATGCGATTCTCGATACGTCTCACGCGGAGGATACAATACCTGTCCGGTTCGTCTGGTTCCACCAGTCGCAAATGAACCGTACATACAATATCGTGCCTGCAAAGAAAACAACTTAACAGGTACGATGTTATTAGTAACATGCACGACAATGCAAGAATGAGTGCAAAATGATATGCAATATATACAAAACAATGTATAAACAATGCAAATGAAAATGCAATGCAATTGAAACAATGCAAACTATATGCAAAGCAATTGAATCATGATCCAATCATGAGCGGTTCAAAACCACACAAATGTCAAATAGATTGATGGAGGTAACAAGCCCGTCTACCATAGAACGGTCTATTGAACTATGAGTAATGTAGACGGACACAAGAACAAGTATTGGGGGGAATGACATAAGTGGGGAAATGACCCGCTGGGGAAAGGACAAAGATCCTAATGCTGGATGCAAAATTACACTACAATGTAATATATAATGAAAATGCTGGGAAAATGGCAATGGATATGGCACGCGGGCCAAACCAAATCTTGCCTAGGCAAAGCATGTACGCATACAAGCCACGTCTAACGTAGAACGGTCCACTGAACTATGCTTCGACATGAGAAGTATGGGCACATACCAGACCAAGCTCAACATGGAAAGGCGCAAGCCATAGATGGAAGGTAATGCAATGAATGCATGCAAACTACAATGCAATATACAATATGGAATAATGGATACAATGGATATGGCACGCGGGCCAAACCGAATCTTGCCTAGGAAAGGCATGTACGCATACAAACCGCGTCTAATCGCAGAAAAGGTGCCGCAACCCTCAAACCAACATACCAGCGTGGAATAGGCGCGTACACATGCAGAACTGTGCTTTAACGTGAAAAGTATGGGCACATACCAGACCAAGCTCAACATGGAAAGGCGCGAGCCATGGATGGAAGGTGATGCAGTGAATGCATGCAAACTACAATGCAATATTTATAGTGGAAATGCATGACAATGCATGTTTATTTTCTACGATGCATGACAATGCAATATTTACCATGTATGCATGACAATGCACTATTTACAATGGATGCATGACAAATACAGTATGATGCAACGGCTATGATTGCAGCTTTCCCTATTCTCCCACTTGGGCGATATACTAGGTTGGTTCAGTATCCAGAACTGAGGCGCAAACATGCTGCCTTAACCTATGGGGCTTCCATACAGATTTCAAGCCGAGGATACACCCCTGGGTATTTAAACCAGACTTTAGTCTCAGAAATCCCGAACCTTTGCGTTCTAGGCATAAGCCATTCGAACTCTAGTTTCCACCGTCTCAGTTGGTCTCCTAGGAACTCACCGCAAACACAGGCGGATGGCTTTACCAGACCACCGGAAGTCGTTCGGGCATGACAAACACTGAAGGAATTGCACCTTTAGAGGATTTAAGGTCTCCTAGACCAGAATGCAAAATGCATGCATGACAATGCATGTTTTTTTTTTTGATTTTGTTTTTGAAATGTAAATGATGCATTATGTTGAAGTGCGCGTCAACGCGCGGCTTGAAATGCATGAAAGCGCATGGTGATGCAAGTGCGTGACAACGCGCGGCTTGAAATGCATGAAAATGCATGATTTCGCATATGCGACCACGCGCGTCGTTGGAGATGCATGACAATGCAAACGAACTGTGCAAACCAATGCACCGAAGGTCTTGCACCTTCCAAGGATTTAAGGTCTCCTAGACCGTGATGCAAGATGTATGCATGACAATGTATTTTTGAAATGCGCGACAACGCGCGACTCGAGGAATGCATGACAATGCAATCGAGATGCGCAAAACGGCGCGATGCAATGCATCAAACAGTGCGATGAATGCATGCAACGCACACGGGGCAACTTTTGAATCTTGTAAAAGACAAAAGGATACAAAAGGATACACCTCGCATGAACTCGAGTGTCACGCACAGAAGACATGGTCCGGGGTCAAAACGGAGGCTGGTTGAGCTTCGA
>JAPPVO010000016.1:158367408-158519210 GCA_030407325.1 Camellia japonica
CTGAATAAAGCAGAAAAGAAGAAAAGTAAGCAAACAGTCTAGATCAATGTCAACTGGTCTCAGGCATGAGAGTCTGTCCTCGTCCTCTCCTAGACGAAGGTCCAGGAGCATCGTCGTCGGCCCCACCATCTGAGCCCGAGCCCGAGTCATCTCCAATCCCATCCTCAGACGACTCTGCCTCTGCCTCTGTCTCGGACTCATCATCATCTTGGATCGGTGCTTGGAGCTGCGCCCCACATGAGTGCCCCCGCTTTTGGTGGGGGGTACTGTGGTCCCTCGCCCTGCTCTCCCTCCTCCTCAGGCAGACGCAGATGGTCTTACTGGAGCACCCCCTACAGCCGGTATCTGGAATGGGCCTGAAAAGGACAAATGATAAATATCAGTTATGCTACGCAAGGCCAAACATGAATACAGAATGCAGTGTATGAGTACAGGGTATGAATGCTGTGAGCAGTATATCAGTACAGAATACAGTGACTGAGTTGTGTATGATGCCGTGAGCAATGCTTTGAGCAATCCGTGGGTTACAGTGTATCAATGTCGTGAGGGCCGCGTATCAAGTGTCATATTGATAGTGCGTGCAACAGATTATGCACAATTGAGATTACGATTGAAAGGGTTTACCGAGATACTGTAAAAGCAGCAGGTCGAGGCTCCGCTGTAGCATCCCCATCACGGAGGCGGTCACTCCAGAGACTGGCGAGTGTACTCAGCGGAAGCCTACAAAAGTGTTAGAAGCTCAGTATTCTGCGGAATATCAGAGAACTGAAATGACAATGACTGTACAGATGCAAAGTGTAGTAGTACATACCCGGGGCAAGCCATAGAATCTGACTAGCTTGTGATCAGCCGGAGGAGGAGCGATGGGGATCTGGTAATCTCCCCATCTTGCCGTCGCCAGCATGTCATCATGGCAGTAGCTCGGGCCACCCAGCTCCCTATCCTCTCCGCGATGCTCCTGCTCTCGCATGGCGCCGCAGTCTCTCTCTCTTACTTCTCTCTTCGCTACAACCGGTCAGAGGCCACATGATATAGGTCTGGACCTACTCCGCATAGTCGCCCTCGTCTACAAAGCACTCATGGCTCCAGCCGATAGTGTAATCTGCCATCTCCGCTAAGGTATACCTCTCACTGTCCCTCACATAGGTAGGAGAAGGTACTGGAACCGGCTGCTCTGCTGCATGCCCAAGGTCTGCCGCAAGAAGCGCTCCCCAAAATACCAGACAAGGCAAGCCGGGCCCTCTAACAAGACTCTGAATCGAGCAGTCTCCTGAGCGCCAGCATACCGCTCCCGAACTGCGATGGGCAACGAAGCCCACGACTGTCAGGTGATCTGCAAATGGCAGGAAATACAGTTTGTTATCTGCTATTTAAAGTACATTGCAAAGCAAAGCCAATAAACTAAAATGTTTGACATACCTCGGCTGCGGTGATGGTGTCAAGTAGCGGCGGAAGAACATGAAGGGCTCCCGTGGCCTCCGCTTGCATCTCACATCAAAGCAATGGGAAATGGGACCATGGGGGGGATCTCCTCGTCTGGTACTGGGGCAAGCCTAGGGAAGTAGGCATACACCCACAACTACAGAACGTAACAGAGCAGACATGAGCAGGCTTATCAGATAAAGCAGTATATAGATAAAAGCAAAATCAGAGAACAGTGTGCAGTGTAATGTGGCAATGTGTGTAGTGTGTTGTGCAGTGTGTGCAATGTACAGTCAGTGTAAACAGATTGCATTTGCGCAGTGTGTATGGTGTACAGATAATGAAAGACAGAATTGAAAAGGCAGGAAGGGAATGTGTACCTCCAAGCTCGCCAATAGCCTCCAAGCAACTGTCCGCTGCGGTGGGAGATGAGCTCATATAACCATAGAGAGCGGCCAAGCCGGCGCCACCCCAATCATAAAGGCGGATCTGCGTCACGTCCACAAGCGCACTCAGCAGATAGATGGCGACGGTGTTTCGCCCGGTCGGCAAAAAGCGTGGTCCCTAGCAGAATATGATAAAACCGTGGGCGTACTCCTCCTCCTCCCGGGTAGTAGGCGCTTGGATCCGGAAGTGGTCCTCAACCACGAATACCTCACAAACCCTGGCCGAGCAGAGGTGGCCGAGTGCCACGCAAGTATAGCTGAGCGGCATCCCACTCCTCCATATCAGTATCAAAGGGGATTGGATCCCCCCCTACTCGATGCCGGTGAGCATCGAAAAGTCAAAGGGAGTCATCGTCATCTCCCTGGTGGCAGAAGGTGGAAGGAGTCGGTGGTGTCCCCACCACCTCTCCACCAGAGCAGCAAGAAGGGGCCTACTTGCAGTGAGGCGCGAGAGCCCCATGCAGAATGACCCAAAGCCAGCCTGGTCGACAATCCAGCGAACTACGTCGGGTAGCTCCATATCCATCCTCGGGCCATGACGTTCCCATACCCTCGAAGGCATAGGAATCTCCCTGTGATATAAAAAAAGCAACAACAAACAAAAGTTGCGAAGCAATGTTAAAAATACAATGTGTGAAAGCCTTCGAATTTGGGAGAGTGCAATGTGGCTACATGTGCTTGAATGCCTTCAGAATTTTGGAAAATGCAGTGTGCGTGCATGTGTTTAGGTTTAAACAAATAACAGGCGTACGTGTGCCACAGTGAACTACAGCATGTGGTATATCGGTGTGATCCGGGCCAAACAGTTAAAGAACAGAATCGACTATTGCAGTTAGGTATCTACGTTGTGGAAAATGAAACAGGGAGAGTGTACCTCAGAAGCGCCATAGGACAGATGTGACTCTGGCTCGCGCAGCCGAAGCTCCAGTGGCACGCGTTGCTCATAGCTCCTGAAGTGACGGAGGCTGTCAGGAGGAAGCACGTGTATCACTGGCCTGTAGGCCGCCGGATCGAACGGCCGGATGTGAAGAGGCAGGAGCTCGGCCTCAGGGTCCATGTCCAACTCCGGGGGAGCCCCACCACCTGGAATGTCATCTGCCATCTCAAGAATAGTGTGAAAATGGCCGAAAGTGTGAACCGGGCAAGAATGTGAAAAGTCAACCCTAAGGTCAACCCCGAGAGGGTGAAAAATGGGCAGAAAGGTCGGAGTGTGGAAAGACACGAAGATCAAGGTATGACTCAGGGGAAGCAAACCCAAGTGGTGGAACTCAAGAAAAGTACACCGAAACTGAGATTTGTTCGGTTCAAAGTGTGCGAAACCGGAAAGGTTTCGCGAATCAAACGACAAAAAAGCGACGAAAACAAGAGAAAAGTGCGGATCTAAGGGAGGAAACTCACCTAAAGAGAGAGGGGAGAGATTTCCGACCAAAGAGGAATGAGAAAATAAGGGTTTGAGGCCCTACATTTAAAGACCCGTGGCCAAAGGACAAAACTCCCCTCCACAGTCATTTTTGGCCGGTCGGCCAAATTGTTAGCCGGCCGGCTAAATATTTGGCCGATGTCCTTATTTTATGGCCGGTGGCCCTCCCTAGTGGCTGGTGCACCTCCCACACCCTTGTTTGGGTCATTTATGTGTGTTTGGGACCTTCTTTACTCAAGATAGTGCAAGAAAGTGCATTTTCAAAGCTTAGCCGGCCTCCGAGTTGACCTCGAGCAGTGTCTTCTATGTACGGCATTTGATATGTACGAGGTGTATCCTTTTTTTTTGTATCCTTTTTTTTTGTCTCTTGTGAGATTCGGAAATTGTTTTACAACATTTTGTCGTGTTTATAATGAGCGCGCATTGTTATACATTATTTCGCTCTTGCATTGTCATGCATCTCCACATCGTGCATCGTCATGCACACCTCATTTGCATTGTCATGCATCTCCATATCGTGCATCGTCATGCACACCTCATTTGCATTGACATACATTTTCTTATCACTTACATTGTCATTAATTTTAGCACATGCATTATCATGCATTTCCTTAATTATGCATCGACATGCATTTCCTTATCATGCATTGTCATGCATTTTACTACATGCATTATCATGCATTTCCTTATTTTGCATTGTCATGCATTTTAGTACATGCATTATCATGCACTTCCTTATTTTGCATTGTCATGCATTTTAGTACATGCATTGTCATGCATTTCCTTATCATGCATTGTCAAGCATTTTAGTACATGCATTATCATGCATTTCCTTATTTTGCATTGTCATGCATTTTAGTACTTGCATTGTCATGCATTTTAGTACATGCATTATCATGCATTTCCTTATTTTGCCTTATCATGCATTTTAGTACATGCATTGTCATGCATTTCCTTATCATGCATTGTCATGCATTTCCTTGCTTTGCATTGTCATGCATTTCCTTCTTTTGCATTGTCATGCATTTCAGTATATGCATTATCATGCATTTTCCGACCTTGCATTGTCGTGCATTGTCTCACTTTCATTCTTGATTTACACATTGCATGTGTTTCCACGCATGCTTTACTTACACGTGTTCATGCATTTTTCAGGAGGTTACACATTGCTTGCGTTTTCGCGCATGCTTTACTTACATGTGTTCATTCCTGCTATACACATTGCATACGTTTCTGCGTGTGCTTTACTTACATGTGTATATTTTATTCTTTGCTTTACACATTGCATGCATTTCCACACATGCTTTACTTACATGTGTTCATGTATTTTTCAGGGGGTTACACATTGCTTGCGTTTTCGCGTATGCTTTACTTACATGTGTTCATTCCTGCTATAACACATTGCATACGTTTCCGCGTGTGCTTTACTTACATGTGCATATTTTATTCTTTTCTTACACATTGCATGCGTTCCACGCATGCTTTACTTACATGTGTTCATGCATTTTTCAGGAGGTTACACATTGCTTGCGTTTTCGCGCATGCTTTACTTACATGTGTTCATTCCTGCTATACACATTGCATACGTTTTCGCGTGTGCTTTACTTACATGTGTATTTTATTCTTTGCTTTACACATGCATGCGTTTCCACGCATGCTTTACTTACATGTGTTCATGCATTTTTCAGGAGGTTACACATTGCTTGCGTTTTCGCGCATGCTTTACTTACATGTGTTCATTCCTGCTATACACATTGCATACGTTTCCGCGTGTGCTTTACTTACATGTGTATATTTTATTCTTTGCTTTACACATTGCATGTGTTTCCACGCATGCTTTACTTACATGTGTTCATGCATTTTTCAGGAGGTTACACGTTGCTTGCATTTTCGTGCATGCTTTACTTACATGTGTTCATTCTTGCTATACACATTGCATACGTTTCCGCGTGTGCTTTACTTACATGTGTATATTTTATTCTTTGCTTCACACATTGCATGCATTTCCGCACGTGCTTTACTTACATGTGTTCATGCCTTTCTATACACATTGCATGTGTTACGCATGCTTTACTTACATGTGTCTATTCCTTGTTATACATTGTACATGTTGTCGCGTGTACTTTACTTACATGTGTACTATTTTATTGTTTGCTTTACACATTGCATGCGTTTTCGCGCGTGCTTACTTACATGTGTATACTTATCCTTGCCTTACACATTGTACACGTTGTCACGTGCACTTTACTTATATGTGTTTGTGCTTCCTAGCATTGATATGCTTGTTTCAAATCGCATTGTTATGCGTCCTACTCGGCTTGCGTTGTCGCGCATGCCCTCCTTGCATCATTTGGCATCCTTTTTGCATTGTCATGCGTCATCCTTGGGTTGCATTGTCTTTCATCCTCCCACCTGCGTTGTCTCGCACGTTACTTGCATTGTTATACACATTTCACCTGCGTTGTCATGCACTTTTCACTTGCATTGCTATGCATGCTTCTAACAAAATTGTACCTGTTAAGTTCTCTTTTCTTTTTCAGGCACGATATTGTATGTACGGTTCATTTGAAGCTGGCACGACCAGGCGAACCGGACAGGCACAATATTGAATGTACGGTTCATTTGAAGCTGGCACGACCAGACGAACCGGACAGGCACAATATTGAATGTACGGTTCATTTGAAGCTGGCGCGACCAGACGAACCAAACGGTATTGTATTCTCCGCATCAAACGTAGCGAGAATTACATAATTCTCTTACATCATTTCTGCATTGTAACGTAGTTTGGTTTTTGGCTTGCTTAAAACTGTTGCATGTTTTGCTTCGTTACAGCTTTCTTTGCATGATCATAAGTTATGCTCGGCTTTGTGCATTGTTCTTGCATTTTGCCCCTGCCTTCGGGCACATATCTTTGCTAGCTTGTATGCTTTGTCTAAGTCTTCGTCCTTGTCAAAATGGGTTGTCTCTGGGCTTTGACATTCACTCCCGTCATTGTTATGACTTTCGAGTTCTGTCAAAGAGGGGCAACTGTAGACACCCCATTTTTGACCGTCCTCAAGACTTGGACGTTATCGTTTGAACACTCGATGATCATCCATGCTCGTGTTCGTTTTGAGTTCTCGAAGGTCTCGGCTATGCACCTTGCCTCAAGATCTCTCAACTTATCTGTTTTGTGCTTGGTCATGGACCAAATACTTGTGTTTTTGTTTCTAAGGGAAGAGGATGACTTGTTGGCCATCCCGTCAACCCACCAGCCGAGGCATGATGCCACCGGTCCCTTTTTCTTGCCATCGGCCAAGGGTGTTGGCCGGTCGGCACTTTTGTTGGTCGGCCGGCCATTTTTGTTGGTCAATTGGCCATATTTTCCGGCCGACCCATTTCCATCTGCTTTTGGCAGATAGCTGGCATCCACATTACACCCCCTCCATACACGTGTATGGAGGGATTTGCCTCTTGCTTAGAAAGCTTTGCATTTGAACCTCTATATAGAGGGAGCTCCTCCTCCCTCCTCCAGGGTTCTAAAAAAAAATTAGGGTTAGAGAGTGAGATATAATTTTGTATCTATACTCCCTTGTTTGATCCTATTTTGTGCCTCAAAAGTGAGTTTTTGTCTTACTTTTGCACTTAAACACCTAGTATTACACCACCCTTGGGTTGCTGAGGCACTAGAGGGTTGTTGTTAGGGTTCTTGAGTTGATTTTGATCAGAGAAACCTGCTGGAGTGGTGTTCTTGAAGAGGTTCTTCAAGGAAAAATAGGATTCTCCAGGAAGATATGGCCGGTAGGCCATCTTCAGTGCCGGCCGGCTATGCATTCTTGGCCGATATCCCTACAAGTGGTCGATGACCAGTTCCCCTTGGCCGGTGGCCTTGGCTTCTGGCCGGTGATATCCCACAGTGCTCAGAAGGTGGTTCAGAAGCATTTTTGGGACTTGTAAAGTTTTCAGAGGTGTAGAGCAGTGTAAACAGAGGCAACATGACATGGCGATGGATCTCCGAGCGAAGCCGAGCATGCATGCATTCGTCCCTCTTCCCGAGGCTGCTTTACTGCTTTCAGTAGCTTAATTAATCTGTTTAAATAATTAAGCGTTGTGTAATAATTAATTAGCTTGTTAGTTAGTTAATTTGTATTATTCTTTCGGTCCCTTCGTCGAGAGGGCGAATTGTGTAATAAGCGTGCGTGTGTGTGATGCATGTCTTCCAACCCCCACTTCTTTCTCCCTTTTATTTAACCGCTTATGATGGTTAGTTTTAGGGCATATTTGATTTAGCATGCCTTATGCTATGCATGTTTGCATTCATTCATTTGTATTGCATGCACCGGGCTCGGCGCATCATACTAACTGCATTGTATTTCAATTCTAAGTTGAATACATATATCCAATTGTCGCATCTCACATGCCATTTTAGATTAGCCGAGCCTATTCTAGTTGCATTTTGCCTGTGATGCATTAGCCATCTTAACATGGACTTGGATCATACATTTGATTACTAACATGTTCCTTTTTTTGGCTTGGAGTCCACTGTGAGGGTTTATGCTTTAGCATCTTGCATGTATGTGAGTGTTAACATGAAAGCATGCTTACCATGAGGCTAATTGCTTATGTGATATAACTGCCTGAATGCCTGTAGGTGAAGGTTGGATTGCTTGAATTGGAATAATTCATCGAAATCCGTGTTTTAGCCTACTTGTGAATAGCAAAATTCAAAACCATTTCCAAACAAACGGATATGCGATGCTTTGTTCCAAGTTAGGCGATCTAGTCTATTCTTGTTTTCCTGTGCGCATCACGTAGTAAAGATTAGCCAATTAACCGGAATAAGAACACATGTGTTTTCAAAAACAAGATATCATGTTTAGTAGTGGCCGATCTTTGATCGGGCGAGCGGGGGTGCTCATAGCTGACCTTCCCAATCGTACCCAAGTTCCCGAGCCGAGGCAACTTTGGTGATGACGGACACGTGGCCTTAGGCAACGAGTCAGGGTTTCCTAAATTCTCCCAAAATAAATATTTAGGTAGCGACTCTGTATCTGGCAAAGCAGCCCATGTTTGGCACTTCTTTCTTAAAAATCAGTTTTCCAAAACGATTTGCCGGATTTGGACTCTTTGGTGATTTATCAATCTCACATCGCACATTGTGAGATCAGATTAAGAACCGTGACAATTTTGAGTCTGAACTATGGAAAAGCATGAGGCCCTCGGGGCGCGTCCACATCTGCATACCATCTGCATCTGATACATACACTGTAGCTGACATGTTGACAACTATTTTTTTTCAAATCCTATCTGCACCGATGGCAGCAGCATCGGCAGCACCTCCCCCAGCATCAAGAAGGAGAGAGAGACAGGCCCCAGCTCATGCCGAGATGTGAGCCATAGTCGAGGCAGAGGTTGGGGTGCTCGAGGCCAGAGCAGCCCTTCAGAGCCTATTTTGAGCGATGATGATGCTGAGACCAATAACTCTGAGGAGGCAGTGAGTCAGCATTTTGAGTCGTCCGAGAGTGAAAATGATGGTGCTGACTCAAGATCCGAGAGCGGAGGAGACGCTGAGGGGGACTCTAAGGCAGAGAGCAGAGATGATACCGGCTCAAGTTCAGAGACTGATTATGACAGTGGTGCCGATGGAGATAGTGCCCCCAGGTCCTCCCCTCCGACGAAGAGGACAAAGATTGCCTCTCAGGCCTGAGATGACCAGCGCTAATTTTATATATATATATATATATATATATTTTTTGGTTAGTTTCTTTTTGTTTTGGTAGCATTAGCACATGTATAGCTTCAGATATGTTTTATTTTGCTTTGAAACTTGTACCCCTCTTTTGTAAAAACCATGATCGGAATAAAACCTTGCAATTTTTATGAAAAGTGTTGTTGTTTTTGCATCATGAGCACCATATTTGCATGAAATGGACATTGAATTGAATTGGCCAATAGAGCACTTGATTGAAACAATGTTCTTAAGTGGGTAATGAGCCAACCAATAACCAAAATACAAAATACAACTCAATAAACAAAACAAAACAACTCAAATACAAATCAACACACTTGCTAAAACCAAAAAGACAAAAAATAAGACCTCAAAACACAATGATCGAGACAAAACACAAGCCGCCAACACTGCCCAACACACAGGTGGTTGGCAGGCCAGAAAAAGGACTACCGGCCAGAGAAGGAGATTGCTGGCCAAAAAGACTGGGCTGCTGACCACAAGAGGTGGCCGTGTGAGCAACCTCCAGATTGTTGACAGCTGGCTTCCACTCACAGCCTTATCTTCTACAAAAGGTTCAGCTTCATGATTTTTTCTCCAAAACTTCATTTCAACTGCAATTTCTTCCACAAATGGAGCCATTTTTTTTCTGAAAAGCTCTTAGATTGGATAACTGCTTTAGACGTCACGAAAAAGGTAAATTTCTAGGGTTTCGACATAAATACACTTTTTTTGTTGAGCCGAACTCCACTTTGTTTTTCATTCCTCCATGCCGCGGCTCGATACTGGGACCCGATTACACACATCTTTCACTTCGGGGGACAAGAGATATGCCCGATACGCAAAGAATTTCAGGCACTAATGGAATCCCGGCGTGATGAGAAAATCATGCCTCAGCCCTGTTTTGGTAACGCCCAAGCTTTGGGACGGATGTTTGGCCTCACTCTGCATGAGGCTCGATCTTTGGTCCATAACCAATTATGGGCTGCAGGCCACCGTTGTGCCTTGCCGGCCAATGGTCTGGCCTGTCGGCCATCATTGGTGGCCTGCCGGCCATTAGTGTCTTTTTTGCAAATATTTTGTTGACAGTTGTTCCAACTATTGGCACGGATAGACGGATTTATCTCAGCCAAATGCATATTTTTCTATATATATGGGGTCTCCTCCCCCATTTTTAAGGTTTAGAATTTTTGGAGTAAAAATTATCTCTCTCTCTCTCTCTCCTCTCTCTCTCTCTCTTACAAATTTGTGCATATTAGCCTACATATACTACACTTTTGCCTACACCTCCTTAACCAAAGTTGATCACCTTTGAGCTGAGGTTCCTTGAAGCCTTCTTGGAGCTCTTGAAGTTGGTTTTGGCTTGAATTGTTACCTAGAATTGATCTTTCCTTCAAGAGGTATAATACTTCCGTTTTTAACTTGTTTTGCATACTTGTTTTTCTATCTTTTCCCACTGATTTTGGGCTATTTTAGGGCTACAAAAAACTTTGTTTTTGTGGCCTGAAATTGGTGGTTTTAGGCCATTTAAGGTTAGGGGGTGAATTAGGCCATTTAAGGTTAGGGGGTGAGTTACCCTTCTTTATTCCTTATTTTTAAGGCCTTTCCACCTTTGTTTCCCACTTTCAAACCATCTTTTTTTGGGCCTTTGAACATTGATTTTCAAAGTATTTTCAGTGGTGAAAATCATGTTTTAAAGTCCAAATTTGGAGGGGTTAGCCTTCCCTCCTTGTGTCTTGTTTGCTAGCCTAGATAGCTCTATATGTTAACTTAATTTTCTAGCCTTTTATAGTTTAATTCCAGCATGTTTTAGGCTCTATTTTAGACTTTTATGCCTTTATTTTTGGCTGGTTATTGCATTTGAGTCTCGTTTTGCATGCTTCTAGTGTAACTGTCCTCACAAGCTTGGTGTTTTACGCCTTTAGACACCACTTGTTTGAGTTGATTGCATGTTTCAGTGCTCTTTTCACTTAATTTTAGCACTCATTAATCTCTGCAACCTCCCTCATTTCTTGACTTTTTTGTTTTCTTTGAGGGTTGTTTCAACCTGAGGATTGTTTCAGCTTGAGATTGAGGTCCATGCGTAACGGTTTAATCCTCTTTTGTGGGTTCATTATCAATGGCATGACACTTCTCTCTTGTCTTAAACCATCCCTTGTTTGACACTTCCTTCTCTTTACAGTACTTCTCACCAATGGACTTAATTGGTTAAAGAATGGTTGGTAATCTAAAATGAGTAACCAAAAGCAGAAACTAAAATTGTTCTAATATAAAAATTTGATTGTGCTTTTATGTGTTCAATCGGACATTAATTGAACACAAAGAAAATTGGGGCATTTCATACTCAAAGTGATGAAATCTGTCAAGTTTCCTAGGTCTCCATTGCCCTTGATCATGCATGATAGGGTGATGGTTTTTTTGTCTTATTTGTGCAATTATTAAACTTGTACATCTTGGTTCCTTATCCATCATGCAATGAAATTGCTTAAATTGATGGTTTGAGGACCAAGTGCATCACTCCTTGGAGATGTTTTGATGATAAAGAGGGATACACAGTACAAACAACTTGTGAGAATGCCCTCACTTTGCCCTGTTTGCTCTCTGTTGTAGCAAGGAATGGTGCATCATCAGTGGCCGACCGGCCACTGTTACTGGCCGGCAGGCCATCCGTGTTGGACGGCAACCCCCTGCTAGTGGCCGACCGGCCACCACTTCTGGCCTGCTAGCCATCAATGATTTTTGAGTAGAATGTTTGGGAAGCAGAGTAGAGTTGGTCTGGAAGAGGAAAACCAGTTCAAGGGTTGTGAAACAGAGGCTTTCAGGAGCAAACAGTGGATATTTTTTCAGTGGAAACCGAGCATCCATGGGCCTCCTTCGCTTCCCGAACTAGTTAATTAGTTTAACTAATTAGTTTAATTAGTAACTTCGTAAATTAATTAAATAACGTAGTTAGTTAATTAGTTTTGCATTGTATTTATTTAATTAGCGTAAAGTAGTTAATTAGATT
This sequence comes from Camellia japonica, assembly GCA_030407325.1. Classification (NCBI taxonomy): domain Eukaryota; kingdom Viridiplantae; phylum Streptophyta; class Magnoliopsida; order Ericales; family Theaceae; genus Camellia; species Camellia japonica. Next base: position 158,379,411 of record JAPPVO010000016.1, read on the forward strand.
AGTTCGTTATTGTTGTAATATTTAATTAGCTTAGATAGTTAGTTAATTATTCATTCGGTTTGTAATAATTAGTTAAGTAGTTTAGCTTAGCTAGTTTATTCGTTCGAACTCTCCTTCGTGAGAGCGCAATGATGTAATAATGTGTATGTCTTCCGACCCCACGTCTTTCTCCCTTTTATTTATCCGCTTTCAATGGATAGTTTAGGGACATCACGTTTTGTTTAGCATACCGTGTATTTGCATTCATCCATTTTGTATTGCATGCACCGAAGCTCAACACATCATTCTAACTGCATTGTCATTCAATACCTCATTGAATACATGTTTAAACGCATGCTATGAAATTGTTGCAAATAACATGTTAAGTAGCCAAGCCTATTTAGTTGCATTATTACATGTGTTGCATTATCCATCTTGTAGTTAGGAATCATGTATATTTTTCTAACTCTTTTGTTTTATCTTAGCTTGGAGTACTAAGTGACTTTTTAGTGCTTTAGCATACTTGCATGAGTATGTGTAATAACCCACATTCTTGCATTAGTCATGTTCATGTGCATTTGCATAATTTTGTCTTGTTAAACTTGCATTTGTAGACTTAGACTTGTTTTGCCTAGGTAAAGGTCCCTTTCTTGTTTTGGGCTTATGTGATTTGCCTAAGTGTTGTATGCCTGCTTTGTTCTTTCCTTGCTGTCTCAAGCCAAGGTCATGCCAAGCCTAGGTCATGTTAAGCCTAGGTCATGCCAAGCCTATGTCATGCCAAGCCTAGGTCATGTTAAGCCTAGGTCACACCTTTGAACCTCTTACACCTAGGACCATCTTGGAATCCACTTTGGTTGACCTCCACCTTCACCCTGGCATATTGGCCGAGATGTCATCATCTAGGCCGAGGTGTGCATCACCTAGGCCAAGATGTGTATCATCTAGGCCGAGATGTTATCATCTAGGCGTTCTAGATCTTTGATCCTTGCACCTAGCGATCTTGTTCCGGGACTGGTATGACCTAGACCGAGGTGTGGCACATCTAGACCGAGGTGTGGCACAGCTAGGCCAAGTGTTATCCTTCCTAGCCGAGATCATTGAGACCTTACTTGCCGAAGCCTTGTCCTAATCCGAGGTCATTACCTGCCGGAGTGCCCATGTCATCTTACTTGTTATATACACTTTGTCATACTCTTGTCTTGTCATTCAGTCACCTTTTTTAGGAGAGCCAACCAGTCATTGCCACGTGTCCCATCAGAGGGTTAAGTCTGCCAGCAGAGAGAGAAAACATATCATTTGTCATATCTTTTGCATCGTAGAGAGAGAAGCTCTAGGAAGAGGAGAGGAAGTTAGAGTGAGAGAGCTAGATCCCAAGCTTGATCTTTAGAGTTTGGACCGTTAGATCCGTGTTTTGAGGTTAGATTCTTGATCTACTCTTGTTGTTCTTTATATTTATCCGATCACATTGCATGATCTAGCATGATTCATGAGTCATGCATGGATTTAAAGTTTGTTTTAGAAAGAGAAAATGGTGTTCTTGTGTTCTTGAAATAAAACCATGTTTTGATCCGAAAGTTTGTATCAAGATCCATGTTTTTGTGTTTGTTTTCATAAGATCTTCAAGTATAGGTACCCAGGTCCATGTTTTCGAACTCATCTCATGAAATCTCAGATTTTGAATAAAGAAGTTATGATTTTAGCATTCATGTTCTTGTCCTTCATGTTTTTCATGTTCTTCAAGGGAGGAAACCCAGATTTCCAGACTTCACCTTTCCCTAGGTGTGGTCACCGAGACCACTCTTGCCTAGATCTCACACCTAGGCCAAGCATCGTATCTCACCTTGGCCTACCTTGCATGATCACTTGCACCATTAGTCTATCTTGCATGCACACCTAGGCTAACCACTGCACACCTAGGCCGACCATGGTACACCCTTGCCGGTACCTTGTAACACCTCGGTAGGCAGCTGCACACCGAAGCCTAGGTAACCACACCTTGGCCAAGAGGTGTGGGACCTCAGTCAAGACCTCCCGGGTTCACCCAGCTAAGTCATTTTTGCCTAGATCATTTCTGTGCATCCATTCCAAGACCTGGTTAGTACCTAGCATGTTTTCCCTAGGTAAAAAATAGTGATTTAACTCCCAGCATGTTTTACTTTGTCGTGACTTGGTTTTGGAAAGAAATGCCGAGATCATTTACACTCATGTAAAGCTTGTTTTGAGAATGCATTGCATAGCCATCTTTGAGCATTCTTTCTTGTCTCCTTGAAATGCATTCAATAGACTTTGCTATGTTTTTCTAGGCCTTGGATCCTTGCCTTAATCCCTACACCCGAAGAGTTATGTGAGTGGTATTTTTAATAAAGCTATGTTATAAAGTTTTGATAAAGCTTTGCTTCGTTTTGGAAAAGTATTTGATCAAGTATGAATGATTATCCCTAGTTTTTGTATCAAGTATTATCTTGTTTTGATGACATTCTTGGAAAGTCCTCCCAGGCTGGGGGACTTTAAGCCCATGTAGCACCATGTTTGAGAGATCTCTGCCATCGACGGTCTTGTACGGATGGCCCCACCGACGGCCTTGTGCGGGTGGATTTGTCTAATCGATTCCGGGTTGATTATTCCTTTGTTTTGTCCGAAATGTCATCCCCCATGTATTATGTAGATGTTATTAAACATCCCAAGAAGATTTGAAAGACTTTGATTGATGAATTTGATTCATCCCATATTTTGTTACAAGCTATGATATGTATTGTTTTGATAAAGATCTCGGATATCATTCATTCAAACCTTTATTAATTATATCATTCACTGAGTATCCAAGCTCACCCTCTCCTTATATATATGTAGATGGCAAGTAAGAAGGAGGTGACGCCTAAGATGTTATGTGCAAGATGTTTTGATTCATGATTTGTATCATCTTGAAGATTATGTTTCTTAGTTTTAATTCACTCCTTTTGTATATGTCAGCTTGAGAAGCCTTTTGATCAAGATGTAACATGCACTTTATTTTATTTGTATCCAAGTTATAAAACCATGTTAAGTGTATGTCATTTCATTTAATCTATGCACAGCTCTTATGGACTACTTAGATTTAAATTTATTGCTTCCGCACATGTAAGCCCCATATCTATACTCTGATTGTGTGTGAATCTTTGTAAGTTGGCCTTTGGTAATCTCGGATTACTGGCCATCACAGCACCATTCTACTAGGGGCGGTGTCATGACCTGAACCCGCCCCCGTGGTTTAAGGACATAACCGGACAGTAATCATGAGATTACCTACGGCCTCAAACCAAACCAAACGTATTTTAACAGAGTTAATGGGGGGCCAAATGGAAGCAATTTAAAACTTTGTCCATAGAGCTGTGCTTACATGGCACATCATAAAAAACTATACATATGTACATTAATAACTCACATCAAAATATGTACTACACAAAGCTCTGTACATACAGGATCATATAAGTCTAAGTCAGCCAACAAAACTATATACGACGTATTCATAGACTTCGCCCACATGACAAAATATAAATACATAACAAAAGGGCAAAGATAGGTCTCGTGCATGAGACACAAGGGCTGACTCTCCCAAAACCTTTGTTGTTCCACATAGACTTCACTGGGGCTGGGTTTGGACTTCTCTTGGCTCACCTACAAACACATGAATGAGCGTGAGCGAAAGCCCAGTGAATAATATCAATTAAAGAAGCTATACAGACGAGATGTAGAACAACATGCTTCAAACAGCCTTAGGCCTAATTCATATTTCTATTTAACATATATACACAGTTTAGGTCAAGTGACTGCGGTTCCAAACAAACTGGCCTTTGGCCCATTCAATCTTTCATTTGTGTCAAAACGGCCTTTGGCCTATTCAGATGTCAAAATGGCCTTTGGCCCATTCATTCGTTCATGTCAAAACGGCCTCCGGCCCATTCATTCATGTCAAAACGGCCTCCGGCCCATTCATTCATGTCAAAACGACCTCCGGCCTATTCATCCATGTCAAAACGGCCTCTAGCCCATCCATTCATGTCAAAACGGCCTCCGGCCCATTCATTCATGTCAAAACGGCCTCCGGCCCATTCATTCATGTCAAAACGGCCTCCGTCCCATTCATTCATGTCAAAACGGCCTCCGGCCTATTCATTCCATTATTCAGATCAAACTAGCCTCTGGCCCACTCATTTGGTATAGCAAACATTGTCCACCAATCGAATCAATGAACTTATAAAACTTACATAGAAGTAAGCAATTGGACAACAACATATTTCAGATATCTCTGTTAAGATATTACTCACAATGATCGGTTGGTTGGTTTGCCCTGGAGCTCGACCCTACACATTCCATGAACACAAAAGGGTCACAAACAATTCAATTCGTTCTAAATTCACATTTTCCTCTTTAGGCTTCATTCTTATCTCTTTAACTCAATTACAATGCTCAATGCATACCTAAGAGTACTTGGGAGTGAAAGAGAACAGAAAATGAAACATAGAATGTCTTTTCAAAATTTCAGAAAATAGGGTCCCCGCTCGAGCGTGGACTTCCCCGCTCGAGCGGACCCTTGAGGCCTGCAAAAGTACTGGATATATCAAAATTACGCTCGATCGTGCACTCTGGCGCTCAAGTGGAAGGCCTCTCTACATAGCTCCCCGCTCGAGCGTGAACTCCCCCCACTCGAGCGGATACCATGTCTGCAAAAAGTTCTGGGAGCACGTATTTCACGCTCGAGCGGCAGTTTCCCCGCTCGAGCGAACATCAAAATTCTGGAAAACCCAGAATTGTTCTTTGAGCTCAATTCGACCTTCCAATCAACATTTCAAGCATATAATAGCTCAAACTTCACATATACATATTCTAACATGGTATAAACACCAAATTACAACACAATGAAGCTCAATTTCACAATTTAATCACATGCATGTTCCAATTTACACCAAACTTGCTACCATGACAACAATTCCATGTATTTCAAACTCATTCCTCATAAATTGTACATGCATGTGGGATATCACTCCCATTTCAACTTACATGGTGCAATTGGTGATTACAAACATGAGCTTCAGCCAAAACTCTACATGGATCATATATTTTAAACTCAAACATGCAGATTCAAGCAATTACACACATGCATGCACACATTGGCTTTCAATACAAAAAAATCAACTCAATTTCCTCATAATCAATTTAATCCATGTTCTTGACCATTATTCAAACTTGAATTCACAAGATGATAACTTAAAATTCATGAATTCACTTACCTAGGAGCTTCAAACCCCCAAACTCTAGCCAATTCTTGAGTTTAATCTTCAGATTCCCAAACCTTGAGCCAAGATTACACAATTCTTTCCCTTTCTCTCTCTATAGCCAGCCCTCTCTCTCTCTCTCAAGGCACCAAAATCTGATTTTTGAGCTCCAGTGTATCAATTAAGTGTATAGTGCCTTTTTACATAAGTTCCCACTAGCACCAATTTAATAATAATAAATAATTGGGCACTAATTCATCAATTAAATCAATTTAATCTGATCCGAATCAATTTTCAATCAAATTTCACCGTAGGCTCTAAAAATTACGATAATCACAATGGAGCAATCAATTTCGGGTTCTGTTGCCGATAAGGCCTTCAATTTAATTTCCAAAGCAGATAATCAAACAGATATTCCTACGGTGAATAGGTAGAAATTCAAAACCACATATTTTCACATAATGGCTCACAAAATCATATTAAACACATAATCATACTCATATTAAGGACCAATTAACATATTACGGAACAGGGATATCATAGGCGAAATGGGGTCGTGACAGTATGAGTGATTGCCATTGCTAGCATGCTTGCCATGAGGCTAAGTGCTTACTTGTTAAACTGTTTAAGTTCCTGTGGATGAAGGCTTGTTGCCTAAATTGGAATGATTCAATGAATGTACATTTAAGCCCACTTTGTCAAGTGGCAAATTCACAAACTTTAAGCCCACTTTGTTAAGTGGCAAAATCAAACCCTTTTCGAAAAACAAACATGAAGTTTAATTGTTCCTATAGAGAAGTGGTTTGGAAATACTCTTCTGATCCTGGAGAGCGCTCGAGATCCGCTAATAGTCACCTGAAATAGGATAAACACTCCGGTCGGAGGTGCCGGAATTAGCACTCCGATGGATAAGTCAGTCTCTACACTCAAGAATGCTTATATTCTAGGTTAAGCACAAGAATTCTCACATACCTCTCTTAGTCTGTTGTTCCTTTATTTATACCTGTTTTCTAGGCCTCATGGCAAGGCCCACTTGTCATTCATTATCCTCTTATTTACTCGGCTCCATAGTTCAGTATCTATTTGGCCTATCTATTATATTCGGCATCCTTATCGTGCAAGGTAGAGCCGTGTAATATCTGTCTCCTAGAGTACGCTTTTGATTATTCCAAATATCCGGCTCCCACAATTGCCCCCCAAACACCTCGCCAGCATCAGTTAGTCGGCGTGTTTGGCTAGAAGTCAAAACTTCAGCGGTTATTCCTCTTCCCGATGCGTGTCAGAATGCGTATGTGTTTTTTGGTCACTGTAACGCTCTCCCGCCCCATTCGTGCTTCTCTCGCATTTATTACGATTTGAAACTTAAGTCCCTTCGAAAACATGCTTTTTCGAATATTTGAACCTCCTGGATTGCCAGTCGGTATCTCTTCTTCGACGCATTTTCTGTAACTCCCATCCGTTCTCTCCTTGTCTCCTTTGCCTTTCATAAGTTTTCTTCTCTTCTCCTTGCAATCCTATTTTTCGATTTTATTTTGATTTAGAATATCATTGGGTCCTTACTAGAATGGCCAAACATTTGAAAGACCTCCTCTCCGAGGGTCGAATTTCTGGGTTCCGAAGACATTTTTCTATCCCTGAGGATGTCCATCTTTCTCTGGTAACGGACAATACCCTTGATATGGAGAGGGACGACCAAAATACAATCGTTTTCCCTCTCCTGTCTATTGCGGAGGACGGAGTTCGCTTTCCCCTACACCCATTTCTCAGGGCCGTCCTCTGTTATTGGAGTCTGATTCCTTCGCAACCCAATGTGAATTTTTTTCGAATCGTAATGGGAATCGTAGAGTTGAACCGACATCTCAGGATCAACCTTGGCATTCCGACAATTCGGCACTACTATGCTTTAGCCAAATCCTTCGGTCGGCTCGGGCGCTACTTTCTCAGGGCCAAGGACACCAACCATCACTTGGTAACGATTCTTGCCAGCTCTGGCAAACGAGTTGACGATGTAATGGTCAATGTCTGAGGCAACTGGGAGTTCGGTGAAGGCGAAGATCGCTTAGACCCTATTCCCAGACGGAGGGGTGAACCAGGTTATCGTGTAGCTCCTTGTTTGTCGATCTTTCTTTTATGTGGCTTTTTTCTCCAAACCTTACCTTTGTTCTTGCAGGCAATAAGTTGAAGAGGATTTTGACCTCGGCTGATGACGCAGTCCTTGCGGAAATTAAAACTGCATTAAAGTACTTTGGCCGTCCAAACGTACAGAAGCAAGGGAGGGCTGCCCATATTCTCCTACGTTACGAGCCTACCTATACTACGTTCTCGGCCGCAGACGACATCCCGATCCCAACTAGGAACAACACGTTATGGCTCTTGTCTTCCCCAGTTTCAAGACCCTTAGGCAAATTGGTCTCGAAGCTTCTGATTCGGAGCAAGGCTTAGAGCTGGTTGTTGAGGTAGATGCCGAATTAACGAGGGAGTTCGCCGCCGAGGCCAAAGAGGTCGACGAAGCTCTGAAATCAGCGTTTGAGGCAGCCAGTCTTAACCAGCCTAACTCACTGTCCACTTCGGGTTGGGGCGGAGTTTTCCTTCGAAGATATTTTTACAAGCTTGGGAGACCTTCCCGGCACTTTTTCAGAAGGCATGGCTGGGGAGAATCTCATGCAGATGGCGAGAAGAGAGAAATGTCGAGCGAATGGCTGCTCGAAAGAAAGCCGAGGCCGCTCGTTCTGAGCCTGCCCCGGTTGAATTTTTTTAACCGGTTACTGGAGAAGAGACGGCGCAAGTTGTTGGGGCCGAGACGGACGGGGCTGAATAGCAAGTTACGAAAGAACAACTAGTTTCAGAAGGGCGGGGCGAAAAACATTTTGCCGAGGGAGAGGCCAACTCAGAGGATAGCCCTGCTGACAAATAGCCTCGCTTAAAGGAATCCGACGTGGTTATCCCCTTCGTTGTTCAACCAAAGATCAAAGACATGCCAATCCCCTCTGACGCATCTGCCATGAAGGATCCAGCCGTGGCGTTGAGCTTGGCTGCCTCGGTTTCGCTACCAGCTGACAAGGCCACCTTTCGAGAAGAGCTGGACTTGGTAGCTATAGCGTTCGCTGCCCAGTCGGCCCTTCTGGTATGTATACGATTTTTTTTTTTTTTTGGTTTGCATACGATGTTGCTTGATGTGGTGATCCGAACTTGTTTTGCAGACGGTTGGAAGGATAGCCAAACTAGGCCGCCGGCAGCGTGATGCCATTGAAAGAATTGGCCGCTTAAAGTTTGAAGCTGAAGGTGAAAGAAGCAGGGCCGAGTTCGAGGCGATGAGGGCCACAATGGAAAGTGCTCGAACCGAAGCTGAAAAGGAGAGGGCTCGACTACTGACCAGCTCAAATCCGAAGCCGAGGATAGGGCGAACGCGAGCCAGGAGTCGCTCAAGTTAGCCCAGGAGGCGCTTTCCAAGGCAGAGCCCGAATTAGAAGAATTGAAGGCGGCCAAGGAAAAGGCTGAATCTGTAGCTTCCACGGCGCTAGAAGTTGGGAAGAGCACCGCCTTGAAGGAATACGTAGATAAGGTCCCCAAATTTGAGAATCGGGGATTCAAACATGGATGGCTCAAAGCCCTTGCTACCGCTGGAGTTACATTGGCCTTGCCAATTCCATACGAGCAAGTGGACGTTGAGCCACTTGAGTCTGATCCCGAGGATTGATCTGGGAGACATTCTAGTTTTATTTGGTATCTTTAATTTCAATGTACATTTTGTTTAGTGGATTCAAGGTAATTTTCATGTATAAATTAGTTACTATCCGAGCTCAATTTATTAATGAAAATTTCCTTCCCATTTCACTGTTACTTGTACGCAGTTTTTGATATTAATGAAGGGTTTTGCCTTCTACTAATTTGGATAACAGTGTAATCTTGGCCATTATATTAGCTTAATCTCAATTTATCAGAACAAATCGATTCTTTGTGCCGAATACGACTAATAAATCGATTCATGAAGCGGCTGCGGCACTCAAGCCGAATAGATTGATGAATCTACCCTTGCCCCAGCTGCTTCATGAATTTGAAATGCCGACTAGTACAATATTGCTGAGTGTATTCGTGAAGCGGCTGCGGCATTTAAGCCGAATAGATTGATGAATCTACCCTTGCCCCAGCTGCTTCATGAATTTGAAATGCCGACTAGTACAATATTGCTGAGTGTATTCGTGAAGCGGCTGCGGCATTTAAGCCGAATAGATTGATGAATCTGCCCTTGCCCCAGCTACTTCATGAATTTGAAACGCCAACTAGTACAATATTGCTGAGTGTATTCGTGAAGTGGCTGCATCACTCAAGCCGAATAGATTGATGAATCTGCCCTTGCCCCAGCTGCTTCATGAATTTGAAACGCTGACTAGTACAATATTGGTGAGTGTATTCGTAAAGCGGCTGCAGCACTCAAGCCGAATATATTGATGAATCTGCCCTTGCCCCAGCTGCTTCATGAATTTGAAACGCTGACTAGTGCAATATTGCTGAGTCTATTCGTGAAGCGACTGCGGCACTCAAGCCAAATAGATTGATGAATCTGCCCTTGCCCTAGCTGCTTCATGAATTTGAAACGCCGACTAGTACAATATTGCTGAGTGTATTCATGAAGCGGCTGCGGTACTCAAGCCGAATATATTGATGAATCTGCCCTTGCCCCAGCTGCTTCATGAATTTGAAACGCCGACTAGTGCAATATTGCTGAGTCTATTCGTGAAGCGGCTGCGGCGCTCAAGCCGAATATATTGATGAATCTGCCATTGCCCCAGCTACTTCATAAATTTGCCCTTGCGGAAGTTAAGACTGCATATATCAGTCTTTGATGGGGGTACGACTCGGTCGGCCTCGGGCTGTTGAGGTTTCAATATTAATGAGATTGCCTTGGAGGCGCTGCATTCGTAGGGAATCAATGAATAAAGGTCCTATTTAAGTGCTCGGTGAGCAACTCAGTCCAGGTCTTTGATGAAGTATAAACAAGCGTGAATGTCGAATAGACTCTTCTTTAACAGCAAAGGGGAAGCGAGGACGCTAGCTGAGCTAAGAGGAGACATGAATCGAAGTGGCGGACCTTTACGCTCGGGAGGTAGGATTTCGAGGGATCGGGAGAGGCATCAATCTCCTCGTCGTCGAAGTAGGTCGCCCAGGAGGGACAAGGAGCCACAGGGCAAATCCCCGCAACCCCGTTCTAGAAGGGAGCCTGGTGAGAACCCACGCCCATTGAGTTTTGCCGTCTTTGTGGGGAATAGGCCCATGACAGAAGCGGACTCGATCGTTCGAGATTCAAGTGTGGCAGTCGAATTTTTTGGACAAATTTTTCCTCCCAAGGTCCAGCAGTCGATGGTAGGTCGACAAGACTTCGAAGTGTTTCGTGAAGGCATTCACGGTGCGGTGAAGGGGCTCTATACCGCCTACGAAATCAGCATGCGTCTCCATGCTTCCCCCGAGAAATAGAAAAAAGGGATGAACGCATCCGAAGTTTGGAGGCTCGCGCGGAAGGGGCCGAGCGTGAGCTAAGGAAGGTCAAGGCCGTTCAGGCACAACTCGTCGGACAGGCTAACCCAATCGTGGAAGAAAGGGTCACCCAGCGGCTTATCAATACCACGCTCGCCGATCGCGATACGGCGAGCATGTTCGCGATGGAATTCGCGAAGAGGAGGGCCTATGAAAAAGGCTTCCACGATGGCCGGAAAGTAGGGACACAGAAGACCAAGGAGAAACTCGCCGAGGAAGTTTGCCGATGCGAAAATCGTGGATTTAAGCATGGTTGGATTAAGGCGCTTCAGGCAGAGGAAGCTCTCCAAGCAGCGGGGGTCGATTCGGCATTACCACTATACCAACGTAACCATTTTCCATTTTCTGCCTTTGAAGTCGAGCAGAGTGAGGATAAGGGCGACGCCGTGTAGAAATATTCAATGTAACGTTCGAACGCGGATCGCGTTCATAACTGTGTAATTATTGCCTGATTGAATAAAACGTTCTATTTTAAATGTTTCTTTGTAAATTTCATTCGATACACACGTGTTTGCATGCGTTTCATTGTATAAACATTGACCGGCTCGAATCAACTAGGCGTTTTAATTCCGAACAGTTACATGCCGACCTGTCATGGGCATTCTTCACTAAATATATTTTTGGCATGTGATGCAAGGTCAATTGCGTCGATGAGGTTCCGAATTCGGAAACTTATCCGGCCCAAAGGTGCCATGCACCAGGGGCTCCGAATCCGAAGACAGTCAGCCCATCTGTAATTGCCGTTTATATAATTAGGCCATTTTAACTCCAAAAACAAAAAGGCGAAAGATTGGTACATGGAGTGGCTACGGCAAATATCGCTCGGCGTCCGTCTTTTGGAATTTAATGTTAATGAAGTTGCCTCGGGGCCACTGCAAGGATTTCAGAAAAATTGCCTCGGACTTTTCGCTTCAATGACTTCGCTTACTGTGCTCAGACTTGATTTAAAACGATTTTGTTGCGTGGGGTTAGATAAGTGTGAATGTCGAATGGAGTTTTTCTTCAGTAGCAGAGGAGAAGCTCGGACTCTGGCTGAGCTTGACATTGCAATGAATCCCAGCAGAGAACCCATTCGCACGGGAGGTAGGGCGTTGAAAAAATAGGAAAAACGTCAGCCTCTAAGTCGCCAACAGATCACCTCGAAGGGAGAAATAGCAAAGGCGAAGCTCTCCGCAATCGCGACCGAGAAATGAGGCCGACGTAACGCCGCGACCGTTGAGCATTACTACTTTCGTGGGGAATTCCTTTCTTGTCTTGGATCTTGGCCTTGACATTGTCTATGGTGTCAAAGGTCCCCGCCTGAAGGGTGATTGTATCGTCGTTGCGAATCGTGGATCCAAGCGCGGTCAGATCAAAGCATTTCAAATTGCGGGTGCTCCCTGATCAGCGGGCGTTGATTCGGGGCTGTCGCTTGTACCAACGCGACGCCGTATAGACATTGTAATGCTTTAAATGCGGATTGCGTTTTTTGTAATTACTGTTTGATCGAATAAAATGTTTCATTCTAAAAGTTTATTTCATTCTGAATTTTTGTATGCTGAATTAAGCATCTTATTTTGAATGCTGGAACGTTTTGTCTTGTTCATGTGGTTGTACTGGTTCAACCTACATATCCCTGCTTTGAAGTGTAAATGTTTTCATTCTGGAGGGCGCTCCGAATTCAGAATATTACTTGGCCCTTGGGCGTCGCTCGGTGGCACTATTTGGTCAGCCGAATTTGGAGGCTTTATCGGCCTAAAGTCGTCGTGCGCCGATAGGGCTCCGAATCCGAAGGCTTTATCGGCCCAAAGATGTCATGCGCCGATGGAGCTCCGAATCCAGAGACTTTTGGCCAATCGTGACATCCGCGAAGGGCGCTCCGAATCCGGAGGCTTTATCGGCCCTAAGACGTCATGCGCCAATGGGGCTCCGAATCTGGAGACTGTTGGCCAATCGTGACATCCACGAAGGGCGCTCTGACTCCGGAGGCTTTATCGGCCCAAAGACGTCATGTGCCGATGGGGCTCCGAATCCGGAGACTTTTGGCCAATCGTGACATCCATGAAGGGCGTTTCGAATCCGGAGGCTTTATCGGCCCAAAGACGTCATGCGCTGATGGGGCTCCGAATCCGGAGACTTTTGGCCAATCGTGACATCCGCGAAGGGCGCTCCGAATCCGGAGGCTTTATCGGCCCAAAGACGTCATGCGCCGATGGGGCTCCGAATCCGGAGACTTTTGGAACACTTTTAAACTGGATTGCACAGTGAGTAAATAGGAATCTTTGCATTACAGAAGTGGAAAGTGTACATGATGAGCCATTCAGAACCAATATCATTCCCCACAGGTCAGGTTTGATGATAGAATTTGCGCAAGTGCGTTAGGAGTAGGGCCGCGTGCCTAATTTTCCATCAACCGGCCTCCTATCATCCAGAAATACCTTCAGGGGCAACTTTCCCGGCGTGTAGCGACGCAGCTGTGCACGTTAAGCATAAGTCTTGGGAAGCTGCTGCTGGTATCGCCTAGAGCTTCCGTGGAGTTGACCTGCGTCTCTGTTGGTGTCTTTTCAGAAAGGAGATAGCATGTTTGTGCGGATTGCCAGTAACTGCGAATTTGCTCAACGTCGTGTTCGGTCGGGAAGCGTAGCAGCTGATGATAGGTGCTCGGCACGGCCTGAATAGTATGCAACCATGTTCACCCCATGATGAGGTTATACGGTGAAGGGAGCTTGATGACCAAGAATTCTGCCTCCACTGTTTGGGAGCCCGCCCGAACGGGTAACGTGATTTTCCCCAACGGGTACTCAGGATTTGCGTTGAAGCCGAATAATGGATGAGGAGCCGGGGACAGGTCTGCCTCGTTGAAGCCGAGTTTGATGAAGGTCTCGTAATACATGACCTCCGAAGTGCTCCCCTGGTCTATGAGGATGCGTTCAACAGTAAATCGGTTCACGTGTAGTTCAATGACCAATGGATCAATATGGGGGAGCGTTATGCCGATAAGATCGGAATCGTCGAAGGTAATGCTCGGAGCTTCATGGGGCTGTTCCGTTTGTGTGCGCTGCTTCCGGGGGCTGAATGAATTGCACGTCTGGTACGTGGCGATGGAAGGCTGTATATCATATGTATAACGCCGAGGGGAGGTGACTCCTGCTAAAGGGCGACAGTTTTGATTGTGCTCTTCCGGACGTGTTGCTGGAGCCGACCATCTTGCACTAATTCCTCGAGGTGGTCTTTCAAGGCATAGCAACTATCTGTGTCATGACCGTGATCGTTGTGATATTCACAACGCCTGTCCCGCCTTCTCGTGTCAGGAGGTCCCACCATGTTGGACGGCCATTTGAAGAATGGAAGATGTTGGATTTTGGACATAATCGAGCTGATTGGCTCTGACAGCTCCGTATATTTCTTGTCGGCGCGCTTTGTGCGCCTGCTATCGACCTGCAGTTGCTCATTTGCTTGGTGTGAGCATTGATCGCTGGATCGGCGAGAATCCCGTCTCTTGTCTCGGTTAGCTCGCTATCATGGTTCAGGGTTCTGAGGTGGCGCTAAACTTATTGGCTGAGCGATTTCGGGAGGGGCCGTTTTGTTGGCCACATGTCCGGCTTTAACCCTCAAGGCGTCATCTTCCACTTTGCAGTATTCCTCTACTTTCTTCATCAACCCCCAAACTGTTTTGGAGGGTCTTCTAGTCAATGAACTGCGGAGGGCGCTATCTGGGTGTAATCCCATTTTGAAGGCGGTGATGGCCATGGAGTCGTTGCAAGCGTCATCAACAAGATTAAAGCATTCCCAATATCGCGCCGAATAAGCTCTTAGTGTTTCTCCTAGCAGGATTTGCATTGCCCAGAGAGAGTCGGCTTGCTTTGGCTGGACTTCGTTGGTGATGAATCTGGCCCTGAAGGATTTCTGTAGTTGGTGGAAGGTTTTAATCGAAGCCGGCTCCAATTTATAATACCACCTGACCGCCAATGGTCCCAAACTGCTGGGAAATATTCGGCACATGAGGGCCTCGTCGTCTGCATGCAAAGTCATGGCCTGCTTGTAGTGGCGGATGTGGTCGGTGGGATCTGATTTGCCGTCGTACAAGGTGAACGACGGTGCTTTGAATTTCTTAGGTAGCGCAGCCTTTGCAATCCGTCGTACGAAGGGATCGTGTTGGTCTTCGTCCGAACTGTTCCTTCTTCGCTTGTGCATTGTACGGGGACTGTCTTCGAAAGAACTGGTGGCTTCACGTGGTCCCTTCTTCCTGAGCTCCGGGGATAATGAATCGGAGTCGCTAGCAGTGCCTTGTCGTGCTCGAGGTTGTCGACTACCTGCCTTCGGAGATCGTTCCGGGTTTAGACGCGCAGCTTGCTTGGACTTCTTCGCCATTTCCAAGGCCAAATCTTCACAAAGACGTTCGTTTTCGGTGATCATGTTCTCCAACCTCTGTTCATTTTTCTTTGCTTGTTCCATGATTGCCTGCATTGTCTCGTGCTCCGAAGCCGAGGGTGAGGCGAAATTCAAGGCACGTCTTGCGGCGATAGTCTCTGTTCCAAGCAAGTTTGTTGGAGTGGTTTCATCTTGCGGTATAGGGTCGACAGTGACTGTCGGAGGGTCTTCCGTCACGCTTGCCATGGATGTGCTTGAGTATTCCCACAGACGGCGCCAATTGTGGAGAAGTGGTTTGGAAATACTCTTCTGATCCTGGGGAGCGCTCGAGATCCACTGATAATCACCTGAAATGGGATAAACACTCCGGTCAGGGGTGCCGGAATTAGCACTCCGACGGATAAGTCAGTCTCTACACTCAAGAATGCTTGTATTCTAAGTTAAGCACAACAATTCTCACATACCTCTCTTAGTCTGTTGTTCCTTTATTTATACCTGTTTTCTGGGCCTCATGGCAAGGCCCACTTGTCATTCATTATCCTCTTATTTACTCGGCTCCATAGTTCAGTATCTATTCGAACTATCTATTATATTTGGCATTCTTATCGTGCAGGGTAGAGCCGTGTAATATCTATCTTCTAGAGTACGCTTCTGATTATTCCAAATATCCGGCTCCCACAGTTCCAATTAGGGCAAACTAGTCTATACTTGTTTGTATGCATCACAAAGTAAATGCTGGCCTAATAAACTGGACAAGAGCATATAATGTTGATAAAAATCATATCATGATTAGTAGAGGCCGATCTTTGATCCGGCGAGTGGGGGTGCTCATTTCATGACCTTCCCCTCTCGTACCCAAGTTTCCGAGCCAAGACAATCTTGGTAATGACGAATACGTGGCCTTTGGCAGGAGTCATGGATTTCCTAAATTTCCCCAAAATAAAATATTTAGGTGGCGACTCTGTATTTGGCAAAGTAGTTCATTTTTGGCATTTTGATTCAAAATCGATTTTCTAAAAGATTTGTCAGATTTGGACTCTTTGGTGTTTATCAATTTCACATTGCACTTGTGAGATTAGATTCAGAACCGCAAGAGTCCGAACTGTAGGGCTTATTTCGAGTTTCCGAAAGAGGGCTCGAAAAAGCCATGCTACAGTTTCTAGCGACTCTGTTGGGGAATTTAGAGAACTTGACTTGAACTCATGATATGACATTTTATCTACACTTATATGTTTCTTTGCATTGCATTTGAACCCTAGTTCCTGACAAAACTAGGACAGGGTAACCTTACCCCCTCATAGGGGTGTTTTGGCTCTCACTTAACTGGTATGTGCTTTTAGAGTGAAACTCTACAGGAATGTGCGTATCAGTTGTAAGTTGGGTATCAATTTTCGGGGCAGAATTCAGTGTTAAGTGCAGTCCTATTAGCTTTGATTACATCTGTGTGTTGTTCACATCTGAGCTAAGGTGTTGTGCTATTTCTGATTTTGCTTTCTGTTTGCTTTATTTCTTTTTGCTAGGTAGTTTATCACAATTGCTTTGGACAATTCGGATATCCCCCGAGCACTCTGGACCCATGTTAGGAGACTTTACAGATCCAGGGATCTTGTTAGCAGAAAACCTGTGTTTGCTTCGCTCCAACCGGTTACCAGACGGAGGAGAGTCAGGCACAATTCACCAGTCCAGCAGACACCTTTCAGTTCACCTGTATCCAGTTAGGGACAGTCTTCTACATCTAGGCCAGTAAGAAATCACTCACCTATTCAAATGACTCAGTACCCTGCAGCTAGTATGGAGGACTTGATTCATCATCTCCAACAAACAGTGGAAACCATGCAGCAAGATGCTGCCCGCCAAGCTAAAATTACAGCCCATCAAGCCGAAGTAATGAACAAGCTGTAGCAACAGCAACCATAACCAACAATGGCTTCTTCTTTCCATGCACCTCCTGCGTGTATCCCAACACCTGGAATCACTGTCAATGTCCAAGAGAATCTAGGCAATCCAGTAGACCTCATCCCACCACAAGCCTCTAAGGCACCAGTGTACCAAACAGAGGCACCTTTTGAATTGAGGTTGACTCGGCTGTGCTTAGGGTCAACAAGTTAGAGAAACTTTTTAAGCGGGCACAGGGCATGAACTCTATTCCCGACATCGACGATGGATATACTGACTCTGCAGTAACCTTGCCAGACTGGTTTAAAATGCCATATATAGATCGGTTCGATGGCTCTGGAGATCCCATGGTTCATTTGCGGTTGTTCTCAGACATCCTACGGTCGATGGACCTCACCAAATTTCAAAAACTGTCGCTTTTCGTCCACACCCTATCGAGTATAGCAGCTATCTGGTATACGAAGTTGGAGGAAATGGCCGAGGCCTTCATCGCACAATACTCATACAACACGTAGATCGAGGTCACAACCCATGATCTTGAGGCAATCCGTCAAGAGCCAAAGGAAGGCTTCTCAGACTTTGTAATGAGGTGGAGGGCCAAGGCTTCGATGATGACTACCAGGCCATCCGAGAAGGATCAAATCAAGATGGTGGTCTGTAATCTGCGAGGGAAATTATTACAGAAGATGATTGTCTTACCACTGTTCACATTCACTGAGCTCCATGAGATAGGGGTTCAGATTGAAGATGCAATGAAACAGGGGTTGATAACCGATGAGAAGGAGCAGGCCAAGAGGCCTTTTGTATGCAGTTCCAATGCAACCACTAGTGGAAGCACAACTGAGCGGCCATCTGATGTGAGTGTTGTCACCACCACAACCAAGACTGCCAATCCTTTCGCCAATACAACTCCACAAACTTCAAACAACCAGGCCTAATCCCAGAGGACCTTTACCCCACTCTATGTGCCTTTATCACAAGCCCTGAGGGTGCTGATCAAAAGGGGGCATTTTAAGCCATTAGAGTCTCGCCCACTGCCCAATCCTCTCCTACCTAAACACAACCCAACCAATTATTGGGCGTTTCACCAGTAACACGGTCATGACACTGACCAATGCTTCTAGCTACATCATGAGATTCAAAATCTCATCGACAACAAGGTGATAGCACCACCCTCCAAGCCAAATGTAACCACCAACCCTCTCCTAGCCCACAATCAAGTCCCTTCCCCTCACAATCTAAACATCATCCATACACTAGCCCTTCCCTACGGCCCTAGTGTATATATCACCCCTTCCTATCTACCTAGACCGATGATGTTCATCCCTGAAAGCACAGACTTGTGCATGATGGACACGTCTAAACCCGTGGTGGTGACAGTCGCCGAAGAAGGGAGGTTGGCCTTAGAGGAGAGAGTGAGTCTGCTACCTAAACACTTTAAGGGTATGACTGAGGGGGAGTATGATTCGTGCCACTACATTGTACCAGTTGATCAAGTCAAACTTGAAGTGGTATTGCCAACAGCAGTGGAGGTCAATGTGGTTCAGAATGAAGGCCCAAGCCAAGGTTTGGATGATCTGGCGGAGCTAGAGGAGGACTTAGACAATCTATAGTTCTTCGATGAACAAGGTTAGGGGGACGTACAGATTGACTGGTTTGATTTGAATGGGTCAACAGACAACTCAGGGTGGTTGAGTGATGAACCTAACCAGGAGGAAGGAACTGAAACACAGCCAGAGGAAAATGACGCAAGAATAGCTATAGTGGCCGGAATGGCGAAGGAAAAAGGGAAACTGCCAGAGAACACCGACATGAATGAATCAGCTCAGGAACTGGGCATTATCAGTACCGTGGATACAAAGCAAGAAGCGGCACTGAAGCAGCTTGAACAAGAAAGGAGTGTAAACGACTGGAAAACTGGAACAGCTCAACTCCTTGCAGAGAATACTTGTGATGAGAGAATGATCAAAACGGAGCCGGACAACTGTTTGTGTGATACCCCTGTTCCGTAATATGCTAATTGGTCCTTAATACGAATGTGATTATGTGTTTTGATATGATTTTGTGCACCATTATGTGAAAATATGTGGTTTTGAATTTCTATCTGTTCACCGTAGGAATATCTGTTTGATTTTTCCGCTTCGGAAATTAAATTGAAGGCCTTATCGGCCACAGAACCCGAAATTGATTGCGCCATTGTGGTTGGCATAATTTTTAGAGCCTACGGTGAAATTTAATTGGAAATTGATCCGGGTCAAATTAAATTGATTAAATTAGCGAGTTAGTGCTCTATTGTTTGATATTAAAATAATATTATTAGAAGGGGCCTTTAACATGAGCACTTGTCACGACCCAAAACTCGCCCCTAAAAGTTTTGGGCATGACCTATTCAGAAACGGACCCTTAACCTGTTATATATAACATATGGGGCTTGAGCGGAAGTATTATCAAGAATAGCAACAACCGTATGTTCACCAATTCTTAACAACCCCTAGTTCATAACAAAGCATGAGAGCGCCATACATATCCACCCAACATTAACAACTTCCAATTACACCTTACTTCATTCAATATTTTCTTGAAACCCTAGGTTGATTAATGATGATAACCAATGAATTGGCCCAAATTGAAAGTAGAATAATGAAATTGAGGTATTGAATTATATGTGTTCAAGTTTAATTAGAATTTGGAAATGTTTGAGAATGAAATTTCAAGAAAAATTCTAACTTATTAACCCATTACTTTTTATTCCAATTTTCCCAATGATTATACATCTAGGATTCACAATCCATCATTTTAACCCACCAATTTAACTTCCAACATCTCCAACTCTAAACCCCCAATTCTCATAATCAACACTACACTAGATGTTCAAAACAAATATGGGTTTTACATTTATATACTCAAAAGTATCACAAATCTATCTATCAATGGAAGCATGAAGGAGAACTAGGACCCTACCTCAAGAAACAAGCAAAGGGACGGAGCTTTAATGAGAATCCTTCGCAAATCCAAGTTCCAATCGGTTAAGAATGTTGATCCTTTCTTGTTCTCCATCCTTGATGCAAGAACCATGGTGGATTGTTGATCAAAGTAAGGGAAATCAAGGTTTTGGGGGCTAGGGTTTCGGACCTAGAAGGAGAGGAAGGAGGAAGGAGATGAAAAATGCCAAAAGTGATCCAGAAATGCGATTTAAACTTGCTGAATTTGCGTCCCCCGCTCGAGCGTCACTTCCCACGCTCGAGCGTACCTGCTTTCATCACAGATTCCAAAACTTTGAACAGGCGTAACTCTCTTATCCGGACTCCGTTTTAGGTCATTCTTGTGGGCAAATTGAAGCCCCGGAGATAAGCTTTCCAATGGTTCTAACCTCACATCCAAATTCAAATTGTGGAAAAAGAAAAGGGCAAAAGAGTGACGGCTGGTCAAAAATTCAAACTCAAATTTGGGACTTTTTATCTAATCTTATCTATATATCTTATTAAGGCTTCAATCAAGGTTCCAAACATTATCCAAGGGTCCTCAATTATAATATTTAAAGTTCACTTACTAACCCATCAATATCAAGAGTCCGACAACCACACAAATTTTAAGGTGATAGGCACCACTATACATCAATTTAAAATTCGGGTCGTTAGAGCACTACACACCCAATTTCTCTCCCTTGGCTTTATTTTGGCTAGTCATAAACACTAAGAAGAGGGAAGAGTCGGCTAGAGGGAGAGAGGGTGAAGAAAAATTGAAGTTTGGCCTCAAAGCTTGGTGATCTTGAAGGCACACTCAAGAATCAACCATAGATTGTGGAGATTAAAGCTCCTTGGTGAGTAATCTTGTAAATTTAGAGTTGATTGATGATCAAGAACATGAATTTAATTGAGTATGATGAAATTGAATTGGTTTTGTTGAATTGAAGGCTAAATTGTGCATGCATGTAAGAAATTGTCTTAAATTTGCATGTTTGAGCTTGAAATACATGGTTCATGTAGAGTTTTGGTTAAAGCTCATGATGTAATCACCAATTGTATTATCTAAGTTGAGAATCATCACATGCATGTACCAATTATAAGGTTGAATGCATGACATTGTTATGTTGGTAATGAGTTTGGTGGAAAATGAGCCATGCATGTGTTTGATTCATGAAATTAAGCTCCATGTTGATGTATTCTAGTGTTAGTACCATGTTAGTACAAATATATGTGAGATTGGAGCCATAGTATGCAAGAAAAATTGGTTGAATGTCGAAATTGAAGCTCAAGAACAAATCTGGGATTTCCAGAATTTTGACGTCCGCTCGAGCCGGGGAACTGCCGCTCGAGCGGGAAAAACGTGCTCCCAATACTTTTTGCAGACTTGGTGTCCGCTCGAGCGGGTGAGTCCACGCTCGAGCGGGGGAGCCACTTAGACAAGCATTCCGCTCGAGCGCCCTATTCCA
The DNA here is from genome assembly GCA_030407325.1 of Camellia japonica. NCBI lineage: Eukaryota > Viridiplantae > Streptophyta > Magnoliopsida > Ericales > Theaceae > Camellia > Camellia japonica. Next base: position 158,400,852 of record JAPPVO010000016.1, read on the forward strand.
CGCTCGAGCTTATTTTTCATGCAACTAGTACTTTTGCAGGCCTTAAGGGTCCGCTCAAGCGGGGAAGTCCACGCTCGAGCGGGGACCCTATTTTCTGAAATTTTGAAAATGCATTGTGTGTTCTGTTTTCCGTTCCCTTTCACTTCTAAACACTCTTAGGCATGCATTGAGCATTGTGATTGAATTAGAGAGATAAGAATAAAGCCTAAAGAGGAATATGTGAATTAAAAAACGGATTGAACTATTTGTGACCCATATGTGTTATGTGATATGTAGGGTCAAGCTCCAGGGCAAATCCACATGCCGACCACTGTGAGTAATATCTAAATTATGTTATTGTCCCATTTGCTTACTCTTATGTAAGTTTTCTAAAGTTCATTAATCTGAATGGTGGACAAGTTTGATATAAGGGCCTATGTGCCAGTTTTGTAAAGTTCATTAATCTGAATGGTGGACAAGTTTGATATAAGGGCCTATGTGCCAGTTTTGTAAAGTTCATTAATCTGAATGGTGGATAAGTTTGATATAAAGGCCTATGAGCCCGATTGATATAAATATGGGCCGAAGGCCGTTTGATATAAATGTGGGCCGAAGGCCGATTGATAAAATGTGGGCCGAAGTCCGATTGAGATAAATATGGACCGAAGGCCGATTGATAAAATGTGGGCCGAAGGCCGATTGAGATAAATATGGGCCGAAGGCCGATTGATAAAATGTGAGCCGAAGGCCGATTGATATAAATATGGGCCGAAGGCCGATTGATAAAATGTGGGCCGAAGGCCGATTGATATAAATATGGGCCGAAGGCCGATTGATATAAATGTGGGCCGAAGGCCGATTGATAAAATGTGGGCCGAAGGACGTTTTGACACGAAAGTGTATTTGGGCCTAAGAGCCGTTTGACACGAAAGTGTATTTGGGCCTAAGCGCCGTTTTGACACGAAAGTGTATTTGGGCCTAAGCGCCGCTTCGACACGAAAGTGTGATTGGGCCAAAGGCCGTTTTGACAAAAACGAATGAGTGGGCCAGAGGCCGTTTTGACATAAATGGAAGATAAAGAGGCCAAAAGGCCCGTATGTTTAGAACCACAGTCACTTGACTTACATGTGTATATATATGTTAATTAGAAATATGAATTGCGCCCAAGGCCGTTTGGAATATGTTGTTCTACATATTGTTGTATCTTCTTATTTGATATTATTCACTGGGCTTTCGCTCACGCTTATTCGTGTGTTTGTAGGTGAGCTATGAGAGGTCCAGACCCAGCCCCTGTGAAGCCAGTGTGGAACAACCAAGTCTTTGAGAGTCAGCCCCTGCATCTCACGTACGAGACTCGTCTTCGCCCTCCTGTTTTGTATTTATATTCTGTCATGTTGGCGAAGACTTTGTATCTGTTGTATACAGTTTTGACGGGGTGACTTAGACTATTATGATCCTGTATGTACGGAGCTTTGTGTCAGTATATATTTTGAAGTGAGTTATTAACATGTATCAGTATGGTTTGTCATGACGTGCCATGTAAGCACAGCTCTATGGACAAAGTTTTAAATTGCTTCCGTTTGGCCCCCATTAACTCTGTTAAAATATGTTTGGTTTGGTTTGAGGCCGTAGGTTATCTCATGATTGCTGGCCGGTTACGTCCTTAACCCACGGGGGCGGGTTTGGGTCGTGACAGTTTGTCGGCTATCGGAGGTACATAGTGGAAGGATGATGATCTACTTATGGCTCACACCGATGAATATTGGGGTGAAGACCTGCCAGACAATACCTGTTACACTGAAGAGATTGACCACATGATGAGAAATGGGCGGTATTTCAAGCCGCTGCACTTGGACCAAGCTAAAGCCTCTGGGAAAGATAAAGAGTTTGGAAAATAGAAAGAAAAGTTGTTGGAAGAAGAGGCGGTGCTGAAGCAACTAAAAAAATCCAAGATGATATTTTAATTTGGGGTCTGCTCATGGTTTCTCGGGTGAATCAATAGGCTGTACTATCAACGATGGACAAGGCCAAATTATCCATTGATACGACTCCTAAACAATTTGTGGGGTTGGTCTTCCTAGGAGGCGTCGTGCCAACTCTAACCTTCTCAGACAAAGAACTGCCACCGGAAGGCTCAATACATAACAAACCTCTGTACATATCAATGAAGTGCAGAGAAAAGTGGGTGCCAGTGGTATTGGTCGACACCGAGTCAACTATCAATGTCTGTCCGTCACGCATAGCCTATGCCATTGGCCTAAAACCAACAGATTTCATGCCTATAGCCCAGGTGATTCGGGCGTATGACAACACGAGTAGAGAGGTTATGGGCACGGTACAGATCAGAGTTCAAGTGGCCCAGCTTAACAAGATATTAAGCTCCATGTCCTGGATGTACTGGCCACTTTCAATCTGCTGCTAGGGAGGCCTTAGCTGCACCTTGTGAAAGCAGTCCCTTCTACCCTCCATCAAATGCTTAAATGCCCTCACGGGAAGGGAGTGGCGATCGTCTTTGGGAATTCATCTATCCATCCTCCGCTAGAGGTAACTACACTTGTGCAAGAAATTGTTCATGGTAAGGAGGATGTATTCCTTTCATGATTTACACTGGCTGAGGCCCAGGTGGTGCAGAACATCTTGGCAGTTGATGAGGCCTTGTATGTCAATGCCCAATCAATCTATTTCATGAACAAGCTCTAACATGTTCTAGGAATGGGACTAGAAAGAAGTGGCCGCAAGGGCATCACAGCATTGGCCGATGTGTCACATAATCCACATGCCTTTGGTCTTGGCTATACGCCCACCAAAGAGGATTGAGTCGGGAAGAGAGAAGAGATGGCAGGCAGAGCTAGAGCCAAGTAGACCGAGAAGTGCTATGAACTTGTTCACAGGCCAGTTCGGGGAACACTGAACGGCCATTTTGTTCGGGAAGGGAGAGACTTCCCATTTTGTGGTTTTCTTGAGCCCTGGATGAATTCTGAGAAGTAGCGTGTTCCCAGCTTTGAAATTTTCTTTGACTTGCAGCTACAAGACAATGATGCCGAGGAAAAGGCTAAGCCAATTGCTAAAGCCGAACGGAGTATAGAAAGTGACTCAGACAGCGGCGAGCTTGGAGTAGGGGCAGCACTGGCATGTCTCCTTTCAGATCCTCCAGTCGACTCATTGAGCTTGGGGGATAACCTAACCATCTCCATGATTGGGGACCAACCAGGTGTGAACCCACCTAGTAGCATTTTAGATGCATCTGACGTACCATCTCTCATTTGGCAACTGGAGGAGGGCTACCTTTCTAGTTCTGAGTCGGGTAATGAGCCAAAATCTGATTCCACAGAGTCTGTCGAGTCAAAATTAGATTTCGGTTCTTCTGAGTCTGAGTCCCGTATTCCTCGGGGTGATAACCCGGATGCCAAGGCCTTGTCCAGGTCATCTTTTTCTTTCCCTTATGAGTCAGTTGTAACCGAAGAGCTGGATGAGCTGGACTTTATGAATGAGAATGCAACTGCAGATTCTGAGTATTTCTCTGTGCCGCTTGTTTATTGCATTGATCAAGATTTTCAAAATTTTAATGAAAACAAAGAGGAAGAAATTCTTCTAGTTTTGAAAATTTTGATTAATTGAGAGGATGAGAGGTTTGCCAAACCCCTTGCTGATGAAATCATTGCTTTTAATGTGGGTACTGAGAAGGATCCGCGTCTGGTCCAGATCGGGTCCACATTGTCTTCGGAGGAGTGCAAGCATTTAGTCGCTTTATTAAAAGATTGCAAAGATGTTTTCGCCTGGTCCTACGAAGACATGCCTAGAATCGATCCTGACATTGTACAGCATTGGATCCCTCTCGACCCCGAGGCCCGATCCGTCAAGCAAAAGTTATAGATAATACGTCCAAATTGGGTTTTGAAGATTAAGGAGGAGGTCACCAAACAGATTGAGGCAAGGTTCTTGCTCGTGTCTGAGTATACAACGTGGTTGGCCAATAGTGTTCCAGTCCCAAAGAAGGATGGCAGAATCCAAGTCTGTGTCGACTTCAGGGATTTGAATAAGGCTAGTCTAAAGGATGATTTTCCCCTGCCACATATTGATGAGTTGGTAGACTTCACCACAGGCCATGCATTGCTCTCCTTCATGGATGGATTTTCCAGGCATAACTAGATTCTGATGGCGGCTGAGGATAGAGTGAAAACCGCATTCACTATGCCATAGGGAACCTACTGCTATCGGGTGATGCCGTTTGGGCTGAAGAATGCCGAGGCTACCTGTCAAACGGCTGCAACCACAATTCTGCAAGATATGATCCATAAAGAGGTTGAGGTGTACGTGGATGATATGATTGTCAAGTCGAAGGAAAGAGAGGGCCACTACACCGCCTTGCAGAAATTCTTTCAACGGATTAGAGAACACAGACTGAGGTTGAATCCATAGAAGTGTACTTTCGGCGTAACAACAAGGAAAATGCTGGGCTTCTTCATCACATAGAGGGGCATTGAGGTGGATCCTTCCAAAATCAAGGCCATCCTAGAAATGCCACCACCAAGTACTGAAAAGGAGGTGCGAGGCTATTTGGGTAAAGTGCAATTCATAAGACAGTTTATTTCTAAATTATCCTGGACTTGTGAACCACTTTTTGGTCTCTTGAAGAAAGGAAAGAAATTATGATGGGATGATCGATGTCAATTTTCTTTTGAGCAGATCAAGTAGTACCTTCAGAATCCGCCTATGTTGTCGCTGCCAGAGCCAGGGAGGCCTTTGATTTTGTATCTGTCAGTAACGGACACCACGATGGGATGCATGCTTGCTCAGGAATCTGATGATAGGGTGGAGAAAGCCATCTACTACTTGAGACGAAAATGTTGGATTATGAAACCCGTTACACTCCGTTAGAAAAAGCTTGCTTAGCCTTGGTATGGGCTACCAAGAAGTTGAGACACTACTTGCTAGCTCACTCCATAATTCTAGTTTCAAGATTAGATCCCATCAAATATCTCTTTGAGAAACCAGCGCTTATAGGTAGGCTAGCTCATTGGTTGCTTCTTCTCTCCGAATTTGATCTGAAGTACGTTACTCGCAAGTTGGTCAAGGGGAGAGCTGTAGCAGAGTTTTTGGCAGATCACCCAGTGGAATGGGATAAAGTGGTAGAATTCTTGTTCCCAGATGAAGCCATTCTACAAGTCGAGGAAAAGATTTGGACAATGTACTTTGATGGAGCGTCTAATCAATATAGTTATGGGATAGGTGTGTTGCTGATAGCACCTAACAATTCCCATATACCTCTAGCCTTCAAACTCCGGTTCAAAGTATCCAATAACGAAGCAGAGTATGAGGCGCGTATCGCTGGTTTGGAAGCCGCCCTGGAACTAGGGGCAAAAAGGTTAGACGTCATCGGGGACTTGAACCTAGTTGTGTCTCAAGCAAATGGAGACTAGAAGGTCAAAGAAGAAAAGATGAAGATTTAACACCAAACCCTAGACATTCTGATTCCTAGGTTTGAAAAGTTGACTTTCACGCATCTACTGAGAGAGAACAATAGGCTTGCTGATGCTTTATCAACTCTATCTTCCATGATAGACATCCCACTTCGAGTCCGGATGCGTCCGATCATCATTGAGCGGAGATATACGCCGGCCCATGAGACTATCGCCGCAATAGATGAAGCGCAAGATCAAAACCCTTGGTACTATGATATCTAGAACTTCTTGGAAAAGGAGGTCTATCCACCAGGGGAAAATTCCAAAGACAAAAGGGCAATACGGTGGATGGCCGTCCAATTTATCATCTGCGGAGGTAAACTATATAGGAGAGGTCATCTGGGAATGCACAAGTTGTGTGTCAAAGCAAAGGAATCAAAGCGCCTGATGGAGGCCATCCATAGGAGAGAGTGCGAAGCGTACATGAACGGAGTAATGTTAGCCTGGAAGATTCTCAGGCAAGGTTACTACTAGTCCACTATGGAGGAAGATTGAATTGGTTTTGTTCGGCGATGCCACAAATGCCAAATTCATGCAAATCGCATGAATATCCCACCGTTAAAACTGTACAACATGACTTCACCATGGCCATTCTCAGTCTAGGGAATTGACGTCATTGGGGCGGTCACACCAAAAGGGTCAAATGGCCATGAATACATTCTGGTGGCAATTAATTATTTCACAAAGTGGGTGGAAGCTTAGTCCTACGCAGTGTTGAAAGCAGCGCATGTGGCTACGTTCATTCAAATCAACATCATTTCCTGATATAGAGTCCCAAATGAGATCATTTCAAATAATGGCTCCCATTTCAAGAAAAAAGTGATCCACTTGTTGGAGAAATACAATGTGGCTTTCCATAAGTCATTTACATACCAGCCACAAACCAACGGAGCTGTTGAGGCCGCCAACAAGAACATCAAGCATATTTTGCAGAAGATGGTTGAGATGTACAAGGACTAGCTAGACAAATTGCCATTCGCACTCTAGGGCTATAGAACTTCAATCCGGACGTGTACAGGGGCAACTCCTTATTCTCTTGTCTATGGGATGGAAGCTGTTTTGCTAATCAAAATAGAAGTCCCGTTGTTGCGAGTTATGGATAAGTGTCAAATAGCAGAGGTGGACTGGCAGCAGAGCAGGTTTGAAGAACTGATGTTGTTTGATGAGAGAAGGCTGAAAGCATTGTACCATGTTCAGGGCTATCAACGCAGGATTGCTAGAGCTTTTAATAAGAAGGTTAAGTCCTGGAATCTCAAAGAGGGGGATTTGGTGCTGAAAGACAACCGAGCTCCCATCCATAACCCAAGGGGCAAGTTCAGACCCAATTGGACTAGTCCTTACATCATCAAAACTATCTGGTCTGGTGGAGCTGTTATTCTCATGGACCTGGATGGCCTAGAATTTTCCCAACCAATCAACATGGACAAGTTGAAGAAATGCTATCCCTGAAAGGCTGACTAGGCCGAAAACCCGGAAGGGCGACCTAGGAAAAAGTGAGAGCATGAAAAATTAGAAATAATGAAAAACTAAGCTCGCAAGGTTGAAAACCCTAAAGGGAAACCTTGGCAAAAGTTAGAGTGCAAAAGGAGAGAGTTAATACTCGAGTGAACCTGAATCGAACTACATAAGGCCTGATTCCCATCTTCGGGATACGGAGGCAACTTCATCTAGAAGTCCGGCCGTAAACACCTCCAACACAACTGTCCTGTCCATGTGTTTGATCAGGCCGTCTTTGTCTGTTCTTTACCTGAAAGTTCGGTTATGGTCTCTACTCTGAGAGAAGAGCTGGTTACAGTGCTGAGTAGTGTTATTCAGTCAAGGGGCAATTTGTGATTTTTGGATTGGGGTTGTACATCTCGAGGATTGATTCTATGCGTGTCAAGTGGTGATCCTTTTCGAAAATGATTTTGAAAAGTTTTGATAAAAGTTGATTTTTGTTCAAAATTTACCTTTTACAACTTAGACCATTTTTGGACCAAAAGGAAAATTTTCAGTGCTCGCAACTTTAATTTCATTGATTTCAATACAAAGTTCTCCAACTCTCGATATAAATCAAAGTTGTTTTTATAGCATTCAAAAAACTAGAAAATAAAGATCAAAGAAATAAACCAGGGGCATAGATGAGTCAGGTGCTCTTGCGTCCCCCGCTCGTGTTTATGGAAGCTTCTGATGCCAAAGTGAGCACAGTTTGTGCCTCATCTTCAAGCCAAGCCAGGCACTCGCCAAAAAGGGCGCAACTGAAACTAGGGGCAGGGGTCAGAAGCTCTCTCATCCTCCAAGCAGTGAGGTACCAAGCCAAATGTGAACCTCGGATGGGGAATGAAACTGGGTACTCTACCCCCTCCTCTGGGTGAGTCTGATTATGTCCAAACTAACATCTGAACCAGAACAAAAAGTAGAATACAAAGTGTGTAAGGCTGATCAGCTGTATGCCAGGTTGTCGAGTCATGTTACAGCCCATTTCGGTCAGGTTAAGCCAGGGGCAATGCCAAATAATGTCAGCAGTAGATCTGTTACACATCCAGTGACACCACCACCCCTTGTTGGGAAAATCCACTAGCTGTTGGCGGAAGAAGTACGCTCAAGCTGAGCATGCAGGGCAAGAGTTCACTACCTTCAGCTTGTCCATTAGCCACACCTGGGAAGTGATGAAAGAAAAGAGAGATATATGTTGAAAGAACAGTGAGAAAAGAGCTTTGAGAGAAAAATAGAACATGAGTGCTGAGTGATGTGAGAAACACATATGAGAAAGGATGGGAAACATTACCTGAAGAAATAGTGGACTCCCTGCGAATTTGGTAGTCTCTCGCCGATGGAAGACGTCTAAACCCATCAAAGTCTCGGCCAGCACCAACCCAATAGAACTCTTGCCCTCTTTCAAACCTCGGGCTACTTCAACTAGTCGAATGCTAGACTCGCCAAAACTAGGGGCAAGAAAGAAATGAGCCAGCATGCATAAGCAAAGGGCGTGCTGCCGAAAACCCTAACAAAAAGGTTGCCACGGTCACCGACATCAGAGAAAAATGATGAATTAGGCTAGGAATATCCAGCTCTCCATTGTGAACCAAAGATCTAGCCTCATGTAGAGTGAGCCCACACATCCGTCCCAAAGCTTGGATGTGGCCGAAATGAGGTTGAGGTATGATTTCCTCTCGTCCTACCGGGGGATTCCATTAACGCCTGAAATTTTGGAAGAGAAAAACCAGTTCAAGGGTTGTGCAACAGAGGCTTTCGGGAACAAACAGCGGATTTTCTTTGGGTGGAAACCGAGCATGCATGGGCCTCCTTCGCTTCCCGAACTAGTTAATTAGTTTAAATTAGTTTAACAAATTAGTTTAATTAGTGACTACGTAAATTAATTAATTAACGTAGTAAGTTAATTAATTTTGCATTGTACTTATTTAATTAGCTTAAAGTAGTTAATTAGATTAGTTCATCATTGTTGTAATATTTAATTAGCTTAGATAGTTTGTTAATTATTCATTTAGTTTGTAATAATTAATTAAGTAGTTTAGCTTAGCTAGTTTATTCATTCGGACTCTCCTTCGTGAGAGCATAATGCTGTAATAATATGTATGTCTTCCAACCCACATCTTTCTATCTTTTATTTATCCGCTTTCAATGAGTAGTTTAGGAACATCACGTTTTGTTTAGCATACCGCATGTTTGCATTCATCCATTTTGTATTACATGCACTGAGGCTTGACGCATCATTCTAACTACATTCTCGTTCAATACCTCATTGAATACGTGTTTAAACACATGCTATGAAATTGTTGCAAATAACATGTTAAGTAGCCGAGCCTATTTAGTTGCATTATTGCATGTGTTGCATTAGCCATCTTGTAGTTAGGAATCATGCATATTTTTCTAACTCTTTTGTTTTATCTTAGCTTGGAGTACTAAGTGAGTTTTTAGTGCTTTAGCATACTTGCATGAGTGTGAGTGATTGTCATGACTAACATGTTTGCCATGAGGCTAAGTGCTTACTTGTTAAACTGTTTGTGTGCCTATGGATGAAGGCTTGTTGCTTGAATTGGAATGATTCAATGAATGTGCATTTAAGCCCACTTTGTCAAGTGGCAAATTCACAAGCTTTAAGCCCACTTTGTTAAGTGGCAAAATCAAACCCTTTTCGAAAAACAAATATGAAATTGAATTGTTCCAATTCAGGCAAACTAATCTATACTTGCTTGTGCGCATCACATAGTAAATGCTAGCCTAATAAACCAGAACAAGAGCATATAATGTGATAAAAATCATATCATGATTAGTAGAGGCTGATCTTTGATCAGGTGAGCAGTGGTGCTCAATTCATGACCTTTCCCTATTGTACTTAAGTTCCCAAGCCGAGACAATCTTCGTGATGACGAACACATGGCCTTTGGCACGAGTCATGGGTTTCTTAAATTTCCTAAAAACAAAATATTTAGGTGGCGACTCTGTATCTGGCAAAGCAGTCCATTTTTTGGCATTTTGATTCAAAATCGATTTTCCAAAAGATTTGTCGGATTTTGACTCTTTGGTGTTATCAATTTCACATTGTACTAGTGAGATTAGATTCAGAACTGCGGGAGTCCGGACTATAGGGCTTATTTCGAGTTTCCAAAAGGGGACGCGAAAAGCCGAGCTACAGTGCGGCTTAAGGATAAAATGAAGGTACTGGACTCTTGCCCTGAATACTCAGCTCGAGGTTATTTCTTCCGCCACCGGCTAGTGGATTCCTCTAACGAGGGATGGTGGTGCAACTGGATGTGCAACAGGTCTGCTACTGACATAGCTTGGCATTGCCCCTAGCTTAATCTGATTGAGATGAGTTATAGCATGGCTCGGCAGCCTAGCATATAGTTGATCGGCCTCACACACTATGTGTTCTACTTTTCCTTCCGGTTCAGACATCAGTTTGGGCATGATCAGACCCGCCCAGAGAAGGGGGTAGAATACCCGATTTCATTGCCCATCCGTGGTTCACACCTGGCTAGGTACCTCACTGCTTGGAGGACGAGAAAGCTTATGGCCCCTAGCCCTAATTTCAGTTATGCCCTTTCTGACAAGTGTTTGGGTTGGCTCGAGGATGAGGCACAAACTAGGCCCACTTGTTGTCACAACCCAAACCTGCCCCTATAGGTTTGACGTCATGACCGACCAGTAATCATAGATTATCTATGCCCTCCATACAAATAAACTTCTTATAATAAAGTATGGGGCTTAGCGAAAGTCTAAAATGACATAGAAATTATCAATTGAGCGTTGCGTATATGAAAAGAACTAGTATAATACGCAAAAATTCGTTCCAAAAGTACATTCATCACAATTGTACAAATTCTTGCCTTGTAATAAACAAACCCCAACTATACACAAATACAAAAACTTTGAACAAAACAAAAAGAAGGGGTTCAACTAACATGGCTCCACCTGAGCCTGATTACTTCATTTGGAAGCTCCTCAAAAGACTGACCTGGGGTAAACTCGAGGCTTTCTTAACTTTGATGATCAGCTTGCCCACCAACATATATATAAATAAGTAGTGAGCTAGGGCCCAGTGAGTAATAACAGAATAAAGAGGTTATATGAATGAAGTTCAGTAACATAAGTCAATCAAATTTCAATAATCATCTCTCATTAATCAATAAATTTCATCATCGATATCTTTCAATATTGAGTGGCACATCCAAGAAGCAATCATATTTCAATAACTATGGACCACGGAGGGTCAAGCCAATGGACCGCGAAAGGTCAAACCAATGGACCACGGAGGGTCAAACCAATGGACCACGGAGGGTCAAATGCTAGAGAACTCTGTGTTTCAATCAATCCAATAGCCATGGTATAGTTACACTCGGGCAAGGGCCTATGCTCAATGGATGCCACATTACAGTTTCATAAGTGAACTTCATTCATCGAAGGAAAGTGACATTATAATTGATCAATCAATTAAACACGAAATAATTTCTGAAATAGTAATCATTCGAAAATAAATATACTTTGAACATATCTTCATAAGGTTACTACTCACAATGGTTGTGTTGTCACTAAGTCTCGAACGTCCACCTAAACAAAACACATGACAGAAGCACAATTGAAACACCAATTCATTTTAATTCAATCCTCCTCATGCATTTCTAACTCATTCTATGATTATATGAGTCCATTTGATGCTTAAGGATGCTAGAAATGATATAAGGATACAATTATGCCCTTAAAAGAGTTAGTCAAACTTTATTGAAAACAGGGTCTCTGCTCGGGCGTAGCTTTCTTCGCTTGAGCGAGCATCCAAAAATAAGGGTAGTCGCTCGAGCGTAACTTCCGTCGCTTGAGCAGTCTGCAAACTTGACAAAAGTACTGGTTACATAAAATTTCCGCTTGACAGTCACTTGAGCGGAAGACTGAGTAAAAGTGGTCCTCGCTCGAGCACCACTTTGGTCACTCGAGCGGTCTGTAAAATTTTGTAAAACTTCTAGAAGCTCGACACACTCGAGCGACACTTTCTTCGTTCGAGCAGACTGTGCGAATTCTGGAATTTCTAGAACTGTGTCTGAACTTCAAATTTGGTATTCAAAGGTTCCAAACTCGTGTTTTAGGTACAAAATCATGGGAAAAACATTTGAAAACATAGAAACATAGTTAATTTGAAATCAAGTGCTCAAAACCATGATCCATTTGACAATCCAAAGCTTGAAACTCTATATTATGAACAACATGCCTCACATTAAATTTTATTTTCCAAAAACTTGATCAACCTACATGATAAGTTTGAAACCATGGAAAAACCCTCAAATTAAGTTACAAAAGTGCCATGCAAGAAAGAATCTCATGATTCTAACTCAATTTGTGCATGCATGTACATAGTTCAACCCAATTCTTCCAATTCAAGCTAATTCATGCCTCTATTATACAATTTCTTGCAAATAAACTCAAAACTTAGATAAATTCAACTTCTACATGTTTTATTTATAAAGATTAAGGTTGAAGACCATACCTGTAGCTTGAATTCAAGTGTCTTATAGCTTAATTCTCCAATCTTTACAATTTCCTTCAAGTTCTCCTTCTCTATCTCTAAATGTTAAGTTCCCTCTTGTTCTCTCTCTCTAATCTCAGCCAAAGGATGCATATATCAACATATAAGCTTAATTAGAGCCTTATATAGGGTACAATTAACTTAGCCTAATCAAGGTTAATTATTGTTAACTAGGTAGGCTCAATTCTAATTAATTCAATCAGTTTATTCTAATTATTTTGATCCGAATCACTTTTCAATTAAAGTTTCCATAAAATTCTAAATATTATAATTAGTCTGTTAACCTAATCAATTTCAGTTTCTAAAGCTGTCTACTCACTCAATTTTCATCTCTAAGTTGTCAATTCAAACAGATATTCCATGTGATAACAGATAACTGCAAAATTAAGCATGTAATCATACAATTAAGCACACAATCATGCAATTAAACTTATATATAAAAATATAATATAATAGTTCGGAGGTCAGGGTCGCCACAGTCTCTCCCCCTTACAAAGTTTGGTCCTCCAAACTTAAGTTACCTTCAGATGGAAATAAATGCGGATATCATTGCCGCATCTCTTCTTCTTTCTCCCAAGTGGCCTCATTCCCATAATGTTCTTTCCATTCTACTTTCACCATAGGGATAGTTTTGTTCCTTAACTGTTTCACTTGCCGATCAATGGCTTGCACGGGCCATTCTTCATACATCATATTTTTGTCTAAAGCAATCCGGTAGTGATCAATCACATGGAACGGATCTCTAAGATATCTACGAAGCATGGACACATGGAAAACATTATGCACTTGTTCCATTCCTGGTGGCAATGCAATACGATAAGCAACAGGACCCATCCTCTCGAGAATCTGAAACGGCCCAATGTAGCGAGGAGTTAATTTTCTCTTTTTGCCAAATCTCATATGCCCTTTCATCGACGCTACTTTGATAAATACATGATCTCCTGCTTCGTATTCTAAGTCTCTTCTTCATTGGTCCGCATAACATTTCTGTCGGCTCTGTGCAGTTTTGAGTCTTTGCTAGATGATTTTGATTTTCTCGGTCATTTCTTGCACAAGTTTAGTACCATAAATAGCCCTATCGCCAACTTCTGTCTAACAAATTGGTGACCTACATTTTCTGCCATATAGTGCCTCATATGGTGCCGTACCGCTGCTTGCGTGAAAACTACTGTTATAAGCAAACTCAGATAATGGCAAATACATTTCCCAGCTGCCCTAAAAGTCCAACACACATATACGAAGCATGTCTTCTAAGGTTTGAATAGTTCTTTCGGTTTTGCCATCGGTTTGAGGATGAAATGCTGTACTAAATCTCAATTTTGTTCCCATTGCATCCTGCAGACTATGCCAAAACCTATAAACAAATTTAGGATCCCTATTTGACAAAATAGACACTGGAACCCCATGCAAGCGGATAATTTCATCAATGTAGATGGTAACAAGTCTATATGTAGTAAATAAAGTCTTCACAGGAAGAAAATGAGCAGACTTAGTCAATCTATCAACTATAACCCAAATAGAGTCCATACCTCTAGGCGTTCAAGGTAGGCCCATAACAAACTCCATGGTGATATGCTCCCATTTCCATTCTGGGATAGGAAGAGACTGAAGCAAACCCGCTGGTTTCTAATGCTCCTATTTTACTTGCTGGCATTGTAAGCATTTAGAGTTGAAGTCGACAATCTCCCTTTTCATGTTGGGCCACCACTACACTAACTTCAAATCTTGGTACATCTTGGTATTTCCTGGATGTGTAGCAAACATTGCCTTGTGAGCTTCCTCGAAAATTCTTCTCTTCAAATCCGTATCATTTGGAGTACACAATCTCCCTTGAAATTTCAACACAGAATCTTCAATCATGAATCCCGATTTAGGTTTAGTGTCAAGTTCATCACAAATCTTCTTCAGAAGCTCATCATTCATTTGTTTTGTTTAATTTCTTCAATAATGGCAGGCTGTGCAGACATTGCGACTATCAAGTCATCTAGTTCAAAAGGCACCACTTCAATTTCAAGTTTTTCAAACTCCACCAGCAGCTCTCTCTGATCTGTGAGTAAACAGGCAAGATTCCCCACATTCTTTCTACTAAGTGCATCTACTACAATATTGGCTTTACTCAGATGGTAGTGGATCTGCAAATCATAATCTTTGATTAATTCAAGCCATCGCCTTTGACGCATGTTCAATTCTTTCTGAGTGAAAAAGTATTTCAAACTCTTATGATCTGTGTACACTTCACATTTGGCCCCATACAAATAGTGACACCATATCTTTAATGTAAACACAACTGCAGCAAGCTCTAGGTCGTGTGTAGGGTAGTTCTTCTCATGTGGCCTCAACTATCAAGAGGCATATGCAATCACTTTGCCACTCTGCATTAAAACACAACCCAAGCCCTTATAAGATGCATCACTAAAGATTACAAAACCTTCGGTACCTGAGGGGATAGTAAGAATTGGAGCTATGGTCAGCCTTGTCTTCAACTCTTGAAAGGCCGTTTCTCTCTGCTCCATCCATTCAAATGGTTCCCCCTTTCGAGTCAACTGAGTTAATGGCATCGCAACTTTTGAAAAGTCTCTAATAAATCTTCGATAATACCCTGCCAATCCCATAAAACTATGAACTTCTGATACATTAGTCAAGGTAGGCCAATTAATAATTGCTTCTATTTTATGAGGATCAACAGATATACCATCCTTATTAATGATGTGCCCCAAAAATGTGATTTCTTCAAGCCCAAATTCACACTTTTTGAATTTCCCATACAACTGTTTTTCTCTAAGTGTTTAGAGAGTCATTCTTAAGTTTTGTTCATGATCATCTCTATTTTTCAAATATATGAGAATATCATCAATAAACACTACGATAAATTCATCCAAGAAGGGTTTAAAAATTCTATTCATTATTAAATCCATGAATGCTGTAGGCACATTTGTAACTCCAAAAGGCATGACCAAAAACTCATAATGTCTATACCTGGTTCGGAAGACAGTCTTTTCAACGTCTTCAGCCTTAACTTTCAGTTGATGATATCCCGATCTCAAGTCAATTTTTGAAAATATTTGTGCCCCCTTACAACTGATCAAACAGGTCATCAATACACGACAAAGGATATTTATTTTTCACTATTACCTTGTTGAGCTCTCGGTAATCAATGCATAGTCGGAGAGTGCCATCTTTCTTCTTTAAAAAAAGTACTAGTGCACCCTATAGTGATGTACTTGGTCTGATAAACCCTTGTCAAGCAATTCTTGCAACTGAACGTTCAATTCTTTCATTTCGATAGTAGACATGTGATAGGGAGTTTTAGAAATTGGTCTTGTACCCGGTATCACATCAATTGTAAATTCAATTTCTCTATCCACCATGTAACGACCCCAAAATCCGTATCCGAAATTACTTTTATGTCCTTATGAGTTAATGCTTTTTAATTTAATGATATCTGTTTAAATTGAGGAATCATCTGTTGAGTTTACGGCTTTAAAATTGAAATTACCGACCTTTATGGGTTCAGAAATCAAATTGAGTACTTGGATATGTTAATGAGAATTTTTAGAGCTATTGGGAAAATTAATTGGAAATTTAATTCGTCTAATTCGTTAATGCATGTTTGGGTGGTTAAATTTGAATTGTAAATTGAAGGCCTTAGAGGCTTCAGAAACCAGAACAGAAGACATATTTATGATCAGCATAATTTTTAGAGTCATCTGGAAGGTTTAATTGAAACTTGATTTCGTGCGATTCGTAAGGCCATGTTTGGCTCTCCCTATTGTGTTAAGTTTATGTATATATATATATATATGTGTATAGATGTGCCATATGAGTGGTGGATCTCATCACTTTGGAGTCTCTAACAAAATATCTGAGAAAGAGAACCATGAGAGAGAGAGAAGGGAGCCAAAGCTTCTCTAAGAGAGAGAGAGCTCACCATTTATGTGGGTTTGGAGATAAATTTTGAAGAGAAGAAGAAATGAAGAAGACAAAGAAGATCAACCATGGAAGCTTGGGAAATTGAAGAGGTTCAAGGGAAAAACATGGATTTGGGTTAAGGTATGTGACTTTAATGATCATCTTTGTAGATAACTCATCTACCACAAAGAATCAAGGATTAAATGGAAGATTTGATATGTAAATGAATTAGAGTTGCTTGATTGAAGAGTTAAATTTATTATATTTGCTCATCTTGTGGTCGATTATGAGAAGTTAAGCCCAATCTTGAAGTTTTGCATGGTTAATTATATATAATTGAAGATATATGTGAATATGGAAGGAGAAGTCTTGGAAAAGAACGAAATGAAGAGATTAATCTTCCCTACTTGAAGATTCATTGTATTTTTGATGTTTTAATTTAGAAAACAATCATAATCTCATGTTTTTCATTAGTTTTACATGTTTTTGAATGATTTAAGTTGAAACCAAGCTTTGAAAAATGGAAGAAACAAGTGTTGGAATAAACTACATTTTCGGACTGCAAAATTGCCCAGAGCCGCACGTGCAGCAGACCACTTCCAAAACCAAGTTTGATTCTGCTAAAAAGGCACGTCGTCCCGCACGTGCGGCCCTGTTTCCCACACGTGCAGGGATAGCTCTGTCTAGCCAACTTTGAACCAGCATATCTTTTGCATCCAGACTCCGTTTTGAGTGATTCTTGAGCCTAAATCAAGCAAGCCTAGAAGTCTAGTTTCCAATGGTGGTGGTCTTACTCCCAAATTCTAAGTACAGAAATAGTTATGCCCAAATTAGTGACGACTGTTCACTTTCTATTTACCGGTTTGTGCCGTTTCTTCGCTTAAACCATTTCCATCGATTCCTCCTATTTTCTGAGACATGGATTATAACTTATTAAGGAATAGTGAGCTTGGTACCACCATGGCTAATTGATTAAATGATCAAAGAGAATAAGTAAAGGATCGATTATAATCTCATATTATGTGTTATGCACTGTGCTTGTAGGTCGAGACGAGGACATCGTCCCATTACTACCGGGAGCCGATCACTGTGAGTAATAGTAGTGTAACAATATGTTTCATTTACTTCCTGTGATTATGATTTATGTATTGTTATTTGTGAATGGCCTATTCCATTGATATTGTGCTTTAATTACATTAATGGATATGATTGAATAATGGCATTGATATGGACCTAAGGTCGTTCTGTCCCTAGTAATAGACGTGTGGGCCCAGGCCATTATGATGTGAATTGTGTTGTCCCTATTAATGTAGTGATACATTTGCCTTCTGTTAATAGTTATTATCAATGTTCTGTTATTCGCAAAACAACTATGTCGATTTGTAATAAACCATGGGAAAATCTATGTGCACTATTAAGTAATGGTATTCTTATGAATCTAGGATTATTTTGTTTTTGCTAATATGGGGCCTGAGGCCGCTCTGTATATCTGTTGGGCCTGAGGCCGCTCTATAATCTGTTGGATCTGAGGCCGCTTTGTATAATCTGTTGGGCCTAAGGCCATTTTGTATTCTGCATGGGCTTAAAGCTGTTCTGTATCATATCTGGGCTTAAAGCCGTTCTGTATCATATCTAGGCTTAAAGCCGTTCTGTATCATATCTGGGCTCAAGGCCGTTCTGTATCATATGTGGGCTTAAGGCCGTTTTGTATCATATATGGGCCCAAGGCTGTTCTGTATTACATGTGGGCCGAGGCCGTTTTAAAATATGATTATGAATAAGATCTGTGTATGGTTTGATATGCATATTTACATTCTCTAAGTCTATGCTCGTTTAACTCACCTCCTTACATTGCTATTATTCACTGAGCCTTGCTCACTCCGTTTTTATGTATATTTATGTAGGTGAGCCATCGGGGATTGACACTAGAATTGTATTTAGGCATACCTGTCTACCAAGCCGCCTGGGGTATGTCTCCGTGTGGAGGCCTTAATTGTGTTGGGAGTCGTATAAATTATTAAGTCTTATGTAAGTGTGTGTGAGATCTATATAAATTCTATGATTGTATATGTAACTCTGAGAATGTATTTAAATGCTTAAATCTAATTAAGCCATCATGTATGCACAAGCTCAATGGATGTTGTCTCTTTTGGTATTGCTTCCGCTTAAGGCCCCGTATGTGGTTAAATGTTATTCTAAAATTCTGTTTTGAGGCCTATGTATAGGTCGGTCATGGACCAAACTTTTAGGGGCGAGTTTGGGTCATGACACACCAGCTATCCAGGTAATTCATCCAGAAACACATCAGAAAAGTCCCTCACTACTGGTATACTATCTAGCGTGACATCCATAATTTGTTCAATCATCACACAACACAAATACCCTTGACATCCCTTCTTGAGTAATTTACAAGCTTTCGTTGCAAAAATCAAATAAGGTGGAGGTACCACTCCATTACCCACAAACACAATTTCATCATATCCTGGAGGTCTAAACAAAACTCGTTTCGTTACACAATCAATAGTTGCACAATATTTAGATGACCAGTCCATTCCCAAAATTACATCAAAGTATCCAATATCAACAGGCAGTAGGTCCACAAACAATATCACACTATCAACACGTATTTCACAAGCACGATAAATAGATGAACATAAAATAGGTTTCCTAGATGGGCAAACACACACAATATATAGGGCAACGATTCTATTGGCCTATTTAATCTACGTTCCAACACGGAAGAGACAAAGGAATGCATCGAACCCGAATCAATTAACACATATGCATCTTGATTACAAATTGGGAGAGTACCTAAAACCACAGCCTCAGTATTTTGAGTATCCCTTGGAATCAGTGCGAAAACCCTTCCTTTTGTTCATTTCTTGTCGTAGTTGGTGTTGCATTTGTTCCTACTGTTCGAGTAGATCTCGTTGAACTTGTAGTACTATGATTCCCAGTTCGATGTAGTTGTGTATAGTCCTTTGCGATGTGTCCCGTCTTTCCATAGTGATAGCAAGCCCCGATGTGCGGTAGCAAACACCCCAATGTTTTTTTCCACAAGTAGCGCAAGTTGGTGCCAAATTACCACCTTGGCTTGAACCAATATTACTAGAACTCCTAGATTTTAACTTCTTATTTGTTAACGTTGCTCCCTTATTAAAATTATGTTTTCTACCCATCCACTCAAACTTCTGTTTGCGACTAGCCACATTACCTTCTACTATTAGTGCCCTATCAAGTACATCCACATATGTTGGTAATTTAAGTACATTGATTTTATCCAGGATTGGGTCACGCAAACCTCCCTCAAATTGTCTAGCTTTCTTGTAGTCTGTATCTGCCATGTGGGGTGCAAAGCGAGCCAACTCCGTAAACTAGGTTTCATACTCGGCAACTGATTTGTTTCCCTGCTTAAGTTCCATGAATTTGGACACCTACATTGTGGGAGTACAATCTCATAAAACATTTCTAAAAAGCAAGCCCAAGTAATATCCTTATTTTCATCACGCACCAACATCCACCAACACCTGGCATCATCTTCTAAGGTGAATACGGCTAGTTACACTCTCTGAGCTTTGGTACATAGGAATACTTCAAACAATTTTTCAATCCCTAAAACCCAAGCTTCGGCTTTTAGTGGTTCAATTCCTCAATGAAACACCGGTGGCTTCATTTTTTAAATTCTCTGGTCAAAGTAATAGTACAGGTCTCCGACTAACACCTTGCTGGAGGTGGTACAGGCATCGGAGGTGGGGGTGGTGGTTTTGTTGTTGTTGTTGTTGTTGTTGTTGTTGTTGTTGTTGTTGTTATTGCCATTGTTGTTGTTGCCTTATGGCTTCAGCCATGTCCTGCATCATTCGTTACAATCCATGCAGTCTTGAGGAGGTTACTTCCTCTAGCTTATCACCCCTTGTCCTCACCATTTTCTATATAAAACTTGTATTATGATCAACACAACAAATAAAATGTGTATACATGTACAAATTCAAATATGTAATCATACAAATTGTCTCATTCTAGTATTTAAATACACATGAATGTAGTCCTGAAGTTTCTTCTAGACTCTCTATAGCTCAATGGACAGGTGAGCGAAATATAACTCGTACTCTGATACTACTCTATCACAACCCAAACCCGCCCCTATAGGTTTGACATCATGACCAGCCAGTAATCATAGATTACCTACAGCCTCCATACAAATAAACTTCTTACAATAAAGTATGGGGCTTAGCGGAAGTCTAAAATGATATAGAAATTATCCATTGAGCCATGGGTATACGAGAAGAACTAGTATACTACGCAAAAATTTGTTCCAAAAGTACATTCATCACAATTGTACAATTCTTGCCTTGTAATATACAAACCCCAACTATACACAAATACAAAAACTTTGAGCAAACCAAAAGAATGGGGTTCAACTAACATGGCTCCACTTGAGCCTGATTACTTCACTTGGAAGCTTCTCAAAAGGCTGACCTGGGGTAGACTCGAGGCTTTCTTAACTCTGATGATCAACTTGTCCACTTACATATATATAAATAAGTAGTAAGCTAGGGCCCAATGAGTAATAACAGAATAAGGAGGTTATAAGAATGAAGTTCAATAACATAGGTCAATCAAATTTCAACAATCACCTCTCATTAATCAATAAATTTCATCATCGATATCTTTCAATATTAAATTGAGTGGCACATCCAAGAAGCAATCATATTTCAATAACTATGGACCATGGAGGGTCAAGCCAATAGACCATGAAGGGTCACACCAATGGACCATCTGATGGACCATGGAGGGTCAAACCAATGGAACACAGAGGGTCAAACACTAGAGATCTATGTGTTTCAATCAATCCAATAGCCATGGTATTGTTATCCCCAGGCAAGGGCCTATGCTCAATGGATACCACATTACAGTTTCATAAGTGAACTTCATTCATCGAAGGAAAGTGACATTATAATTAATCAATCAATTAAACACGTAATAATTTCAGAAATAGTAATCATTCGAAAATAAATATACTTTGAGCATATCTTTATAAGGTTTTTACTAAGCCTCAAACGTTCACCTAAACAAAACACATGCAGAAGCACAATTGAAACGCCAATTCATTTTAATTCAATTCTCCTCATACATTTCCAACTCATTCTATGATTATATGAGTCCATTTGATGCTTAAGGATGCTAGAAATGATATAAGGATGCAATTATGCACTTAAAAGAGTTAGTCAAACTTTGCTGAAAACAGGGTCTCTGCTCGAGCGCAACTTCCTTCGCTCGAGCGGGAATCCATAAATAAGGGTAGTCGCTCGAGCGCAAATTCTATCGCTCGAGCGGTCTGCAAACTTGACAAAAGTACTGGTTGCATAAAATTTCTGCTTGACGATCACTCCAGCAAAAGACTAAGTAAAAGTAGTCCTCGCTCAAGCACCACTTTGGGCGCTCAAGCAGTCTGTAAAATTTTGTAAAACTTCTGCAAGCTCGATTTTCACGCTCGAGCGGACTGTGTGAATTCTAGAATTTCCAGAACTGTATTTGAACTTCAAATTTGGTATTCAAAGATTCCAAACTCGTGTTTTAGGTACAAAATCATGGGAAAAACATTTGAAAACATAGAAACATAGTTAATTTGAAATCAAGTGCTCAAAACCATGATCCATTCGACAATCCAAAGCTTGAAACTCTATATTATGAACCATGCATGCCTTGCATTAAATTTTATTTTCCAAAAACTTGATCAACCTACATGATAAGTATGAAACCATGGAAAAACCCTCAAATTAAGTTACAAAAGTGCCATGCAAGAAAGAATCTCATGATTCTAACTCAATTTGTGCATGCATGTACATAGTTCAACCCAATTCTTCCAATTCAAGCTAATTCATGCCTCTATTATACAATTTCTTGCAAATAAACTCAAAACTTGGATGAATTCAACTTCTACATGTTTTATTATAAAGATTAAGGTTGAAGACCATACCTATAGCTTGAATTCAAGTGTCTTATAGCTTAATTCTCCAATCTCTACAATTTCCTTCAAGTTCTCCTTCTCTATCTCTAAATGTTAAGTTCCCTCTTGTCCTCTGTCTCTAATCTTAGCCAAAGGATGCATATATGAGCATATAAGCTTAATTAGAGCCTTATATAGGGTACAATTAACTTAGCCTAATCAAGGTTAATTATTGTTAACTAAGTAGGCTCAATTTTAATTAATTCAATCAGTTTATTCTAATTATTTTGATCCGAATAACTTTTCAATTAATGTTGCCAGAAAATTCTAAATATTCTAATTAGTCCGTTAACCTAATCAATTTCAATTTCTGAAGCCGTCTACGCACTCAATTTTCATCTCTAAGTTGTCAATTCGAACAGATATTCCAATGAGATAATAGATAACTATGAAATTAAGCATGTAATTACACAATCATGCAATTAAACTTATACATAAAAATAAAGTATAATAGTTCGAAGGTCGGGGTCACCACACTTCGGCTTCAGAAGCTTCCACAGGCACGAGCAGAGGACGCAGGAGCATCTGACTCACCTATGCCCCTAGTTTATTGATTTGACCTTTCTTTTCAAGTTTTTTTTCATGTAATAAAAGAAACTTTGATTTGTATTAGAGAGTTGGGGAACTTTATGCTGAAATCAATGAAATTAAAGTTGTGAGTACTGAAAATTTTCCTTTTGGTCCAAAAACGGTCTAAGTTGAAAAAGGTAAAATTTTGAACAAAATCAACTTTTATTAAAACTTTTCAAAACCATTTTCTAAAAGGATCACCACCTAACACGCACAGAAGCAATCCTCAAGATGTACAACCCCGAATCAAAAGATCATAAACTACCCCTGATTACAACCGAACTGCTCTGCATTGTAACCAGCTCTTGTCTTAGAGTAAAGATCACAATCGAACTCCCAGGTAAAGAACAAACAGAGATGACCTGATCAAACACATGGACAAGATAGTTGAGTTGGAGGTGATTACGGCCTAACTTTAGGATGAAGTTGCATACATATCCTGAAGATGGGAATCAGGCCTTACGTAGTTCGGTTCAGGTTCACTCAAGTATTAACTCTCTCCTTTTGTGCTCTAACTTTTGCCAAAGTCGCCTTTTAGGGCTTTCAACCTTGCGAGCTCAGTTTTTCTTTATTTCTAATTTTTCATGCTCTAACTTTTGCCTATGCTGCCCTTCCGAGTTTTTGCATGGTGAGCCTCTTAGGGATAGTATTTCTTCAACTTGTCCATATGGATCGGTTATGAAAATTCTAGGCCATCTAAGTCCATGAGAATAACAACTCCACCGGACCAGATAGTTTGATGATGTAAGGACCAATCCAATTGGGTCTGAACTTGCCCCTAGGGTCATGGATGGGACCTCAGTTGTCTTTTAGCACCATATCTCCCTTCTTGAGATTTCGGGACTTAACTTTCTTATTAAAAGCCCTGGCAATCCTGCACTGGTAGCCCTGAACATGATACAATGCCTTCAGCCTTCTCTTATCAAACAGTATCTACTCTTCAAATCTGCTCTGTTGCCAGTCTACCTCTGCTATCTGACACTCAACCATAACTCACAGGGATGGGACTTCTATTTCAATTTGCAAAACAACTTTCATCCCATAGATAAGAGAATAAGTAGTTGCCCCTATAGACGTCCGGATTGAAGTTCTATAGCCCCAGAGTGTGAATGGCAATTTGTCTAGCCAGTCCTGTAGGTCTCAACCATCTTCTGCAAGATGTTCTTGATGTTCTTGTTGGCGGCTTCAACAACTCCATTGGTTTACGACCTATATGTAGATGACTTATGGAAAGCCACATTGTATTTCTCTAACAAGTCTATCACCTCTTTCTTAAAATCGGAGCCATTATCTGATATAATCTCGTTTAGGACTCCATATCAATAAATGATATTGTTTGTGATGAACTTGGCCACATGCGATGCTTTCGACACTACATAGGACAGAGCTTCCACCCACTTTGTAAAGTAATCAATTGCCACCAAGATATATTCATACCCATTCGACCCATTTGGTGTGACTACACCGATGACGTCGATTCTCCAGACTAAGAAAGGCCATGGCGAAGTCATGTTGTACAGTTTTGACGGCGGGATATTCATGCGATTAGCATGAGTTTGGCATTTGTGGCATCGCCGAACAAAACCAATACAATCCTCCTCCATAGTGGACCAGTAGAAACCTTGCCTGAGAATCTTCCGAGCTAACACCACTCCGTTCATGTGCGCTCCGCACTCTCCTCCATGGACGGCCTCCATCAGGCGCTTTGATTCATCTTCTTCGACACACAACTTGTGCATTCCCAGATGACCTTTTTTATATAGGTTACCTCCGCAGATGATAAATTGGACGGCCATTCACCGTATTTCTCTTTTGTCCTTGGCATTTGCCCCTATTGGCTAAATCTCCTTTTCTAAGAAGTTCCAAATATCGTAGTACCAAGGTTTTTGTCTTGCGCTTCATCTATTGCGGTGATAGTTTCATAAGCCGGCATGTTTTTCTGCTCAATGATAATCGGACGCATCCGAACTCCAAATGGGATGTCTACTAGGAAGATAGAGTTGCTAAAGCATCAGCAAGCCTATTGTTCTCTCTCAGTAGATGCGTGAAAGTCAGCTTTTCATACCTAGGAATCAGAACGTCTGAGGTCTAGTGATAAACCTTCATTTTTCTTCTTCGACTTTCCAGTCTCCATTTGCTTGAGAAACAACTAAGTTCGAGTCCCCTATAATGTCTAACCTTTTTGCCTCTAGTTCCAGGCTGGCTTCTAAACTAGCGATACACGCTTCTTATTCTGCTTCATTATTAGACACCTTGAACCAAATTTTGAAGGCTAAAGGTATATAGGAGTCGTCGGGTGCTATCAGCAACACTCCTATCCCATAACCGTACTGATTGGACGCTCCGTCAAAGTACATCGTCCAAGTCTCCTCCTCAACTTGCAGAATGGCTTCATCTGGGAACAAGTATTCCACCGTTTCATCCCCTTCTACCGAATGGTCTACTAGGAACTCTACTGCAGCTCTTCCCTTAACCGACTTGCAGGTGATGACATTTGAGATCAAATTCGGAGAGGAGAAGCAACCAACGGGCTAGCCTACCCGTAAGCGCTGGTTTCTCAAAGAGATATTTGATGGGTTCTAATCTCAAAACTAGGATTATAGAGTGGGCTAACAAGTAGTGCCTCAACTTCTTGGTAGCCCATACCAAGGCTAGGCAAGCTTTCTCCAACGGAGTATAGCAGGTCTTATAATCCAGCATTTTCTTGCTCAAGTAGTAGATGGCCTTCTCCACCATATCCTCAGATTCCTGAGTAAGCATGCATCCCATGGTTGTGTCTGTCACTTAATAATATGTATGTCTTCCAACCCACATCTTTCTATCTTTTATTTATCCGCTTTCAATGAGTAGTTTAGGAACATCACGTTTTGTTTAGCATACCGCATGTTTGCATTCATCCATTTTGTATTACATGCACTGAGGCTTGACGCATCATTCTAACTACATTCTCGTTCAATACCTCATTGAATACGTGTTTAAACACATGCTATGAAATTGTTGCAAATAACATGTTAAGTAGCCGAGCCTATTTAGTTGCATTATTGCATGTGTTGCATTAGCCATCTTGTAGTTAGGAATCATGCATATTTTTCTAACTCTTTGTTTTATCTTAGCTTGGAGTACTAAGTGAGTTTTTAGTGCTTTAGCATACTTGCATGAGTGTGAGTGATTGTCATGACTAACATGTTTGCCATGAGGCTAAGTGCTTACTTGTTAAACTGTTTGTGTGCCTATGGATGAAGGCTTGTTGCTTGAATTGGAATGATTCAATGAATGTGCATTTAAGCCCACTTTGTCAAGTGGCAAATTCACAAGCTTTAAGCCCACTTTGTTAAGTGGCAAAATCAAACCCTTTTCGAAAAACAAATATGAAATTGAATTGTTCCAATTCAGGCAAACTAATCTATACTTGCTTGTGCGCATCACATAGTAAATGCTAGCCTAATAAACCAGAACAAGAGCATATAATGTGATAAAAAATCATATCATGATTAGTAGAGGCTGATCTTTGATCAGGTGAGCAGTGGTGCTCAATTCATGACCTTTCCCTATTGTACTTAAGTTCCCAAGCCGAGACAATCTTCGTGATGACGAACACATGGCCTTTGGCACGAGTCATGGGTTTCTTAAATTTCCTAAAAACAAAATATTTAGGTGGCGACTCTTATCTGGCAAAGGCAGTCCATTTTTGGCATTTTGATTCAAAATCGATTTTCCAAAAGATTTTCGGATACGGATTTGTGTACTCTTTCGGTGTTATCAATTTCACAGTACTAGTAGAGATTAGATTCAGAACTGCGGGAGTCCGGACTATAGGGCTTATTTCGAGTTTCCAAAAGGGGACGCGAAAAGCCGAGCTACAGTGCGGCTTAAGGATAAAATGAAGGTACTGGACTGCTTGCCCTGGAATCAGCTCACTCGAGGTTATTTCTTCCGCCACCGGCTAGTGGATTCCTCTAACGAGGGATGGTGGTGCAAATGGATGTGCAACAGGTCTGCTACTGACATAGCTTGGCATTGCCCCTAGCTTAATCTGATTGAGATGAGTTATAGCATGGGCTCGGCAGCCTAGCATATAGTTGATCGGCCTCACACACTATGTGTTCTACTTTCCTTCCGGTTCAGACATCTAGTTTGGGCATGATCAGACCCGCCCAGAGAAGGGGGGTAGAAACCGATTTCATTGCCCATCCGTGGTTCACACTGGCTAGGTACCTCACTGCTTGGAGGACGAGAAAGCTTATGGCCCCTAGCCCTAATTTCAGTTATGCCCTTTCTGACAAGTGTTTGGGTTGGCTCGAGGATGAGGCACAAACTAGGCCCACTTGTGTCACAACCCAAACCTGCCCCTATAGGTTTGACGTCATGACCGACCAGTAATCATAGATTATCTATGCCCTCCATACAAATAAACTCTTATAATAAAGTATGGGGCTTTAGCGAAAGTCTAAAATGACATAGAAATTATCAATTGAGCTGCGTATATGAAAAGAACTAGTATAATACGCAAAAATTCGTTCCAAAAGTACATTCATCACAATTGTACAAATTCTTGCCTTGTAATATAACAAACCCCAACTATACACAAATACAAACTAACTTTGAACAACAACAAAAAGAAGGGGTTCAACTAACATGGCTCCACCTGAGCCTGATTACTTCATTTGGAAGCTCCTCAAAAGACTGACCTGGGGTAAACTCGAGGCTTTCTTAAACTTCTGACTTGATGATCAGCTTGCCCACCAACATATATATAAATAAGTAGTGAGCTAGGGCCCAGTGAGTAATAACAGAATAAAGAGGTTATATGAATGAAGTTCAGTAACATAAGTCAATCAAATTTCAATAATCATCTCTCATTAATCAATAAATTTCATCATCGATATCTTTCAATATTGAGTGGCACATCCAAGAAGCAATCATATTTCAATAACTATGGACCACGGAGGGTCAAGCCAATGGACCGCGAAAGGTCAAACCAATGGACCACGGAGGGTCAAACCAATGGACCACGGAGGGTCAAATGCTAGAGAACTCTGTGTTTCAATCAATCCAATAGCCATGGTATAGTTACACTCGGGCAAGGGCCTATGCTCAATGGATGCCACATTACAGTTTCATAAGTGAACTTCATTCATCGAAGGAAAGTGACATTATAATTGATCAATCAATTAAACACGAAATAATTTCTGAAATAGTAATCATTCGAAAATAAATATACTTTGAACATATCTTCATAAGGTTACTACTCACAATGGTTGTGTTGTCACTAAGTCTCGAACGTCCACCTAAACAAAACACATGACAGAAGCACAATTGAAACACCAATTCATTTTAATTCAATCCTCCTCATGCATTTCTAACTCATTCTATGATTATATGAGTCCATTTGATGCTTAAGGATGCTAGAAATGATATAAGGATACAATTATGCCCTTAAAAGAGTTAGTCAAACTTTATTGAAAACAGGGTCTCTGCTCGGCGTAGCTTTCTTCGCTTGAGCGAGCATCCAAAAATAAGGGTAGTCGCTCGAGCGTAACTTCCGTCGCTTGAGCAGTCTGCAAACTTGACAAAAGTACTGGTTACATAAAATTTCCGCTTGACAGTCACTTGAGCGGAAGACTAGAGTAAAAGTGGTCCTCGCTCGAGCACCACTTTGGTCACTCGAGCGGTCTGTAAAATTTTGTAAAACTTCTAGAAGCTCGACCACTCGAGGACACTTTCTTCAAGAGCAGACTGTGCGAATTCTGGAATTTCTAGAACTGTGTCTGAACTTCAAATTTGGTATTCAAAGGTTCCAAACTCGTGTTTTAGGTACAAAATCATGGGAAAAACATTTGAAAACATAGAAACATAGTTAATTTGAAATCAAGTGCTCAAACCATGATCCATTTGACAATCCAAAGCTTGAAACTCTATATTATGAACAACATGCCTCACATTAAATTTTATTTTCCAAAAACTTGATCAACCTACATGATAAGTTTGAAACCATGGAAAAACCCTCAAATTAAGTTACAAAAGTGCCATGCAAGAAAGAATCTCATGATTCTAACTCAATTTGTGCATGCATGTACATAGTTCAACCCAATTCTTCCAATTCAAGCTAATTCATGCCTCTATTATACAATTTCTTGCAAATAAACTCAAAACTTAGATAAATTCAACTTCTACATGTTTTATTTATAAAGATTAAGGTTGAAGACCATACCTGTAGCTTGAATTCAAGTGTCTTATAGCTTAATTCTCCAATCTTTACAATTTCCTTCAAGTTCTCCTTCTCTATCTCTAAATGTTAAGTTCCCTCTTGTTCTCTCTCTCTAATCTCAGCCAAAGGATGCATATATCAACATATAAGCTTAATTAGAGCCTTATATAGGGTACAATTAACTTAGCCTAATCAAGGTTAATTATTGTTAACTAGGTAGGCTCAATCTAATTAATTCAATCAGTTTATTCTAATTATTTTGATCCGAATCACTTTTCAATTAAAGTTTCCATAAAATTCTAAATATTATAATTAGTCTGTTAACCTAATCAATTTCAGTTTCTAAAGCTGTCTACTCACTCAATTTTCATCTCTAAGTTGTCAATTCAAACAGATATTCCATGTGATAACAGATAACTGCAAAATTAAGCATGTAATCATACAATTAAGCACACAATCATGCAATTAAACTTATATATAAAAATATAATATAATAGTTCGGAGGTCAGGGTCGCCACAGTCTCTCCCCCTTACAAAGTTTGGTCCTCCAAACTTAAGTTACCTTCAGATGGAAATAAATGCGGATATCATTGCCGCATCTCTTCTTCTTTCTCCCAAGTGGCCTCATTCCCATAATGTTCTTTCCATTCTACTTTCACCATAGGGATAGTTTTGTTCCTTAACTGTTTCACTTGCCGATCAATGGCTTGCACGGGCCATTCTTCATACATCATATTTTTGTCTAAGCAATCCGGTAGTGATCAATCACATGGAACGGATCTCTAAGATATCTACGAAGCATGGACACATGGAAAACATTATGCACTTGTTCCATTCCTGGTGGCAATGCAATACGATAAGCAACAGGACCCATCCTCTCGAGAATCTGAAACGGCCCAATGTAGCGAGGAGTTTAATTTTCTCTTTTTGCCAAATCTCATATGCCCTTTCATCGACGCTACTTTGATAAATACATGATCTCTTGCTTCGTATTCTAAGTCTCTTATTCGTTAGTCCGCATAACTTTTCTGTCAGCTCTGTGCAGTTTTGAGTCTTTGCTGGATGATTTTGATTTTCTCGGTCATTTCTTGCACAAGTTCGGTACCATAAATATCCCTATCACCAACTTCTGTCCAACAAATTGGCGACCTACATTTTCTGCCATATAGTGCCTCGTATGGTGCTGTACCACTGCTTGCGTGAAAACTATTGTTATAAGCAAACTTAGCCAATGGCAAATACATTTCCCAGCTGCCCTGAAAGTCCAACACACATATACGAAGCATGTCTTCTAAGATTTGAATAGTTCTTTCGATTTTCCCATCAGTTTGAGGATGAAATGTTGTACTAAATCTTAATTCTGTTCCCATTGCATCCTGCAGACTATGCCAAAACCTATAAACAAATTTAGGATCCCTATTTGACAAAATAGACACTGGAACCCCATGCAAGCGGATAATTTCATCAATGTAGATGGTAACAAGTCTATATGTAGTAAATAAAGTCTTCACAGGAAGAAAATGAGCAGACTTAGTCAATCTATCAACTATAACCCAAATAGAGTCCATACCTCTAGGCGTTCAAGGTAGGCCCATAACAAACTCCATGGTGATATGCTCCCATTTCCATTCTGGGATAGGAAGAGACTGAAGCAAACCCGCTGGTTTCTAATGCTCCTATTTTACTTGCTGGCATTGTAAGCATTTAGAGTTGAAGTCGACAATCTCCCTTTTCATGTTGGGCCACCACTACACTAACTTCAAATCTTGGTACATCTTGGTATTTCCTGGATGTGTAGCAAACATTGCCTTGTGAGCTTCCTCGAAAATTCTTCTCTTCAAATCCGTATCATTTGGAGTACACAATCTCCCTTGAAATTTCAACACAGAATCTTCAATCATGAATCCCGATTTAGGTTTAGTGTCAAGTTCATCACAAATTCTTCAGAAGCTCATCATTCATTTGTTTTGTTTAATTTCTTCAATAATGGCAGGCTGTGCAGACATTGCGACTATCAAGTCATCTAGTTCAAAAGGCACCACTTCAATTTCAAGTTTTCAAACTCCACCAGCAGTCTCTCTGATCTGTGAGTAAACAGGCAAGATTCCCCACATTCTTTCTACTAAGTGCATCTACTACAATATTGGCTTTACTCAGATGGTAGTGGATCTGCAAATCATAATCTTTGATTAATTCAAGCCATCGCCTTTGACGCATGTTCAATTCTTTCTGAGTGAAAAAGTATTTCAAACTCTTATGATCTGTGTACACTTCACATTTGGCCCCATACAAATAGTGACACCATATCTTTAATGTAAAACACAACTGCAGCAAGCTCTAGGTCGTGTGTAGGGTAGTTCTTCTCATGTGGCCTCAACTATCAAGAGGCATATGCAATCACTTTGCCACTCTGCATTAAAACACAACCCAAGCCCTTATAAGATGCATCACTAAAGATTACAAAACCTTCGGTACCTGAGGGGATAGTAAGAATTGGAGCTATGGTCAGCCTTGTCTTCAACTCTTGAAAGGCCGTTTCTCTCTGCTCCATCCATTCAAATGGTTCCCCCTTTCGAGTCAACTGAGTTAATGGCATCGCAACTTTTGAAAAGTCTCTAATAAATCTTCGATAATACCCTGCCATCCCATAAAACTATGAACTTCTGATACATTAGTCAAGGTAGGCCAATTAATAATTGCTTCTATTTTATGAGGATCAACAGATATACCATCCTTATTAATGATGTGCCCCAAAAATGTGATTTCTTCAAGCCCAAATTCACACTTTTTGAATTCCCATACAACTGTTTTTCTCTAAGTGTTTAGAGAGTCATTCTTAAGTTTTGTTCATGATCATCTCTATTTTTCAAATATATGAGAATATCATCAATAAACACTACGATAAATTCATCCAAGAAGGGTTTAAAAATTCTATTCATATTAAATCCATGAATGCTGTAGGCACATTTGTAACTCCAAAAGGCATGACCAAAAACTCATAATGTCTATACCTGGTTCGGAAGACAGTCTTTTCAACGTCTTCAGCCTTAACTTTCAGTTGATGATATCCCGATCTCAAGTCAATTTTTGAAAATATTTGTGCCCCCTTACAACTGATCAAACAGGTCATCAATACACGACAAAGGATATTTATTTTTCACTATTACCTTGTTGAGCTCTCGGTAATCAATGCATAGTCGGAGAGTGCCATCTTTCTTCTTTAAAAAAAGTACTAGTGCACCCTATAGTGATGTACTTGGTCTGATAAACCCTTGTCAAGCAATTCTTGCAACTGAACGTTCAATTCTTTCATTTCGATAGTAGACATGTGATAGGGAGTTTTAGAAATTGGTCTTGTACCCGGTATCACATCAATTGTAAATTCAATTTCTCTATCCACCATGTAACGACCCCAAAATCCGTATCCGAAATTACTTTTATGTCCTTATGAGTTAATGCTTTTTAATTTAATGATATCTGTTTAAATTGAGGAATCATCTGTTGAGTTTACGGCTTTAAAATTGAAATTACCGACCTTTATGGGTTCAGAAATCAAATTGAGTACTTGGATATGTTAATGAGAATTTTTAGAGCTATTGGGAAAATTAATTGGAAATTTAATTCGTCTAATTCGTTAATGCATGTTTGGGTGGTTAAATTTGAATTGTAAATTGAAGGCCTTAGAGGCTTCAGAAACCAGAACAGAAGACATATTTATGATCAGCATAATTTTTAGAGTCATCTGGAAGGTTTAATTGAAACTTGATTTCGTGCGATTCGTAAGGCCATGTTTGGCTCTCCCTATTGTGTTAAGTTTATGTATATATATATATATATGTGTATAGATGTGCCATATGAGTGGTGGATCTCATCACTTTGGAGCTCTAACAAAATATCTGAGAAAGAGAACCATGAGAGAGAGAGAAGGGAGCCAAAGCTTCTCTAAGAGAGAGAGAGCTCACCATTTATGTGGGTTTGGAGATAAATTTGAGGAAGAAATGAAGAGAGACAAAGAAGATCAACCATGGAAGCTTGGGAAATTGAAGAGGTTCAAGGGGAAAAACATGGATTGGGTTAAGGTATGTGACTTTAATGATCATCTTTGTAGATAACTCATCTACCACAAAGAATCAAGGATTAAATGGAAGATTTGATATGTAAATGAATTAGAGTTGCTTGATTGAAGAGTTAAATTTATTATATTTGCTCATCTTGTGGTCGATTATGAGAAGTTAAGCCCAATCTTGAAGTTTTGCATGGTTAATTATATATAATTGAAGATATATGTGAATATGGAGGAGGAGAAGTCTTGGAAAAGAACGAAATGAAGAGATTAATCTTCCCTACTTGAAGATTCATTGTATTTTTGATGTTTAATTTAGAAAACAATCATAATCTCATGTTTTTCATTAGTTTTACATGTTTTGAATGATTTAAGTTGAAACCAAGCTTTGAAAAATGGAAGAAACAAGTGTTGGAATAAACTACATTTTCGGACTGCAAAATTGCCCAGAGCCGCACGTGCAGCAGACCACTTCCAAAACCAAGTTTGATTCTGCTAAAAAGGCACGTCGTCCCGCACGTGCGGCCCTGTTTCCCACACGTGCAGGGATAGCTCTGTCTAGCCAACTTTGAACCAGCATATCTTTTGCATCCAGACTCCGTTTTGAGTGATTCTTGAGCCTAAATCAAGCACCTAGAAGTCTAGTTTCCAATGGTGGTGGTCTTACTCCCAAATTCTAAGTACAGAAATAGTTATGCCCAAATTAGTGACGACTGTTCACTTTCTATTTACCGGTTTGTGCCGTTTCTTCGCTTAAACCATTTCCATCGATTCCTCCTATTTTCTGAGACATGGATTATAACTTATTAAGGAATAGTGAGCTTGGTACCACCATGGCTAATTGATTAAATGATCAAAGAGAATAAGTAAAGGATCGATTATAATCTCATATTATGTGTTATGCACTGTGCTTGTAGGTCGAGACGAGGACATCGTCCCATTACTACCGGGAGCCGATCACTGTGAGTAATAGTAGTGTAACAATATGTTTCATTTACTTCCTGTGATTATGATTTATGTATTGTTATTTGTGAATGGCCTATTCCATTGATATTGTGCTTTAATTACATTAATGGATATGATTGAATAATGGCATTGATATGGACCTAAGGTCGTTCTGTCCCTAGTAATAGACGGTGGGCCCAGGCCATTATGATGTGAATTGTGTTGTCCCTATTAATGTAGTGATACATTTGCCTTCTGTTAATAGTTATTATCAATGTCTGTTATTCGCAAAACAACTATGTCGATTTGTAATAAACCATGGGAAAATCTATGTGCACTATTAAGTAATGGTATTCTTATGAATCTAGGATTATTTTGTTTTTGCTAATATGGGGCCTGAGGCCGCTCTGTATAATCTGTTGGGCCTGAGGCCGCTCATATAATCTGTTGGATCTGAGGCCGCTTTGTATAATCTGTTGGGCCTAAGGCCATTTTGTATTCTGCATGGGCTTAAAGCTGTTCTGTATCATATCTGGGCTTAAAGCCGTTCTGTATCATATCTAGGCTTAAAGCCGTTCTGTATCATATCTGGGCTCAAGGCCGTTCTGTATCATATGTGGGCTTAAGGCCGTTTTGTATCATATATGGGCCAAGGCTGTTCTGTATTACATGTGGGCCGAGGCCGTTTTAAAATATGATTATGAATAAGATCTGTGTATGGTTTGATATGCATATTTACATTCTCTAAGTCTATGCTCGTTTAACTCACCTCCTTACATTGCTATTATTCACTGAGCCTTGCTCACTCCGTTTTTATGTATATTTATGTAGGTGAGCCATCGGGGATTGACACTAGAATTGTATTTAGGCATACCTGTCTACCAAGCCGCCTGGGGTATGTCTCCGTGTGGAGGCCTTAATTGTGTTGGGAGTCGTATAAATTATTAAGTCTTATGTAAGTGTGTGTGAGATCTATATAAATTCTATGATTGTATATGTAACTCTGAGAATGTATTTAAATGCTTAAATCTAATTAAGCCATCATGTATGCACAAGCTCAATGGATGTTGTCTCTTTTTGGTATTGCTTCCGCTTAAGGCCCGTATGTGGTTAAATGTTATTCTAAAATTCTGTTTTGAGGCCTATGTATAGGTCGGTCATGGACCAAACTTTTAGGGGCGAGTTTGGGTCATGACACACCAGCTATCCAGGTAATTCATCCAGAAAACACATCAGAAAAGTCCCTCACTACTGGTATACTATCTAGCGTGACATCCATAATTTGTTCAATCATCACACAACACAAATACCCTTGACATCCCTTCTTGAGTAATTTACAAGCTTTCGTTGCAAAAATCAAATAAGGTGGAGGTACCACTCCATTACCCACAAACACAATTTCATCATATCCTGGAGGTCTAAACAAAACTCGTTTCGTTACACAATCAATAGTTGCACAATATTTAGATGACCAGTCCATTCCCAAAATTACATCAAAGTATCCAATATCAACAGGCAGTAGGTCCACAAACAATATCACACTATCAACACGTATTTCACAAGCACGATAAATAGATGAACATAAAATAGGTTTCCTAGATGGGCAAACACACAAATATATAGGGCAACGATTCTATTGGCCTATTTAATCTACGTTCCAACACGGAAGAGACAAAGGAATGCATCGAACCCGAATCAATTAACACATATGCATCTTGATTACAAATTGGGAGAGTACCTAAAACCACAGCCTCAGTATTTTGAGTATCCCTTGGAATCAGTGCGAAAACCCTTCCTTTTGTTCATTTCTTGTCGTAGTTGGTGTTGCATTTGTTCCTACTGTTCGAGTAGATCTCGTTGAACTTGTAGTACTATGATTCCCAGTTCGATGTAGTTGTGTATAGTCCTTTGCGATGTGTCCCGTCTTTCCATAGTGATAGCAAGCCCCGATGTGCGGTAGCAAACACCCCAATGTTTTTTTCCACAAGTAGCGCAAGTTGGTGCCAAATTACCACCTTGGCTTGAACCAATATTACTAGAACTCCTAGATTTTAACTTCTTATTTGTTAACGTTGCTCCCTTATTAAAATTATGTTTTCTACCCATCCACTCAAACTTCTGTTTGCGACTAGCCACATTACCTTCTACTATTAGTGCCCTATCAAGTACATCCACATATGTTGGTAATTTAAGTACATTGATTTTATCCAGGATTGGGTCACGCAAACCTCCCTCAAATTGTCTAGCTTTCTTGTAGTCTGTATCTGCCATGTGGGGTGCAAAGCGAGCCAACTCCGTAAACTAGGTTTCATACTCGGCAACTGATTTGTTTCCCTGCTTAAGTTCCATGAATTTGGACACCTACATTGTGGGAAGTACATCTCATAAAACATTTCTAAAAAGCAAGCCCAAGTAATATCCTTATTTTCATCACGCACCAACATCCACCAACACCTGGCATCATCTTCTAAGGTGAATACGGCTAGTTACACTCTCTGAGCTTTGGTACATAGGAATACTTCAAACAATTTTTCAATCCTAAAACCCAAGCTTCGGCTTTTAGTGGTTCAATTCCTCAATGAAACACCGGTGGCTTCATTTTTTAAATTCTCTGGTCAAAGTAATAGTACAGGTCTCCGACTAACACCCTTGCTGGAGGTGGTACAGGCATCGGAGGTGGGGGTGGTGGTTTTGTTGTTGTTGTTGTTGTTGTTGTTGTTGTTGTTGTGTTGTTATTGCCATTGTTGTTGTTGCCTTATGGCTTCAGCCATGTCCTGCATCATTCGTTACAATCCATGCAGTCTTGAGGAGGTTACTTCCTCTAGCTTATCACCCCTTGTCCTCACCATTTTCTATATAAAACTTGTATTATGATCAACACAACAAATAAAATGTGTATACATGTACAAATTCAAATATGTAATCATACAAATTGTCTCATTCTAGTATTTAAATACACATGAATGTAGTCCTGAAGTTTCTTCTAGACTCTCTATAGCTCAATGGACAGGTGAGCGAAATATAACTCGTACTCTGATACTACTCTATCACAACCCAAACCCGCCCCTATAGGTTTGACATCATGACCAGCCAGTAATCATAGATTACCTACAGCCTCCATACAAATAAACTTCTTACAATAAAGTATGGGGCTTAGCGGAAGTCTAAAATGATATAGAAATTATCCATTGAGCCATGGGTATACGAGAAGAACTAGTATACTACGCAAAAATTTGTTCCAAAAGTACATTCATCACAATTGTACAATTCTTGCCTTGTAATATACAAACCCCAACTATACACAAATACAAAAACTTTGAGCAAACCAAAAGAATGGGGTTCAACTAACATGGCTCCACTTGAGCCTGATTACTTCACTTGGAAGCTTCTCAAAAGGCTGACCTGGGGTAGACTCGAGGCTTTCTTAACTCTGATGATCAACTTGTCCACTTACATATATATAAATAAGTAGTAAGCTAGGGCCCAATGAGTAATAACAGAATAAGGAGGTTATAAGAATGAAGTTCAATAACATAGGTCAATCAAATTTCAACAATCACCTCTCATTAATCAATAAATTTCATCATCGATATCTTTCAATATTAATTGAGTGGCACATCCAAGAAGCAATCATATTTCAATAACTATGGACCATGGAGGGTCAAGCCAATAGACCATGAAGGGTCACACCAATGGACCATCTGATGGACCATGGAGGGTCAAACCAATGGAACACAGAGGGTCAAACACTAGAGATCTATGTGTTTCAATCAATCCAATAGCCATGGTATTGTTATCCCCAGGCAAGGGCCTATGCTCAATGGATACCACATTACAGTTTCATAAGTGAACTTCATTCATCGAAGGAAAGTGACATTATAATTAATCAATCAATTAAACACGTAATAATTTCAGAAATAGTAATCATTCGAAAATAAATATACTTTGAGCATATCTTTATAAGGTTTTTACTAAGCCTCAAACGTTCACCTAAACAAAACACATGCAGAAGCACAATTGAAACGCCAATTCATTTTAATTCAATTCTCCTCATACATTTCCAACTCATTCTATGATTATATGAGTCCATTTGATGCTTAAGGATGCTAGAAATGATATAAGGATGCAATTATGCACTTAAAAGAGTTAGTCAAACTTTGCTGAAAACAGGGTCTCTGCTCGAGCGCAACTTCCTTCGCTCGAGCGGGAATCCATAAATAAGGGTAGTCGCTCGAGCGCAAATTCTATCGCTCGAGCGGTCTGCAAACTTGACAAAAGTACTGGTTGCATAAAATTTCTGCTTGACGATCACTCCAGCAAAAGACTAAGTAAAAGTAGTCCTCGCTCAAGCACCACTTTGGGCGCTCAAGCAGTCTGTAAAATTTTTGTAAAACTTCTGCAAGCTCGATTTTCACGCTCGAGCGGACTGTGTGAATTCTAGAATTTCCAGAACTGTATTTGAACTTCAAATTTGGTATTCAAAGATTCCAAACTCGTGTTTTAGGTACAAAATCATGGGAAAAACATTTGAAAAACATAGAAACATAGTTAATTTGAAATCAAGTGCTCAAAACCATGATCCATTCGACAATCCAAAGCTTGAAACTCTATATTATGAACCATGCATGCCTTGCATTAAATTTTATTTTCCAAAAACTTGATCAACCTACATGATAAGTATGAAACCATGGAAAAACCCTCAAATTAAGTTACAAAAGTGCCATGCAAGAAAGAATCTCATGATTCTAACTCAATTTGTGCATGCATGTACATAGTTCAACCCAATTCTTCCAATTCAAGCTAATTCATGCCTCTATTATACAATTTCTTGCAAATAAACTCAAAACTTGGATGAATTCAACTTCTACATGTTTATATTATAAAGATTAAGGTTGAAGACCATACCTATAGCTTGAATTCAAGTGTCTTATAGCTTAATTCTCCAATCTCTACAATTTCCTTCAAGTTCTCCTTCTCTATCTCTAAATGTTAAGTTCCCTCTTGTCCTCTGTCTCTAATCTTAGCCAAAGGATGCATATATGAGCATATAAGCTTAATTAGAGCCTTATATAGGGTACAATTAACTTAGCCTAATCAAGGTTAATTATTGTTAACTAAGTAGGCTCAATTTTAATTAATTCAATCAGTTTATTCTAATTATTTTGATCCGAATAACTTTTCAATT
This sequence comes from Camellia japonica, assembly GCA_030407325.1. Lineage (NCBI taxonomy): Eukaryota > Viridiplantae > Streptophyta > Magnoliopsida > Ericales > Theaceae > Camellia > Camellia japonica. The sequence continues at coordinate 158,440,198 of JAPPVO010000016.1, forward strand.
AATGTTGCCAGAAAATTCTAAATATTCTAATTAGTCCGTTAACCTAATCAATTTCAATTTCTGAAGCCGTCTACGCACTCAATTTTCATCTCTAAGTTGTCAATTCGAACAGATATTCCAATGAGATAATAGATAACTATGAAATTAAGCATGTAATTACACAATCATGCAATTAAACTTATACATAAAAATAAAGTATAATAGTTCGAAGGTCGGGGTCACCACACTTCGGCTTCAGAGCTTCCACAGGCACGAGCAGAGGACGCAGGAGCATCTGACTCACCTATGCCCCTAGTTTATTGATTTGACCTTTCTTTTCAAGTTTTTTTTCATGTAATAAAAGAAACTTTGATTTGTATTAGAGAGTTGGGGAACTTTATGCTGAAATCAATGAAATTAAAGTTGTGAGTACTGAAAATTTTCCTTTTGGTCCAAAAACGGTCTAAGTTGAAAAAGGTAAAATTTTGAACAAAATCAACTTTTATTAAAACTTTTCAAAACCATTTTCTAAAAGGATCACCACCTAACACGCACAGAAGCAATCCTCAAGATGTACAACCCCGAATCAAAAGATCATAAACTACCCCTGATTACAACCGAACTGAAGTCCCGTCGCTGCGAGTTATGGATGAGTGTCAAATAGAAGAGGCAGACTGACAGCAGAGCAGGTTTGAAGAACTGATGTTGTTTGATGAGAGAAGGCTGAAAGCATTGTACCATGTTCAGGGCTATCAACGCAGGATTGCTAGGGCTTTTAATAAGAAGGTTAAGTCCCGAAATCTCAAAGAGGGGGATTTGGTGCTGAGAGACAACCGAGCTCCCATCCATAACCCAAGGGACAAGTTCAAACCCAATTGGACTGGTCCTTACATCATCAAAACTATCTAGTCGGGTGGAGCTGTCATTCTCATGGACCTGGATGACCTAGAATTTTCCCAACCAATCAACATGGACAAGTTGAAGAAATGCTATCCCTGAAAGGCTGACTAGGCCGAAAACCCGGAAGGGCGACCTAGGAAAAAGTGAGAGCATGAAAAATTAGAAATAATGAAAAACTAAGCTCGCAAGGTTGAAAACCCTAAAGGGAAACCTTGGCAAAAGTTAGAGTGCAAAAGGAGAGAGTTAATACTCGAGTGAACCTGAATCGAACTACATAAGGCCTGATTCCCATCTTCGGGATACGGAGGCAACTTCATCCTGAAGTCTGGCCGTAAACACCTCCAACTCAATTGTCCTGTCCATGTGTTTGATCAGGCCGTCTTTGTCTGTTCTTTACCTGAAAGTTCGGTTGTGATCTCTACTCTGAGAGAAGAGCTGGTTACAGTGCTGAGCATTGTTATTTAGTTAAGGGGCAATTTGTGATCTTTGGATTCGGAGTTGTACATCTCGAGGATTGATTCTATGTGTGTCAAGTGGTGATCCTTTTCGAAAATGGTTTTGAAAAGTTTTGATAAAAGTTGATTTTTCTTCAAAATTTACCTTTTACAACTTAGACCATTTTTGGACCAAAAGGAAAATTTTCAGTGCTCGCAACTTTAATTTCATTGATTTCAATACAAAGTTCTCCAACTCTCGATATAAATCAAAGTTGTTTTTATTACATTCAAAAAACTTGAAAAGAAAGATCAAAGAAATAAACTAAGAGCATAAATGAGTCAAGTGCTCCTACGTCCCCCGCTCGTGCTTATGGAAGGTTCTAATGCCAATGTGGGCTCGGTTTGTGCCTCATCTTCGAGCCAAGCTAGGCACTCGCAAGAAAGGGCACAACTGAAACTAGGGGCAAGGGTTAGAAGCTCTCTCATCCTCCAAGCAGTGAGGTACCTAGCCAAATGTGAACCTCGGATGGGGAATGAAACTGGGTACTCTACCCCCTCCTCTTGGTGAGTCTGATTATGTCCAAACTAACATCTGAACCAGAACAAAAAGTAGAATACACAGTGTGTAAGGCTGATCAGCTGTATGCCAGGTTGTCGAGTCATGTTACAGCCCATTTCGGTCAGGTTAAGCCAGGGGCAATGCCAAGCAATGTCAGCAGCAGACCTGTTGCACATCCAGTGACACCACCACCCGTCGTTAAGAAAATCCACTAGCTGTTGGCAGAAGAAGTACACTTGAGCTGAGTATGTAGGGCAAGAGTCGACTACCTTCAGCTTGTCCATTAGCCACACCTGGAAATGATGGAAAAAAAGAGAGATGTATGTTGAAAGAAAAGTGAGAAAAGGGCTTTGAGAGAAAAATAGAACACGTGTGCCGAGTGATGTGAGAAACACATATGAGAAAGGATGGGAAACATTACCTGAAGAAGTAGTGGACTCCCTGCGAATTCGGTAGTCTCTCGCCAATGGAAGGCGTCTAAACCCATCAAAGTCTCGGCCAGCACCAAGCCAATGGAACTCTTGCCCTCTTTCAAACCTTGGGCTCCTTCAATTAGCCGAATGCTAGACCCGCCAAAACTAGGGGCAAGAGGGAAATGAGCCAGCATGCATAAGCAAAGGGCATGCTGCCGAAAACCCTAACAAAAAAGGTTGCCACGGTCACCGACATCAGAAAAATGATGAATTAGGCTAGGAATATCCAGCTCTCCATTGTGAACCAAAGATCTAGCCTCATGTAGAGTGAGCCCACACATCCGTCCCAAAGCTTGGATGTGGCCGAAATGAGGTTGAGGTATGATTTCCTCGTCCTACCGGGATTCCATTAACGCCTGAAATTTTGGAAGAGAAAAACCAGTTCAAGGGTTGTGCAACAGAGGCTTTCGGGAACAAACAGCGGATTTTCTTTGGGTGGAAACCGAGCATGCATGGGCCTCCTTCGCTTCCCGAACTAGTTAATTAGTTTAAATTAGTTTAACAAATTAGTTTAATTAGTGACTACGTAAATTAATTAATTAACGTAGTAAGTTAATTAATTTTGCATTGTACTTATTTAATTAGCTTAAAGTAGTTAATTAGATTAGTTCATCATTGTTGTAATATTTAATTAGCTTAGATAGTTTGTTAATTATTCATTTAGTTTGTAATAATTAATTAAGTAGTTTAGCTTAGCTAGTTTATTCATTCGGACTCTCCTTCGTGAGAGCATAATGCTGTAATAATATGTATGTCTTCCAACCCACATCTTTCTATCTTTTATTTATCCGCTTTCAATGAGTAGTTTAGGAACATCACGTTTTGTTTAGCATACCGCATGTTTGCATTCATCCATTTTGTATTACATGCACTGAGGCTTGACGCATCATTCTAACTACATTCTCGTTCAATACCTCATTGAATACGTGTTTAAACACATGCTATGAAATTGTTGCAAATAACATGTTAAGTAGCCGAGCCTATTTAGTTGCATTATTGCATGTGTTGCATTAGCCATCTTGTAGTTAGGAATCATGCATATTTTTCTAACTCTTTTGTTTTATCTTAGCTTGGAGTACTAAGTGAGTTTTTAGTGCTTTAGCATACTTGCATGAGTGTGAGTGATTGTCATGACTAACATGTTTGCCATGAGGCTAAGTGCTTACTTGTTAAACTGTTTGTGTGCCTATGGATGAAGGCTTGTTGCTTGAATTGGAATGATTCAATGAATGTGCATTTAAGCCCACTTTGTCAAGTGGCAAATTCACAAGCTTTAAGCCCACTTTGTTAAGTGGCAAAATCAAACCCTTTTCGAAAAACAAATATGAAATTGAATTGTTCCAATTCAGGCAAACTAATCTATACTTGCTTGTGCGCATCACATAGTAAATGCTAGCCTAATAAACCAGAACAAGAGCATATAATGTTGATAAAAATCATATCATGATTAGTAGAGGCTGATCTTTGATCAGGTGAGCAGTGGTGCTCAATTCATGACCTTTCCCTATTGTACTTAAGTTCCCAAGCCGAGACAATCTTCGTGATGACGAACACATGGCCTTTGGCACGAGTCATGGGTTTCTTAAATTTCCTAAAAACAAAATATTTAGGTGGCGACTCTGTATCTGGCAAAGCAGTCCATTTTTTGGCATTTTGATTCAAAATCGATTTTCCAAAAGATTTGTCGGATTTTGACTCTTTGGTGTTATCAATTTCACATTGTACTAGTGAGATTAGATTCAGAACTGCGGGAGTCCGGACTATAGGGCTTATTTCGAGTTTCCAAAAGGGGACGCGAAAAGCCGAGCTACAGTGCGGCTTAAGGATAAAATGAAGGTACTGGACTCTTGCCCTGAATACTCAGCTCGAGGTTATTTCTTCCGCCACCGGCTAGTGGATTCCTCTAACGAGGGATGGTGGTGCAACTGGATGTGCAACAGGTCTGCTACTGACATAGCTTGGCATTGCCCCTAGCTTAATCTGATTGAGATGAGTTATAGCATGGCTCGGCAGCCTAGCATATAGTTGATCGGCCTCACACACTATGTGTTCTACTTTCCTTCCGGTTCAGACATCAGTTTGGGCATGATCAGACCCGCCCAGAGAAGGGGGGTAGAATACCCGATTTCATTGCCCATCCGTGGTTCACACCTGGCTAGGTACCTCACTGCTTGGAGGACGAGAAAGCTTATGGCCCCTAGCCCTAATTTCAGTTATGCCCTTTCTGACAAGTGTTTGGGTTGGCTCGAGGATGAGGCACAAACTAGGCCCACTTGTTGTCACAACCCAAACCTGCCCCTATAGGTTTGACGTCATGACCGACCAGTAATCATAGATTATCTATGCCCTCCATACAAATAAACTCTTATAATAAAGTATGGGGCTTAGCGAAAGTCTAAAATGACATAGAAATTATCAATTGAGCGTTGCGTATATGAAAAGAACTAGTATAATACGCAAAAATTCGTTCCAAAAGTACATTCATCACAATTGTACAAATTCTTGCCTTGTAATATACAAACCCCAACTATACACAAATACAAAACCTTTGAACAAACAAAAAGAAGGGGGTTCAACTAACATGGCTCCACCTGAGCCTGATTACTTCATTTGGAAGCTCCTCAAAAGACTGACCTGGGGTAAACTCGAGGCTTTCTTAACTTTGATGATCAGCTTGCCCACCAACATATATATAAATAAGTAGTGAGCTAGGGCCCAGTGAGTAATAACAGAATAAAGAGGTTATATGAATGAAGTTCAGTAACATAAGTCAATCAAATTTCAATAATCATCTCTCATTAATCAATAAATTTCATCATCGATATCTTTCAATATTGAGTGGCACATCCAAGAAGCAATCATATTTCAATAACTATGGACCACGGAGGGTCAAGCCAATGGACCGCGAAAGGTCAAACCAATGGACCACGGAGGGTCAAACCAATGGACCACGGAGGGTCAAATGCTAGAGAACTCTGTGTTTCAATCAATCCAATAGCCATGGTATAGTTACACTCGGGCAAGGGCCTATGCTCAATGGATGCCACATTACAGTTTCATAAGTGAACTTCATTCATCGAAGGAAAGTGACATTATAATTGATCAATCAATTAAACACGAAATAATTTCTGAAATAGTAATCATTCGAAAATAAATATACTTTGAACATATCTTCATAAGGTTACTACTCACAATGGTTGTGTTGTCACTAAGTCTCGAACGTCCACCTAAACAAAACACATGACAGAAGCACAATTGAAACACCAATTCATTTTAATTCAATCCTCCTCATGCATTTCTAACTCATTCTATGATTATATGAGTCCATTTGATGCTTAAGGATGCTAGAAATGATATAAGGATACAATTATGCCCTTAAAAGAGTTAGTCAAACTTTATTGAAAACAGGGTCTCTGCTCGGCGTAGCTTTCTTCGCTTGAGCGAGCATCCAAAAATAAGGGTAGTCGCTCGAGCGTAACTTCCGTCGCTTGAGCAGTCTGCAAACTTGACAAAAGTACTGGTTACATAAAATTTCCGCTTGACAGTCACTTGAGCGGAAGACTGAGAGTAAAAGTGGTCCTCGCTCGAGCACCACTTTGGTCACTCGAGCGGTCTGTAAAATTTTGTAAAACTTCTAGAAGCTCGACACACTCGAGCGACACTTTCTTCGTTCGAGCAGACTGTGCGAATTCTGGAATTTCTAGAACTGTGTCTGAACTTCAAATTTGGTATTCAAAGGTTCCAAACTCGTGTTTTAGGTACAAAATCATGGGAAAAACATTTGAAAACATAGAAACATAGTTAATTTGAAATCAAGTGCTCAAAACCATGATCCATTTGACAATCCAAAGCTTGAAACTCTATATTATGAACAACATGCCTCACATTAAATTTTATTTTCCAAAAACTTGATCAACCTACATGATAAGTTTGAAACCATGGAAAAACCCTCAAATTAAGTTACAAAAGTGCCATGCAAGAAAGAATCTCATGATTCTAACTCAATTTGTGCATGCATGTACATAGTTCAACCCAATTCTTCCAATTCAAGCTAATTCATGCCTCTATTATACAATTTCTTGCAAATAAACTCAAAACTTAGATAAATTCAACTTCTACATGTTTTATTTATAAAGATTAAGGTTGAAGACCATACCTGTAGCTTGAATTCAAGTGTCTTATAGCTTAATTCTCCAATCTTTACAATTTCCTTCAAGTTCTCCTTCTCTATCTCTAATGTTAAGTTCCCTCTTGTTCTCTCTCTCTAATCTCAGCCAAAGGATGCATATATCAACATATAAGCTTAATTAGAGCCTTATATAGGGTACAATTAACTTAGCCTAATCAAGGTTAATTATTGTTAACTAGGTAGGCTCAATTCTAATTAATTCAATCAGTTTATTCTAATTATTTTGATCCGAATCACTTTTCAATTAAAGTTTCCATAAAATTCTAAATATTATAATTAGTCTGTTAACCTAATCAATTTCAGTTTCTAAAGCTGTCTACGCACTCAATTTTCATCTCTAAGTTGTCAATTCAAACAGATATTCCATGTGATAACAGATAACTGCGAAATTAAGCTTGTAATCACACAATTAAGCATGCAATCATGCAATTAAACTTATATATAAAAATATAATATAATAGTTCAGAGGTTGGGGTTGCCACAGTCTCTCCCCCTTAGAAAGTTTGGTCCTCCAAACTTAAGTTACCTTTAGATGGAAATAAATGCGGATATCGTTGCCGTATCTCTTCTTCTTTCTCCCAAGTGGCCTCATTCCCATAATGTTCTTTCCATTCTACTTTCACCATAGGGATAGTTTTGTTCCTTAACTGTTTCACTTGCCGATCAATGGCTTGCACGGGCCATTCTTCATACATCATATTTTCATCTAAAGCAATCAGGTGGTGATCAATCACATGGAACGGATCTCTAAGATATCCACGAAGCATGGACACTGGAAGACATTATGCACTTGTTCCATTCATGGTGGCAATGCAATACGGTAAGCAACAGGACCCATCCTCTCAAGAATCTGAAACGGCCCAATGTAGCGAGGAGTTAATTTTCTCTTTTTGCCAAATCTCATCTGCCCTTTAATCGATGCTACTTTAATAAATACATGATCTCTTGCTTCGTATTCTAAGTCTCTTATTCGTTAGTCCGCATAACTTTTCTGTCAGCTCTGTGCAGTTTTGAGTCTTTGCTGGATGATTTTGATTTTCTCGGTCATTTCTTGCACAAGTTCGGTACCATAAATAGCCCTATCACCAACTTCTGTCCAACAAATTGGCGACCTACATTTTCTGCCATATAGTGCCTCGTATGGTGCTGTACCACTGCTTGCGTGAAAACTATTGTTATAAGCAAACTTAGCCAATGGCAAATACATTTCCCAGCTGCCCTGAAAGTCCAACACACATATACGAAGCATGTCTTCTAAGATTTGAATAGTTCTTTCGATTTTCCCATCAGTTTGAGGATGAAATGTTGTACTAAATCTTAATTCTGTTCCCATTGCATCCTGCAGACTATGCCAAAACCTATAAACAAATTTAGGATCCCTATTTGACAAAATAGACACTGGAACCCCATGCAAGCGGATAATTTCATCAATGTAGATGGTAACAAGTCTATATGTAGTAAATAAAGTCTTCACAGGAAGAAAATGAGCAGACTTAGTCAATCTATCAACTATAACCCAAATAGAGTCCATACCTCTAGGCGTTCAAGGTAGGCCCATAACAAACTCCATGGTGATATGCTCCCATTTCCATTCTGGGATAGGAAGAGACTGAAGCAAACCCGCTGGTTTCTAATGCTCCTATTTTACTTGCTGGCATTGTAAGCATTTAGAGTTGAAGTCGACAATCTCCCTTTTCATGTTGGGCCACCACTACACTAACTTCAAATCTTGGTACATCTTGGTATTTCCTGGATGTGTAGCAAACATTGCCTTGTGAGCTTCCTCGAAAATTCTTCTCTTCAAATCCGTATCATTTGGAGTACACAATCTCCCTTGAAATTTCAACACAGAATCTTCAATCATGAATCCCGATTTAGGTTTAGTGTCAAGTTCATCACAAATTCTTCAGAAGCTCATCATTCATTTGTTTTGTTTAATTTCTTCAATAATGGCAGGCTGTGCAGACATTGCGACTATCAAGTCATCTAGTTCAAAAGGCACCACTTCAATTTCAAGTTTTTCAAACTCCACCAGCAGCTCTCTCTAATCTGTGAGTAAACAGGCAAGATTTCCCACGTTCTTTCTACTAAGTGCATCTACCACAGTATTGGCTTTGCCAGGATAATAGTGGATCTGCAAATCATAATCTTTGATTAATTCAAGCCACCGCCTTTGATGCATGTTCAATTCTTTCTGAGTGAAAAAGTATTTCAAACTCTTATGATCTGTGTAAATTTCACATTTGGCCCCGTACAAATAATGACGCCATATTTTCAATGCAAACACAACTGCAACAAGTTCCAGGTCATGTGTAGGGTGGGTCTTCTTGTGTGGTCTCAATTATCGAGAGGCATATGCAATCACCTTGCCATTCTGCATTAAGACACAATCCAAACCCTTATAAGATGCATCACTAAAGATTACAAAACCTTCGGTACCTGAGGGGATAGTAAGAATTGGAGCTATGGTCAGCCTTGTCTTCAACTCTTGAAAGGCCGTTTCTCTCTGCTCCATCCATTCAAATGGTTCCCCCTTTCGAGTCAACTGAGTTAATGGCATCGCAACTTTTGAAAAGTCTCTAATAAATCTTCGATAATACCCTGCAATCCCATAAAACTATGAACTTCTGATACATTAGTCAAGGTAGGCCAATTAATAATTGCTTCTATTTTATGAGGATCAACAGATATACCATCCTTATTAATGATGTGCCCCAAAAATGTGATTTCTTCAAGCCCAAATTCACACTTTTTGAATTTCCCATACAACTGTTTTTCTCTAAGTGTTTAGAGAGTCATTCTTAAGTTTTGTTCATGATCATCTCTATTTTTCAAATATATGAGAATATCATCAATAAACACTACGATAAATTCATCCAAGAAGGGTTTAAAAATTCTATTCATTATTAAATCCATGAATGCTGTAGGCACATTTGTAACTCCAAAAGGCATGACCAAAAACTCATAATGTCTATACCTGGTTCGGAAGACAGTCTTTTCAACGTCTTCAGCCTTAACTTTCAGTTGATGATATCCCGATCTCAAGTCAATTTTTGAAAATATTTGTGCCCCCTTACAACTGATCAAACAGGTCATCAATACACGACAAAGGATATTTATTTTTCACTATTACCTTGTTGAGCTCTCGGTAATCAATGCATAGTCGGAGAGTGCCATCTTTCTTCTTTAAAAAAAGTACTAGTGCACCCTATAGTGATGTACTTGGTCTGATAAACCCTTGTCAAGCAATTCTTGCAACTGAACGTTCAATTCTTTCATTTCGATAGTAGACATGTGATAGGGAGTTTTAGAAATTGGTCTTGTACCCGGTATCACATCAATTGTAAATTCAATTTCTCTATCCACCATGTAACGACCCCAAAATCCGTATCCGAAATTACTTTTATGTCCTTATGAGTTAATGCTTTTTAATTTAATGATATCTGTTTAAATTGAGGAATCATCTGTTGAGTTTACGGCTTTAAAATTGAAATTACCGACCTTTATGGGTTCAGAAATCAAATTGAGTACTTGGATATGTTAATGAGAATTTTTAGAGCTATTGGGAAAATTAATTGGAAATTTAATTCGTCTAATTCGTTAATGCATGTTTGGGTGGTTAAATTTGAATTGTAAATTGAAGGCCTTAGAGGCTTCAGAAACCAGAACAGAAGACATATTTATGATCAGCATAATTTTTAGAGTCATCTGGAAGGTTTAATTGAAACTTGATTTCGTGCGATTCGTAAGGCCATGTTTGGCTCTCCCTATTGTGTTAAGTTTATGTATATATATATATATATGTGTATAGATGTGCCATATGAGTGGTGGATCTCATCACTTTGGAGTCTCTAACAAAATATCTGAGAAAGAGAACCATGAGAGAGAGAGAAGGGAGCCAAAGCTTCTCTAAGAGAGAGAGAGCTCACCATTTATGTGGGTTTGGAGATAAATTTTGAAGAGAAGAAGAAATGAAGAAGACAAAGAAGATCAACCATGGAAGCTTGGGAAATTGAAGAGGTTCAAGGGAAAAACATGGATTTGGGTTAAGGTATGTGACTTTAATGATCATCTTTGTAGATAACTCATCTACCACAAAGAATCAAGGATTAAATGGAAGATTTGATATGTAAATGAATTAGAGTTGCTTGATTGAAGAGTTAAATTTATTATATTTGCTCATCTTGTGGTCGATTATGAGAAGTTAAGCCCAATCTTGAAGTTTTGCATGGTTAATTATATATAATTGAAGATATATGTGAATATGGAGGAGGAGAAGTCTTGGAAAAGAACGAAATGAAGAGATTAATCTTCCCTACTTGAAGATTCATTGTATTTTTGATGTTTTAATTTAGAAAACAATCATAATCTCATGTTTTTCATTAGTTTTACATGTTTTGAATGATTTAAGTTGAAACCAAGCTTTGAAAAATGGAAGAAACAAGTGTTGGAATAAACTACATTTTCGGACTGCAAAATTGCCCAGAGCCGCACGTGCAGCAGACCACTTCCAAAACCAAGTTTGATTCTGCTAAAAAGGCACGTCGTCCCGCACGTGCGGCCCTGTTTCCCACACGTGCAGGGATAGCTCTGTCTAGCCAACTTTGAACCAGCATATCTTTTGCATCCAGACTCCGTTTTGAGTGATTCTTGAGCCTAAAATCAAGCCCTAGAAGTCTAGTTTCCAATGGTGGTGGTCTTACTCCCAAATTCTAAGTACAGAAATAGTTATGCCCAAATTAGTGACGACTGTTCACTTTCTATTTACCGGTTTGTGCCGTTTCTTCGCTTAAACCATTTTCCATCGATTCCTCCTATTTTCTGAGACATGGATTATAACTTATTAAGGAATAGTGAGCTTGGTACCACCATGGCTAATTGATTAAATGATCAAAGAGAATAAGTAAAGGATCGATTATAATCTCATATTATGTGTTATGCACTGTGCTTGTAGGTCGAGACGAGGACATCGTCCCATTACTACCGGGAGCCGATCACTGTGAGTAATAGTAGTGTAACAATATGTTTCATTTACTTCCTGTGATTATGATTTATGTATTGTTATTTGTGAATGGCCTATTCCATTGATATTGTGCTTTAATTACATTAATGGATATGATTGAATAATGGCATTGATATGGACCTAAGGTCGTTCTGTCCCTAGTAATAGACGTGTGGGCCCAGGCCATTATGATGTGAATTGTGTTGTCCCTATTAATGTAGTGATACATTTGCCTTCTGTTAATAGTTATTATCAATGTTCTGTTATTCGCAAAACAACTATGTCGATTTGTAATAAACCATGGGAAAATCTATGTGCACTATTAAGTAATGGTATTCTTATGAATCTAGGATTATTTTGTTTTGCTAATATGTGGGCCTGAGGCCGCTCTGTATAATCTGTTGGGCCTGAGGCCGCTCTATATAATCTGTTGGATCTGAGGCCGCTTTGTATAATCTGTTGGGCCTAAGGCCATTTTGTATTCTGCATGGGCTTAAAGCTGTTCTGTATCATATCTGGGCTTAAAGCCGTTCTGTATCATATCTAGGCTTAAAGCCGTTCTGTATCATATCTGGGCTCAAGGCCGTTCTGTATCATATGTGGGCTTAAGGCCGTTTTGTATCATATATGGGCCCAAGGCTGTTCTGTATTACATGTGGGCCGAGGCCGTTTTAAAATATGATTATGAATAAGATCTGTGTATGGTTTGATATGCATATTTACATTCTCTAAGTCTATGCTCGTTTAACTCACCTCCTTACATTGCTATTATTCACTGAGCCTTGCTCACTCCGTTTTTATGTATATTTATGTAGGTGAGCCATCGGGGATTGACACTAGAATTGTATTTAGGCATACCTGTCTACCAAGCCGCCTGGGGTATGTCTCCGTGTGGAGGCCTTAATTGTGTTGGGAGTCGTATAAATTATTAAGTCTTATGTAAGTGTGTGTGAGATCTATATAAATTCTATGATTGTATATGTAACTCTGAGAATGTATTTAAATGCTTAAATCTAATTAAGCCATCATGTATGCACAAGCTCAATGGATGTTGTCTCTTTTGGTATTGCTTCCGCTTAAGGCCCCGTATGTGGTTAAATGTTATTCTAAAATTCTGTTTTGAGGCCTATGTATAGGTCGGTCATGGACCAAACTTTTAGGGGCGAGTTTGGGTCATGACACACCAGCTATCCAGGTAATTCATCCAGAAACACATCAGAAAAGTCCCTCACTACTGGTATACTATCTAGCGTGACATCCATAATTTGTTCAATCATCACACAACACAAATACCCTTGACATCCCTTCTTGAGTAATTTACAAGCTTTCGTTGCAAAAATCAAATAAGGTGGAGGTACCACTCCATTACCCACAAACACAATTTCATCATATCCTGGAGGTCTAAACAAAACTCGTTTCGTTACACAATCAATAGTTGCACAATATTTAGATGACCAGTCCATTCCCAAAATTACATCAAAGTATCCAATATCAACAGGCAGTAGGTCCACAAACAATATCACACTATCAACACGTATTTCACAAGCACGATAAATAGATGAACATAAAATAGGTTTCCTAGATGGGCAAACACACACAATATATAGGGCAACGATTCTATTGGCCTATTTAATCTACGTTCCAACACGGAAGAGACAAAGGAATGCATCGAACCCGAATCAATTAACACATATGCATCTTGATTACAAATTGGGAGAGTACCTAAAACCACAGCCTCAGTATTTTGAGTATCCCTTGGAATCAGTGCGAAAACCCTTCCTTTTGTTCATTTCTTGTCGTAGTTGGTGTTGCATTTGTTCCTACTGTTCGAGTAGATCTCGTTGAACTTGTAGTACTATGATTCCCAGTTCGATGTAGTTGTGTATAGTCCTTTGCGATGTGTCCCGTCTTTCCATAGTGATAGCAAGCCCCCGATGTGCGGTAGCAAACACCCCAATGTTTTTTTCCACAAGTAGCGCAAGTTGGTGCCAAATTACCACCTTGGCTTGAACCAATATTACTAGAACTCCTAGATTTTAACTTCTTATTTGTTAACGTTGCTCCCTTATTAAAATTATGTTTTCTACCCATCCACTCAAACTTCTGTTTGCGACTAGCCACATTACCTTCTACTATTAGTGCCCTATCAAGTACATCCACATATGTTGGTAATTTAAGTACATTGATTTTATCCAGGATTGGGTCACGCAAACCTCCCTCAAATTGTCTAGCTTTCTTGTAGTCTGTATCTGCCATGTGGGGTGCAAAGCGAGCCAACTCCGTAAACTAGGTTTCATACTCGGCAACTGATTTGTTTCCCTGCTTAAGTTCCATGAATTTGGACACCTACATTGTGGGAGTACAATCTCATAAAACATTTCTAAAAAGCAAGCCCAAGTAATATCCTTATTTTCATCACGCACCAACATCCACCAACACCTGGCATCATCTTCTAAGGTGAATACGGCTAGTTACACTCTCTGAGCTTTGGTACATAGGAATACTTCAAACAATTTTTCAATCCCTAAAACCCAAGCTTCGGCTTTTAGTGGTTCAATTCCTCAATGAAACACCGGTGGCTTCATTTTTTAAATTCTCTGGTCAAAGTAATAGTACAGGTCTCCGACTAACACCTTGCTGGAGGTGGTACAGGCATCGGAGGTGGGGGTGGTGGTTTTGTTGTTGTTGTTGTTGTTGTTGTTGTTGTTGTTGTTGTTGTTATTGCCATTGTTGTTGTTGCCTTATGGCTTCAGCCATGTCCTGCATCATTCGTTACAATCCATGCAGTCTTGAGGAGGTTACTTCCTCTAGCTTATCACCCCTTGTCCTCACCATTTTCTATATAAAACTTGTATTATGATCAACACAACAAATAAAATGTGTATACATGTACAAATTCAAATATGTAATCATACAAATTGTCTCATTCTAGTATTTAAATACACATGAATGTAGTCCTGAAGTTTCTTCTAGACTCTCTATAGCTCAATGGACAGGTGAGCGAAATATAACTCGTACTCTGATACTACTCTATCACAACCCAAACCCGCCCCTATAGGTTTGACATCATGACCAGCCAGTAATCATAGATTACCTACAGCCTCCATACAAATAAACTTCTTACAATAAAGTATGGGGCTTAGCGGAAGTCTAAAATGATATAGAAATTATCCATTGAGCCATGGGTATACGAGAAGAACTAGTATACTACGCAAAAATTTGTTCCAAAAGTACATTCATCACAATTGTACAATTCTTGCCTTGTAATATACAAACCCCAACTATACACAAATACAAAAACTTTGAGCAAACCAAAAGAATGGGGTTCAACTAACATGGCTCCACTTGAGCCTGATTACTTCACTTGGAAGCTTCTCAAAAGGCTGACCTGGGGTAGACTCGAGGCTTTCTTAACTCTGATGATCAACTTGTCCACTTACATATATATAAATAAGTAGTAAGCTAGGGCCCAATGAGTAATAACAGAATAAGGAGGTTATAAGAATGAAGTTCAATAACATAGGTCAATCAAATTTCAACAATCACCTCTCATTAATCAATAAATTTCATCATCGATATCTTTCAATATTAAATTGAGTGGCACATCCAAGAAGCAATCATATTTCAATAACTATGGACCATGGAGGGTCAAGCCAATAGACCATGAAGGGTCACACCAATGGACCATCTGATGGACCATGGAGGGTCAAACCAATGGAACACAGAGGGTCAAACACTAGAGATCTATGTGTTTCAATCAATCCAATAGCCATGGTATTGTTATCCCCAGGCAAGGGCCTATGCTCAATGGATACCACATTACAGTTTCATAAGTGAACTTCATTCATCGAAGGAAAGTGACATTATAATTAATCAATCAATTAAACACGTAATAATTTCAGAAATAGTAATCATTCGAAAATAAATATACTTTGAGCATATCTTTATAAGGTTTTTACTAAGCCTCAAACGTTCACCTAAACAAAACACATGCAGAAGCACAATTGAAACGCCAATTCATTTTAATTCAATTCTCCTCATACATTTCCAACTCATTCTATGATTATATGAGTCCATTTGATGCTTAAGGATGCTAGAAATGATATAAGGATGCAATTATGCACTTAAAAGAGTTAGTCAAACTTTGCTGAAAACAGGGTCTCTGCTCGAGCGCAACTTCCTTCGCTCGAGCGGGAATCCATAAATAAGGGTAGTCGCTCGAGCGCAAATTCTATCGCTCGAGCGGTCTGCAAACTTGACAAAAGTACTGGTTGCATAAAATTTCTGCTTGACGATCACTCCAGCAAAAGACTAAGTAAAAGTAGTCCTCGCTCAAGCACCACTTTGGGCGCTCAAGCAGTCTGTAAAATTTTGTAAAACTTCTGCAAGCTCGATTTTCACGCTCGAGCGGACTGTGTGAATTCTAGAATTTCCAGAACTGTATTTGAACTTCAAATTTGGTATTCAAAGATTCCAAACTCGTGTTTTAGGTACAAAATCATGGGAAAAACATTTGAAAACATAGAAACATAGTTAATTTGAAATCAAGTGCTCAAAACCATGATCCATTCGACAATCCAAAGCTTGAAACTCTATATTATGAACCATGCATGCCTTGCATTAAATTTTATTTTCCAAAAACTTGATCAACCTACATGATAAGTATGAAACCATGGAAAAACCCTCAAATTAAGTTACAAAAGTGCCATGCAAGAAAGAATCTCATGATTCTAACTCAATTTGTGCATGCATGTACATAGTTCAACCCAATTCTTCCAATTCAAGCTAATTCATGCCTCTATTATACAATTTCTTGCAAATAAACTCAAAACTTGGATGAATTCAACTTCTACATGTTTTATTATAAAGATTAAGGTTGAAGACCATACCTATAGCTTGAATTCAAGTGTCTTATAGCTTAATTCTCCAATCTCTACAATTTCCTTCAAGTTCTCCTTCTCTATCTCTAAATGTTAAGTTCCCTCTTGTCCTCTGTCTCTAATCTTAGCCAAAGGATGCATATATGAGCATATAAGCTTAATTAGAGCCTTATATAGGGTACAATTAACTTAGCCTAATCAAGGTTAATTATTGTTAACTAAGTAGGCTCAATTTTAATTAATTCAATCAGTTTATTCTAATTATTTTGATCCGAATAACTTTTCAATTAATGTTGCCAGAAAATTCTAAATATTCTAATTAGTCCGTTAACCTAATCAATTTCAATTTCTGAAGCCGTCTACGCACTCAATTTTCATCTCTAAGTTGTCAATTCGAACAGATATTCCAATGAGATAATAGATAACTATGAAATTAAGCATGTAATTACACAATCATGCAATTAAACTTATACATAAAAATAAAGTATAATAGTTCGAAGGTCGGGGTCACCACACTTCGGCTTCAGAAGCTTCCACAGGCACGAGCAGAGGACGCAGGAGCATCTGACTCACCTATGCCCCTAGTTTATTGATTTGACCTTTCTTTTCAAGTTTTTTTTCATGTAATAAAAGAAACTTTGATTTGTATTAGAGAGTTGGGGAACTTTATGCTGAAATCAATGAAATTAAAGTTGTGAGTACTGAAAATTTTCCTTTTGGTCCAAAAACGGTCTAAGTTGAAAAAAGGTAAAATTTTGAACAAAATCAACTTTTATTAAAACTTTTCAAAACCATTTTCTAAAAGGATCACCACCTAACACGCACAGAAGCAATCCTCAAGATGTACAACCCCGAATCAAAAGATCATAAACTACCCCTGATTACAACCGAACTGCTCTGCATTGTAACCAGCTCTTGTCTTAGAGTAAAGATCACAATCGAACCCAGGTAAAGAACAAACAGAGAGATGACCTGATCAAACACATGGACAAGATAGTTGAGTTGGAGGTGATTACGGCCTAACTTTAGGATGAAGTTGCATACATATCCTGAAGATGGGAATCAGGCCTTACGTAGTTCGGTTCAGGTTCACTCAAGTATTAACTCTCTCCTTTTGTGCTCTAACTTTTGCCAAAGTCGCCTTTTAGGGCTTTCAACCTTGCGAGCTCAGTTTTTCTTTATTTCTAATTTTTCATGCTCTAACTTTTGCCTATGCTGCCCTTCCGAGTTTTTGCATGGTGAGCCTCTTAGGGATAGTATTTCTTCAACTTGTCCATATGGATCGGTTATGAAAATTCTAGGCCATCTAAGTCCATGAGAATAACAACTCCACCGGACCAGATAGTTTGATGATGTAAGGACCAATCCAATTGGGTCTGAACTTGCCCCTAGGGTCATGGATGGGACCTCAGTTGTCTTTTAGCACCATATCTCCCTTCTTGAGATTTCGGGACTTAACTTTCTTATTAAAAGCCCTGGCAATCCTGCACTGGTAGCCCTGAACATGATACAATGCCTTCAGCCTTCTCTTATCAAACAGTATCTACTCTTCAAATCTGCTCTGTTGCCAGTCTACCTCTGCTATCTGACACTCAACCATAACTCACAGGGATGGGACTTCTATTTCAATTTGCAAAACAACTTTCATCCCATAGATAAGAGAATAAGTAGTTGCCCCTATAGACGTCCGGATTGAAGTTCTATAGCCCCAGAGTGTGAATGGCAATTTGTCTAGCCAGTCCTGTAGGTCTCAACCATCTTCTGCAAGATGTTCTTGATGTTCTTGTTGGCGGCTTCAACAACTCCATTGGTTTACGACCTATATGTAGATGACTTATGGAAAGCCACATTGTATTTCTCTAACAAGTCTATCACCTCTTTCTTAAAATCGGAGCCATTATCTGATATAATCTCGTTTAGGACTCCATATCAATAAATGATATTGTTTGTGATGAACTTGGCCACATGCGATGCTTTCGACACTACATAGGACAGAGCTTCCACCCACTTTGTAAAGTAATCAATTGCCACCAAGATATATTCATACCCATTCGACCCATTTGGTGTGACTACACCGATGACGTCGATTCTCCAGACTAAGAAAGGCCATGGCGAAGTCATGTTGTACAGTTTTGACGGCGGGATATTCATGCGATTAGCATGAGTTTGGCATTTGTGGCATCGCCGAACAAAACCAATACAATCCTCCTCCATAGTGGACCAGTAGAAACCTTGCCTGAGAATCTTCCGAGCTAACACCACTCCGTTCATGTGCGCTCCGCACTCTCCTCCATGGACGGCCTCCATCAGGCGCTTTGATTCATCTTCTTCGACACACAACTTGTGCATTCCCAGATGACCTTTTTTATATAGGTTACCTCCGCAGATGATAAATTGGACGGCCATTCACCGTATTTCTCTTTTGTCCTTGGCATTTGCCCCTATTGGCTAAATCTCCTTTTCTAAGAAGTTCCAAATATCGTAGTACCAAGGGTTTTTGTCTTGCGCTTCATCTATTGCGGTGATAGTTTCATAAGCCGGCATGTTTTTCTGCTCAATGATAATCGGACGCATCCGAACTCCAAATGGGATGTCTACTAGGAAGATAGAGTTGCTAAAGCATCAGCAAGCCTATTGTTCTCTCTCAGTAGATGCGTGAAAGTCAGCTTTTCATACCTAGGAATCAGAACGTCTGAGGTCTAGTGATAAACCTTCATTTTTCTTCTTCGACTTTCCAGTCTCCATTTGCTTGAGAAACAACTAAGTTCGAGTCCCCTATAATGTCTAACCTTTTTGCCTCTAGTTCCAGGCTGGCTTCTAAACTAGCGATACACGCTTCTTATTCTGCTTCATTATTAGACACCTTGAACCAAATTTTGAAGGCTAAAGGTATATAGGAGTCGTCGGGTGCTATCAGCAACACTCCTATCCCATAACCGTACTGATTGGACGCTCCGTCAAAGTACATCGTCCAAGTCTCCTCCTCAACTTGCAGAATGGCTTCATCTGGGAACAAGTATTCCACCGTTTCATCCCCTTCTACCGAATGGTCTACTAGGAACTCTACTGCAGCTCTTCCCTTAACCGACTTGCAGGTGACATATTTGAGATCAAATTCGGAGAGGAGAAGCAACCAACGGGCTAGCCTACCCGTAAGCGCTGGTTTCTCAAAGAGATATTTGATGGGTTCTAATCTCAAAACTAGGATTATAGAGTGGGCTAACAAGTAGTGCCTCAACTTCTTGGTAGCCCATACCAAGGCTAGGCAAGCTTTCTCCAACGGAGTATAGCAGGTCTTATAATCCAGCATTTTCTTGCTCAAGTAGTAGATGGCCTTCTCCACCATATCCTCAGATTCCTGAGTAAGCATGCATCCCATGGTTGTGTCTGTCACTGACAGGCATACAATCAAAGGCTTTCCAAGCTCTAGCAGCGACAACACAAGCGGATTCTGGAGGTACTGCTTAACCTGCTCAAAGGTGAATTGGCATCAATCATCCCATCAAAATTTCTTCCATTTCTTCAAGAGACCAAATAGTGGTTCACAAGTCAAGGTTAATTTGGAAATAAACCATCTTATGAATTGCACTTTACCCAGAAAGCCTCGCACCTCCTTTTCAGTCCTTGGTGGTGGCATTTCTAGGATGGCCTTGATTTTGGAAAGATCTACTTCGATGCCCCTCTATGTGATCAAAAATCCTAGCATTTTCCCTGCTGTCATGCCGAAGGTACATTTCTGCGAATTCAACCTCAATCTATATTCTCTAATCCGTTGAAAGAATTTCTTTAAGGCAGTGTAGTGGCCCTCTCTTTCTTTGAACTTGACAATCATGTCGTCCACGTACACCTCGACCTCTTTGTGGATCATATCATGCAGAATAGTGGTCGCAGCCCTTTGATAGGTAACTTCGGCATTCTTCAACCCAAACGGCACAACCCGATAGCAGTAGGTACCCCACAGCATAGTAAATGTAGTTTTCTCTTTGTCGTCGGGCACCATCAAAACCTGGTTATACCCGGAAAATCCGTCCATAAAGGATAGCAATGCATGGCCCGCAGTGAAATCCACTAGCTCATCAATGTGCAGCAGAGAAAAGTCATCCTTCGGACTAGCTCTGTTCAAATCCCGGAACTCCACACATACCCGGATTCTACTATCCTTTTTCAGTATAGGGACGATGTTGGCCAACCATGTCGGATATTCAGATACTAACAAGAAACCTGCCTCAATCTGCTTGATGACCTCTTCCTTGATTTTCAACGCCCAATCCGGATGGACTCTACGCAGCTTTTGCTTCATGAGTCGGGCCTCGAGGTCAAGAGGGATCCGATGCTGTACAATCTCAGGATCGATTCCAGGCATGTCTTCATAGGACCACGCGAAAACATCTTTCAAATCTTTTAATAAAGCGACTAAGAGCTCGCGCTCCTCCGAAGACAACGTGGACCCGATCTGGACCAAACACGGATCCTTCTCAGTACACATATTAATAGCAATGATTTCTTCAGCGCAAGGTTTTACAAACCACTCATCCTCCTCCCGATTAATCAAGTTTTTCAAAACCAAAGGAATTCCGTCCTCATCATTTCATTAAAATTCTGAAAATCTTAGTCAATACAATAAATAAGTGGCACAGAGAAATACTCAGAATCAGTAGCGTTCTCATTCATAAGATCCAGATCTTTGGTTACAACCGACTCAAAAGTAAAAGAAAAAAAGGACCTAGACAAGACCTTGGCATCCGGGTTATCACCCCTGGAAATACTTGACTCAGACTCAGAAGAACCAGAATCTGATTCTGACTCCACAAACTAAGTGGAATCAGATTCTAGCTCATCACTCGACTCAGAACTAGACAGATAGCCCTCCTCTAGCTGCCAAATAAGCGATGGTGCCTTTAAAGCATCCAAAATGCTGCTAGATGGGTTCACACCTGGTTATTCCCTGATCATGGAGATGGTAAGGTTATCCCTCAAGTTCTCTAAGTCAGCCGCAGGATCTGCAAGGAGACAAGCCTGTGATGCCCCTACTCCAAGCTCATTGTTGTCTGAGTCATTTTCCATGCTATGTTCTGCTTCAGTACTTGGTTCAGCCTTTTCCTCGGCATCACTGTTCTGCAGCTGCAGGTCAAAAAAGATCTTGAACCCGAGGACACGCTGCCACATGGAATTCACCCACGGCTTGGGAATACCACAAAAGGGGAAATCTTCTCCTTTCTAAACAAATCGGCCATTCAGCGTTCCCTAAATTGGCCTGTGAACGAGCTCATAGTGCCTCCCGGCTTGCTTAGCCTTGGCTCTGCCTGTCATCTTTTTCATTTTCCTGATCCAGTCCTCTTTGGTGGGTACATAGCCCAAACCAAAAGTATGTGGATTGTGCTGCACGTCCGTCAATTAGGTGACACCTTTCTAGCCACTTCTTCCAAGCCCCATTCCTGGCACATGTTGTAGTTTGTTCATGAAATAAACAGACTGGGCGCTAACATACATGCCCTCATCTGCGGCCAAAATGGTCTGCACTACCTAGGCCTCAGCCAGAGTGAACCCTGAGAGGAATACATCCTCTTCGCCATAAGTGATCTCCAACACTGGTGTGTAGTTACCTCTGGCGGTGGTTGAATGGATGAATTCTAGAAAACAATCGCCACTCCTTTCTCGTGAAGGTACTTCAGCATTTGGTGGAGGGTAGGGGTGACAGCTTCCACAAGGTGCAACCAGGGCCTCCCTAGCAGTAAGTTGAAGGTGGCCGACACATCCAAGACATGGAACTTAACATCTTGTTGGGCTGGGCCCCCTGGACTCTAATTTGCACCATGCCCATAACCTCCATGCTCGTATTATCATATGCCCGAATTACTTGGGCCATGGGCACAAAGTCCACTAGTCTGAGGCTGATTGCATAAACTGTGCGGAAGGACAGACATTGATGGCCAAACCGGTGTCTATCAACACCATCAGTACCCATTTTTTCCTACACTCAATAGATATGTACAAGGGTTTATTGTGAGCTAGGCCTTCCAGCGGCAGTTCTTTGTCAGAAAAGGTTAGGGTTGGCCCAGTGCCACCTGGGAAGACCAATCCCATAAGTTGTTCAAGGGTAGTGTCAATGGACAATTTAGCTTTATCCATTGTTGATAGTATTGCATGTCGATGCACCCGGGAGGCCATGAGTAGACCCTAAATTGAGATGTCAGCTTGGATTTTCTTCAGTTGCTTTAACACTACCTCTTCCTCCAACTGCTTCTCTTTTTGTTTCTCAACCTCTCTATCTTTCCTAAATGCCTCAGCTTGATCTAAGTGCGGTGGCTTAAAATACCGCCCACTTCTTGTCATGTGATCTATTTCTTCTGCGTCCCACGTGTTGTCTGGAAGCCACTCACCCCAATTCTCGTCGGTGTGAGCCAGATGTAGATCGTCATCCTCCTACCATACACCTTCGACAACTGACAAACAGTTGTTTGGCTCCGTTTGGATCACTTTCATATCACATGTATCCCCCACGAGGTGTTGGGCCAGTACTGCTTTCTGGTTGTCTTCAACCCTCTCTTGTTCAAACTGCTTCAGCTTAGTTTCGTGTTCGGTGTCTGCAGTGCTCACAGTGCCCAGTTCTTGAGCTAAATTTTCCACACCGGTGTTCTCCAACAGCTTTCCCTTTTCATCGGCCCTTTCAGCCACTGCAGCAATTCTTGCTTCCTTTTCCTCAAGTTTCATTTCAATTCCTTCCTCCCTGTCCGGTTCATCACTCAGCCACCCAGAGTTATCGGTTGATCCATTCAAGTCGAACCAGCTAATCTACATATCCCCTTGATCTTGTTCATCAAAGAACTGTAGGTTGTCTAAATCCTCCTCTAGCTCCGCCAAATCATCCAGCCCTTGGCTCGAGCCATCCTCCCTAACCACATTAACCTCTACTACAGTTGGCAATACTAATTCTGGCTTGACTTGATTAGTCAGCACCATGTAGTAGCTTGGATTGTACACCCCATTTGGCAAGTTCTCAGAGCTCTCCGACAATGAACTCGTATTTTCCTCTAAGGCCAGCCTCTCTTCTAGTGCAACGGTCACCACCACAGGCTTAGGTTGAAGTGCAGACATGTCCATCATGCACAAATCTGTGCTTTCAAGAATGAATAACGTCGGTCTTGGTAGGTGGGAAGGGGTAATATATACACTGGGGTCATAGGGGATGGCCAGTGTATGGATTAGATTTAGATTTTGAGATAGGGGAACTTGATTGTGGGCTGGGAGAGGGTTTGTAGTTACATTTGGTTTTTGGGGTGGTGCAATCACATTTTGGTCAATGAGGTCTTGAATCTCATGACGCAGTCTGAGCATTGGTCGATATCATGACCATGCTACTGGTGAAATGCACAGTACTTTGCCGGGTTGTGTTAGAGTGGAAGAGGATCAGGTAGTGGGCGAGGCTCTAATGGTTCAAGGTGCTCTTTTTTGACCAACACCTTCATGGCTTGAGATAGGGTCATGTACAATTGGGTGAAGGTCCTCTGGGATCAGGCAAGGTTGGCTGAAGTTTGTGGAGCTGTATTGGCAAAGTGATTGGTGGTCTTGGTTGTGGTGGTGACAACACTCACATTTGACGACCTCGCAGTTGTGCTACCACTGGTGGTAGCATTGGAACTGCGCACAAAAGGCCTTTTTGCCTGCTCTTTCTCATCAATAATCAGCCCTTGTTTCATGGCCTCTTCGATCTGAACCCCCATCTTACAAAGCTCGGTGAATGTGAATAGAGGTAGGACGATCATTTTCTACAACAACTTCCCGTGCAGATTACGGACTACCATCCTTATCTGATCTTTCTCGGAAGGCCTTGTGGTCATCATTGAAGCTTTAGCCCTCCACCTCGTCACAAATTTTAAGAAGCCCTCCTTTGGCTCCTGGTGTGTTGCCTCAAGATCCTGAGTTGTGACCTTGATTTGTGTGTTGTACGAGTATTGAGCAATAAAGGCCATGGCCATTTCCTCCCAATTCTGCTTCACAGAATCCTCCAACTTTGCGTACCATATGGCTACTATACTAGACATGGTACGGCCAAAGAGAGACAGCTTTTGCAATCTGGTCAGGTCCATCGACTGTAAGATGTCTAAAAATAGCCGCAAATGAACCATGGAATCGATCAATGTGTGGCATTTTAAACCGATTCGGCAATATCACTACAGAGTCGGTATACCCGTCTTCTATGTCAGGGATGGAATTAACACCTTGTGCTCTCTTGAATAGCTTCTCCAGCTTGTTGACTTTAAGCACAGTTGGGTTAACCTCTAATTCAAAAGTAGCCTCGGTTTGATTCACAGTTGCTTTGGAGGCTTGTGGTGGGATCAGCTCTGCCGAATTGCCCTAATTCTCTTGGACATTAGCAGTATGGGCAGTGGCTCTGGGTGCTAGGATACCCGTAAGAGGTGCATGGGATGCAGAAGTTGTTAGCAGCTATGGTTGTTGTTGTTGTTGTTGCAGCCTATTTATTACCTCAGCCTAATAGGCTGTGACCTCAGCCGGACGAGCAGTGTCTTGCTATATGGTTTCAACTGTTTGCTGAAGATGGTGTATCAATTCCTCTATATTGTGTCATCGGAATAAGCGAGTGATCTCGTGTTGGACTAGAAGTAGAAGACTGTCCCTGAGCCTAACTGGATGCAGGTGAATTGAGGGGTGACTGCTATAAAAATTGGACTAGTGAACTCTGTCTGACTCTCCTCCGTCTCATAACCGATGGGAATGAAGTAAACACAGGTTGTCCCCTAACAAGATCTGCGGCTTTGCAAAGCCTTGGGACTCGGGTCCAAAGTATTTAGGGGATATCCAAACTTTCTAAAGCGATGGTGTTATACTACCTAGCAAAAGAAATAAAGCAAAAAGAAAGCAGTGATCAGAAACCGCACAGCACCTTAGATAATGATATGACCAACACAAATGTAATCAAAGCTGTAGGACTGCACTCAACACTAAATTCTCCACCCAAACAGATACCAAACTTGCAACTGATACGGACTTTCCTATCTAGTTTCACTGTAAAGCACATACCAGTTAAATGAGAGCCAAAACACCCCTATGAGGGGGTAAGGTTACCCTGTCCTAGTTTCATCAGGAACTAGGGTTCACTATTTAAACAAAGCGATTTCACGCAATCCTGTTTTCGGGTAGTCTCTATGGCTTTTTGATATGCAACTAGGCCGAAAGGTCAAAAGGGTACCTCAACAAGACTACGTAATATACCTCCACACCTAACACCGAGAAATTAAAGGAGAATCAAACGGTACAACGGTAGTCTAGATCCAAGGGTTGTGTTCCCATCATGGCAAAGCCCGTGACCGGTCAGCCTTTTGGCAAGCTTTTAGACAAGCCTCCGGCAAACCGTCCAAGAATAACAGATGGCAAACACAGTGACTTAAACGCACCAATGCAAATGCAATGCAAAGAAACATATAAGTGTAGATAAAATTTTATATCATGAAGTTCGAGTCAAGTTCTCTAATGTCTCCAGCAAAGTCGTCGGAAACTGTGGCTCGACTTTTCGTGCCCCCTTTCAGAAGACAAATAAGCCATACAATATTGGACTCCCGCGGTTCTGAAACTGATTCCACAAGTGCAATGTGAAATAGATAAACATCAAAGAGTCCTAATCCGGCAAATCTTTTTGGAAAATCAATTTTGAATCAAATTACCAAAAATGGACTGCTTTGCCAGATACAGAGTCGCCACCTAAATATTTTTGAGAAATCTAGGAAACCCATGACTCGTGCCAAAGGCCAAGTGTCTATCATCACCAAGATTGTTTCGGCTCGGGAACTTAGGTACAAGAGGGGAAGGTCATAAATTAAGCACCCCCACTCGCCCGATCAAAAATCGGCCTCTACTAATCATGATATGATTTTTATCAACATTATATGCTCTTGTTCCAATTATTAGGTTAGCATTACTATGTGATGTGCACACACACAAGTATAGACTAAATTTGCAAAAATTGGAACACTTCGATTCATGTTTGTTTTGAAAATTGTTTCGAATATGTACCACTTGAAAAAATGATCACATAATTAACATTACTCAAATTATTCCAATTCAAGAAATTAGCCTTCATCTATAAGCATTCAAGCAATTTATCAATTTTAAGCACTTAGCCTCATGGCAAGCATGCTAGACATGGCAACAATCACACACATGCAATATGTTAAAGTGAGTAAATACTCACCTAGTACTCCAAGCCAAAAAATAAGTGATAGAGTTAGAATAATGCATGATCCTAACTTATGCAATATGACTAATGCAACACATACGAAATGCAATTATTAGACTCAGCTACTAATATGGCATATGAAGCAATTGATAGCATGTAGTCTAAACATGTATTCAAAAAAGTATTTAAACTAACAATGCAAGTTAGAATGATGAACCAAGCCTCGGTGCATGTAATACAAATGGATGCAAACTTGAAGAATGCTAAACAAAATATGATGCCCTAAACTAACCATCATAAGCTAGTAAATAAAATGGAGAAAGACGTGGGGTTGGAAGACATGCACATTATTACAACAGTGCGCCCTCACACAGGAGGGTCCGAAAAAACTAACTAATTAGCTAAACTAATTAACTGGCTATTACAAAAACAAATGAATAACTTAACTAAACTACTTAACTAATTTATTACAAACTAAATGAACTAATTAATTAACTAATCTAGCTAATTAAAATAATTACAACACGAGACGAATTAGTTATTCTAACTATTTAAGTACAAAGCCACTATTTTAATAACACTAACATATACAACACGGATCCCAAGGATTGATGGAGGGCTCATGCATAAATGTGGTTTCCACCAGAAAAAGGCATTGTTTCTACTGCTGAATGTCTGTGTTGTACAGTAGAACACTTGCACTGATTTCTAACTCCAGAACAACTCTGTTCTACTTCAAAAGACACTACTTAATTTTGTACTAGTAGCCGGCAGAGGGCCTGCCATCCACTAACGATGGTCTGCCGGCCACAAAAGATGGCTTGCCGGCCACTGGTGATTGGGCTTCCCTGCTCTTGAAGAGAACAACCAATTCTAGGCAATAAAACAAGGCAAACACACCCTTAAGAGCTCAAACAAGGCTCAAAGATGCCTCAGCCCAAAGTTGGAGAGGTTTGGTTAAGAGTGTATAGGCAAAGGTTAAGAAATTTGCAAGAGAGGGAGGAAAAATTTTGCTCTAAAATTTTTCTAACCTCCAAACATGAGAAGGAGGTCATCTATATATAGAAAACCAAGCCACTCCCTCATAAACATCTAGTCTTACACATGGGAGCAGATGTATGCATCTGTGCAAACAACTGGTACAGCTGTCACAAAATATCTGCAAAACACATTGGTAGCCGGCTGGGCAACACTGGTGGCTGGCAACCAAAAGTGATGGTCGACAACCCATAGAGGTGGCCGGTAGGCCACCAGAGATTGCAGGCTTGAAAATCTCTAGGTTTGGTCCAAAAACAAAGCAACGGGGGTGCAAGGTTTGGAAAGCTCAAAGCCGTGGCATTCCTCTGAGGACTTCGAGCACTTGACAAGCATATGCACTCATCATTGGGTGTGCAAGTGATAACGTCCAAGTCGTAAGGACCGTCAAAAATGGGGTGTCTACAATGACCATCCCTCTTGAAATCAGGTCAGAAAAAATTCCTAAAGCTTCAAAACTTGCATAGCACTCTCTCTCTCTATCTTGCAACCTACACACTCTCTCTCTCTACACTTACTAAACCAAAAATTTAGCTCTTCTTGCTGAGGTTCTTGAGCACAAACCTCAGCCCTTGAGAATGAGAACTTGTGGGTTTGTTAACAAAAGAGTTACCTTGCTTCAAGAGGTATAATTTTGGGCATCTCTACACTACTTCTTTCCTCTCTTTTCTTGCTATTTTTGTACTATTTTTCACCTGTATTTATGGGCTGAAACTTGTGGTTTGAGGCCATTAAAGGTAGAGGGGTTTACTACCCTTCTTTAAACCTTGCTTCCTAGGCCTTTACCCTTGTGTTTTCCATCTTTTCATCAAATTGTTTTGAGCCTTTTACCACTAATTTTTTGAGGTTTTCAAAGGCTAAAAATGCTATTTTGAAGTCCCAAAAATGGAGGGGTTAGCCGCCCTCTTTTGGCTTTGTTTGCTAACTTAATTGATGTACAATTTTAGCTTTTTTTTTTTATAGCTATTTTTACTTTAATTCCAGCACTATTTTGAGCTAATTTAGGACTTTTTTTATGTGTTTAGTTCATTTATGCTTTGCATTGTTGGCTTGTAGTGTAATAGACCTCATAGGTTTGGTGGTTTAGGCCTTAGTCACTAACCTATTTGAGTTGATAGCATTTATTTCATGCTTTTCCTACTTGTGTTCACCTCTAATCACCTCTGCAACTTCTTTCATTTCTTGGCTTTTTCCTTGCTTTGAGAGTCGTTTCAAACCGAATGTTTGTTTAAGCTTGAGATAGAGATCATTGTGCTTAATGGTTTAATTCGGAGGTTCATTACCAATGGCATGACATCTCTCTCATGCCCAAAACAACCCTTTGTTTGACACTTCCCTACTTTAGTGGACTTAATGCTCATTTTGGACTAAATTGACTAATCAATGGAAAGGCAATTAAAATGGGTAATCGATGGCTTAAAATGGAGTAAGATAATAAAATGGTTTGGGTTCAATCGGACGTTAATTGAACCCATTGAGTCTTGATTCGTTTCATACTTGTTAGTGATGAAAACGATTCAAGAATCAATGTCAACCACTTCCCTTGATCAATATCATGATAGGGAGGAGGTTCGTGAGTCTTTAATTGTGCATTTATTGAAATTGTATCCCTTGGTTCATAAGTCATCACGCAATGAATTTGCGCCAATTGATGGCTTGTGAATCGAGCCTACCCTCCTTTGAGTAGTCTGATGATAAGGAGAGGCAAGGTGGACAAGCATCCCCTGAGAATGCTCTATTTGTGCTCTGTTTGTTTTCTGTTGCAGTAGGGGAAACTCAATATTTGTGGCCGGCACGCCACTTTTACTGTACGGCAGGTCACTATTGGTGGGTGGCCGGCCAGCACTTTTGGCCTGCCGGCCACCTTTTTCAGCCAGGCAATACCACTTTTTTTCACAGAGTAGAGCAGAGGCTGAGGTGCAAAACAGTGCAAAGGCATTCTCAGGGGAGAAATTCATGTGCAAGCATAAGCCCTTCCCTCATTTCTCGGGTTCCGTTGACTTGTGGACTTGTAATGTTTAATTACTTAATTTGCATTAATTAATTTTATGGTGTAATTATTTAATTAGTTAGAATAGTTAGTTAACTTCAGCGTTGTAATATTAGTTAAGTAGTTTAGCTAATTCATTCATTCAGGCCCTCCTACGTGAGGGCAAATATGTAATAATGCGTGTATGTCTTCCAACCTCGCATCTTTCTCCCTTTTATTTACCTATTTATGATGGCTAGTTTAGAACATCATGCTCCGTTTAGAATTTTTCATGATTTGCATCCATGTGTCTTGCATGCATAGAGTTCGGTTCATCATTCTAACAAGCATTGTTATTTAAATACTTCTTTGAAAACGTGTTTAAAACTGCATGCTATCAAATTGATTCATATGCTATGCTAGTAGCCGGACTTCTAATTGCATGTTGCATGTGTTGCAGTAGACATATTTCATTAGTTAAGATCATGCATTTTTCTAGCTATTTTCTCTTTTGGCTTGCCTCAGGAATTGGGGTAAGCTTTACTGCTTTAGCATATTGCATGAGTGTGGTTGTTGCCATGTCGAGCATGATTACAGTGAGGCTAAGTGCTTAGGTGATATATCTGTTTGAATGTCTGTGGATGAAGGCTAATTGCTTGAATTAGGATAATTTGAGGAATATACATACAACCTCACTTTTCAAGTGACGCGTATTCAAAATACTTTTTTCAAACAAACATGAAATCGAAGTGTTCTAATTTTTGAAAATTAGTCTATACTTGTGTGCGTTACATAGTAAGGTAGCCTAATAAATTGGAACAAGAGCATATAATATTAATAAAAATCACATCATGATTAGCAGAGGCCAATCTTTGATCGAGCGAGTGGAGTACTCAATTCATGACCTTCCCCTCTCATACCTAAGTTCTCGAGCCAAGACACTTTGGTGATGACAGATAAGTGGCCTTTGGCACGAGTCTCGGGTTTCCTAAATTTCCCAAAAAATATTTAGGTGGCGACTTTGTAATCTGGAAAAGCAGTCCATTTTTGGCATTTTGATTCAAAACTAATTTTTCAAAAGATTTGCTGGGTTTGAACTCTTTTTTGTTTATCTATTTCACATTGCACTTGTGAAATCAGATTCAAAACCACGGAAGTCCAAACTGTAGGGCTTTCGTATCCGAAAGGAGCACGAAAAGTCGACCAGCTAATTTGCTCAGGAGTAGGGCAGCTTTGACAGAATTCTTGATAAAAGCGTGTAGGTCATGCCATTTCAGATCTTTTGATGATACATTCATGCACGAGATGTATCTAGGGCCCCTCTATTATCCTCCTTTTGCCTCCATTGTCAAAAGGGGGATTGTCTTCTACCGCAAAAGGAGCATCCAAGGTGACCACCCTTATCACTCCATCAGCCTTGTCTCTCACCTCCTTGACTTTGCATTCCATTCATTATCTATATGGAAGATATGAGTGAAGGGAAAAGAAGATAAGGGAATTGAATTGAGAGTGTGAATTGAGATATAGAGAGAAAGAGAAAGCCGTTAGCTTTGAGCCAAAACTTATAGACACAATGATATTCCATATTTCCATATACAAAAATCATCCCGTAAATTCTGTTAGGTCCATATTCTTGAGACTTGATCAAAAGAGAGTAAGTGTTGTTGAAATTGAGAGAAAAATAGAGAGTTAGAACAACTTCCCCCCCCCTCCCTCTCACACACTGTTAAAAGCCCAAAAACAATATTGTAGCTAGAATTTTGAACTTTTAAACTGAGAATTGAGAACACACTTCCTAAACTTGAGGGTGATCAAAAGAAAGTTTAGAAATCAAATCCTTTATTGGAATGTAAATTTTGCACACTTTTCATTTTCTTTTACTATCTTGCTTTTTCTTTCTTATATTGTTTTTCTTGCTTCAATTTCATATTATAAACCTGTTGTAAGCTAACTGGAAGTGGTTAGTTGAGTCACTTGCATATTTTTCATTTGTTTTGTTGGTATTTGATTAAAATAGAGTTTTCGGCCTAGCCTTATTGGCCAGCTGACCAATCACCTTTTTGGCCAGCCAGCTCATCTTTTAGCCAGCCAACCAGTTTCCTACTGGACAGAACCTAGCAACCTCCGGTGATTAAAAGAACAATCTCTGGTTGTTTTTGTTGTTTTTATTTTAATTAGAAAGATTTTGTGAGGATACATTTTGCTATAATATTTTTTTCTCTCCCCTTTTACTCGGATTTGTAATATTAAAAGCGTTTTAATAATTTCCTGCCCTGCTTCTTTCTATCCCGTTCTTTTATTTGCTTTCTATATCTGTACATATGCAGTATGTTTTAATTGTCATCATATCCATGCTTTGCATCCATGTTTTATGCCATAAGATCCAGCTAAATTTGCATTTGTGGGTTTAATTGTTTATTATATGATTTTATGCGCTACCTCATGTTTTGAGATGATTCACATGTCATATATTAGAAGTCGGATCTTTAGTTGCATTTCATGAGTGAATTGCATAAGGATTTTGTATATAAGATAATGCATATTTCGCTAACTTTGTTTTGTATTTGCCCCCCAGACGCTAGTAAATATGTGAGTTTTTTTTATGCTTTAGTATCCTGCTTTTGTGTGTTTTTCTTATTATGTCTAGCATCTTACCACGCAGCTATTTGCTTAATTGATATAACTCTATGATTGCCGGTAGATGAAGGTTGTGTCGCTCAATTTGGGATAATATTGATTTTTATGTTTGTAGGCTCAATTTAATTGTGAGCTATACAAATCTCAAAAACCCTTTCAAAATGCATAAAATCAAATTGTTCCAAAATGAATGACACAGTCTATACTTGATTGCTTCACATTGTAACTTTAGCATTTATTAAATAACCGGACTATGAACATATAAAGCAAATAAAATTTATATCATGGCTTAGTAGAGACCGATCTTTTGATCGATTGAGAAGGGGTGCTCAATTAATGACCTTCCCCCTTCATACCTAACGTTTCTAACCAAGCATCCTTGGTTATGACGAACAGTGACCTTGGTACGAGTCATAAGTTTTCTAATTTTTCCAAAACATTAGGTGGCGACTCTAAGATCTGATAAAGCAATCTATTTCTGGCAAAGGCTTTTACAATAAAATGGATTTTCTATAAAAGTTTTCAAATCTGGACTCTCGTCTATGTTTCACATTGCACTCGTAAGACTAGATCAAAGAAATCGAGGGTCCAAACTGTTTAACGCACACGGGTACCCCCTTGGCAATGTTATTATTTCTGCCGACACTGCTAAGGATATTAAGAAACCTTGACTCGAACTCCATCATTTAACTTTTATTTTCAATTATACGTTCATTGCATTTCATGCATTGGTGTACATAAGTCCCGTGCTGGTCACCTGTTATCCTAGATGGCTATTCGGCTTCGAGCAAATAGACAGACATAAGCTCTAATATGGTGGGAGCATAAGCCTTGGAATCGAGATCACCACGCAACGCTTGATTCGCCGGATTGAGTAGATATATTGGTGTCTTGCTGAGGTACCCTTTTTTACCAAGACTAACCTAGTTCATATAGTAAACTCTAGCAACTTCCAACTTAGGATAGGATGCTCCCCCATGGTAGGATATGTGATGCCACTTGTGTGAATAATGAAACCCTAGACCATTTCAAAGCTAGTACAGGGTAACCCTACACTTCATAGAGGTGTTTGTTCTCTTTCTTGCTATGTGCAATGTATAGGATCTGGGGTTCTCAAATCTGATCAGTGGGTCAAGCATATCATTTAAGGGGCTGAGATCAGTGTGCATAATGATTAGTTGAGCCAAAATGCTGTGGAATTTCTGATTGGGAGTTTCATTTTGTTTTTGTTAGGTAGCCGTAGCACTATAGCTTCAAAATAGTCTAATATCCCCCTAAGTTTTGTGGACTCAAGCTGGTAGACTTAGTAGAACTATAGATTTGGTTCAAGGACAGCCAATGTTAGTTTCTCTACTGCCAGTTACAAGGAGGAAGGTTAAAACCTCATTATCAGAACCTCGCCAGCCGAAATTTCTAGGATTTGTGATAGACCCACTTTCAGTGGTGACAGACCAACCTTCAGTGGTGATGGACCCACTTCCAGTAATAATGGACCAACCTCCAATAGTGATGGAACCTGTGATACCCCTGTTCCGTAATTAGCTAATTGGTCCTTAATCTGAATATGATTATGTGTTTAGCATGATTTTGTGTGCCATTGTGTGATAATATGTGACTTTGAAATTCTATATGTTCACTGTAGGAATATCTGTTTGATTTTTCCGCTTCGGAAATTAAATTGAGGGCCTTACCGGCCATAAAACTTGAAATTGACTACGCCAATGTGATTGGCATAATTTTTAGAGCCTACGGTGAAATTTAATTGGAAATTGATCCGGATCAGATTAAGTTGATTGAATTAGTAAATTAGTACCCCATTACTTTATTACTATTATAATGCCAATAGTGGGTTTTGTTAGGTAAGGGCACTACACTCTCTATTCTCTCTTCTTGCTTCATTGACTGATTTGGGACTCAAATAGAGAGAGAGCCGCCTATAGAGAGAGAGAAGGAGAGAATTGTGTAATTTTTTGCTCAAGCTTGGGAAATTGGAGATTAAGCTCAAGATTTGGCTACAGCTTGGGTGTTTAAGGCTTCTAGGTGAGTAAATTCATGAGATTGAGCTTGTGATTTTGTGAATTAAAGATTAATTGGTGATCAAGAACAAGAGTTGTGCTCTAATTGATGAATTTGAAGTTGTAATGCACATGCATGTGTGGGATCACCATGGTTTTGCATAAACAAGCATGTACTAAGTTGAATGTGGAAATATGAGTGTTAAATCCTATATGCAAGCGTGTTTTTGTTGTTTTCCTTGAGAATGAACACCATTTGCATTAATTGGAATAGAAATGAAGTCAAGATTAGCATGCATGTTTGAATAATTAAAGATAGGAGCTTTGAATGCATGAATGCATATGATAGAATTGAACTTGAATTAAATTGAGCCATGCATGTGCTTGATTCATGAAATTAAGCCCCGCGATGATGTGTTTTGGTGTTTATACCATGTTAATACAAGAATATGTGAAATTGGAGCCATAGTATGCAAGAAACATTGGTTGAATGTCGAATTGGACTCAAGAACACAATCTGGGAAACCCAAAATTTTGATCTCCGCTCGAGCGGGGTAATGGCCGCTCGAGCGGGAAAAACGTGCTCCCAGTACTTTTTGCAGACTTGGTGTCCGCTCGAGCGGGTGAGTTCACGCTCGAGCGGGGGAGCCACTTAGACAAGCATTCCGCTCGAGCGCCCTATTCCACGCTCGAGCTTATTTTTCATGCAACCAGTACTTCTGCAGGCCTTAAGGGTCCGCTCGAGCGGGGACCCTGTTTTCTGAAATTTTGAAAATGCATTGTGTGTTCTGTTTTCCGTTCCCTTTCACTTCTAAACACTCTTAGGCATGCATTGAGCATTGTGATTGAATTAGAGAGATAAGAATAAAGCCTAAAGAGGAATATGTGAATTAAAAAACAGATTGAACTATTCGTGACCCATATGTGTTATGTGATATGTAGGGTCAAGCTCCAGGGCAAATCCACATGCCGACCACTGTGAGTAATATCTAAATTATGTTATTGTCCCATTTGCTTACTCTTATGTAAGTTTTGTAAAGTTCATTAATCTGAATGGTGGACAAGTTTGATATAAGGGCCTATGTGCCAGTTTTGTAAAGTTCATTAATCTGAATGGTGGATAAGTTTGATATAAAGGCCTATGAGCCCGATTGATATAAATATGGGCCGAAGGCCGTTTGGTATAAATGTGGGCCGAAGGCCGATTGATAAAATGTGGGCCGAAGGTCGATTGAGATAAATATGGGCCGAAGGTCGATTGATAAAATGTGGGCCGAAGGCCGATTGAGATAAATATGGGCCGAAGGCCGATTGATAAAATGTGGGCCGAAGCCCGATTGATATAAATATGGGCCGAAGGCCGATTGATATAAATGTGGGCCGAAGGCCGATTGATAAAATGTAGGCCGAAGGCCGTTTTGACATGAAAGTGTATTTGGGCCTAAGAGCCGTTTGACACGAAAGTGTATTTGGGCCTAAGAGCCGTTTGACACGAAAGTGTATTTGGGCCTAAGCGCCGTTTTGACACGAAAGTGTATTTGGGCCTAAGCGCCGCTTCGACACGAAAGTGTGATTGGGCCAAAGGCCGTTTTGACAAGAACGAATGAGTGGGCCAGAGGCCGTTTTGACATAAATGGAAGATAAAGAGGCCAAAAGGCCCGTATGTTTAGAACCACAGTCACTTGACTTACATTGTGTATATATATGTTAATTAGAAATATGAATTGCGCCCAAGGCCGTTCAGAATATGTTGTTCTACATATTGTTGTATCTTCTTATTTGATATTGTTCACTGGGCTTTCGCTCACGCTCATTCGTGTGTTTGTAGGTGAGCTATGAGAGGTCCAGACCCAGCCCCTGTGAAGCCAGTGTGGAACAACCAAGTCTTTGAGAATCAGCCCCTGCGTCTCACGTACGAGACTCGTCTTCGCCCTCCTGTTTTGTATTTATATTCTGTCATGTTGGCGAAGACTTTATATCTGTTGTATATAGTTTTGACGGGGTGACTTAGACTATTATGATCCTGTATGTACGGAGCTTTGTGTCAGTATATATTTTGAAGTGAGTTATTAACATGTATCAGTATGGTTTGTCATGACGTGCCATGTAAGCACAGCTCTATGGACAAAGTTTTAAATTGCTTCCATTTGGCCCCCATTAACTCTGTTAAAATATGTTTGGTTTGGTTTGAGGCCGTAGGTAATCTCATGATTGCTGGCCGGTTACGTCCTTAACCCACGGGGGCAGGTTCAGGTCGTGACAGAGTGGTATCAGAGCAGGAGTTAATAACTCACGCACTTGTCCAAAAGAGCAATGAGCGTCTAGAAAAGATCTAGGATGCATTCATGTGATAAGTATGAATTCGAAAGCATTGAGAATATGCTTAAGTGTTTTGATTTGGGCAATTATGTGCTATAAGTTGCGCTGTACTTGCATTGCAAATTGTTTGACTACATATGCTCTCTAGTGTATGCATATTTGTAGAATCTTTTGTATATTGTATAGTGCAAGTTTAATCAGATGGTGAGTAAGAACTCCGTAAAGTTATGTTTAGCTTTAAACATTTTCTGATGATATGAATGAACGATTGCCCAAAATTCTCTTTGAATGTAATTGTGGTATCGTTAGCAGAGGCCCTCGCCCAGGGGATATAATACTGTGGCTTATGGTCATGAGGCCCTAGCTCGGGGGAAATAATACCGTGGTACAGGCCCTTGCCCGCGGGAAACAATACCGTGGCCTATGTATGCGATGTGTTACCTGGTATCGGAAGTTCCATTATGGAGCTTGTTATGCTTGACCAATATGTTATGTTACGCTAAAGGAAGTACCACACATGATTGGAATATGAGATATGAATTGTTACGCTAATGTGTACAACAAGTTTGTTTTGATATAATGCACATACACGAATATATGAATCACGAAAGGTTGTTTATGTGCATCCGATTCTGCCAATGGGTGTCTATGTGGAATATGAACATGATTTGAGTATATAATTACTTAGTAAATGTTCAGCATGTGATATTTGATTAGTATACAATTATCTGTTACGTATGTGATTAATTGCGTACGATATGTGAGATGAGAATATAAAGACGTGTCTATGTACGAATATGACTATGTGTATCTGTGTTTATTTTTGTATTGGGCATCCCAGTATTTGGCAAGGTTTAGTGAGAATTGTGTAGAGGATGGTTAAATTAAGGGCATACGAGCTAGAAGGCTCTTCCGCAGCCCGACTTGATAGATTGGAAAGAATAGTACAAGAAATGGCAGGAATCTTAAGACGACAACGTCAGTTGCCGCTACGGCGAGAACCTTTGCCACCACCAGTGTACGAAACACCAAGGAGTTTGTTATCGGATTTCTGGGGTTTGTTATAGGTGCGGTGAAATGGACCGTATGGTAAAGAACTGTCCCCAAACTGAACAAAATGTGAGTAAATCTTCTGCCTCAGCTAGATTCGTACCAGTGGTAGGAATTGCTACTCAGGATGGAGTAATTGCACTCATCCCATAAAGTAATCAAAATACTGCGAACGCTATCCCAGGTATTTATACTGTTTATGAACAAATGCTCATGTGTTGATTGATTCTGAATTAGTACACGCATACATCTTTGCTTGGGATATTATTTGATTCGGATCGGCATATTTTTCCATATCTGTGCATGTGTATCTGGATTGGTTAGACCTACATGATCGAGACCGTGTTCATTGGAGATATATGCCCCGTTTGGGAAATTTGTGAAATACGTTTTGGGATATTGATTGACTCTGCACATGCACATGTATATCTAAACCTATGTTCAGGTTGATTTGCTATGTTACTGTCTTCAATGACTAAACCACTGGAATTGTGACTTTGTGATTGTATAATTGAGTTGAGCACCCCAAATAACAAACTCTGCAAGTTACGAGACCATGCATTTTGATTGGTAGAAAATTGACTGGATTATGTGACTATGCTGGACTCGACTCATAAACCTACATTTTGTGACTAATTGGGAACTTTTGCATAACAGACCCTATCTTATGTACAACCGAGGAACTCTGTTTAATGTGTTACTGTGCACCATGTGCTTGTATATAAGACTTGTTTGGGAATTGCTGTATTGATTATGATACGTACCTCCTGATACGAATAACTGCATGTATATGCAACTACCCCCAAATTTATGTAGACAATACCATATTGTACCTGATTTGAAACACTTTGATATGAACTATTGTGATGAATGATTCTGATATGACTTTGAGAACTGATGAACTTAGGGCAGTTGAGAAACTATCAACCATGTACCTAAGCAAACGAAGTACGCCCTACAGAACCGAGTGTGTCCTATTTGAGAAAATTTTTATCTGATTCGATCCGATAGAACCTTTGCCTGATATTGTTCCGATGGAACCCTCATTTGATATGATTGGATGGAACCCTTGTCTGATTTAATTTGGCAAGACCTGTATCGGGATTGGTTTGATAAGACCCTCTGTCTGATTTAATTTTGTAAAAAGGGATTGAGGATTGCCTGTAAATAAATAGCCAGATTATTCTTGGCAGAAAAACTGATAGACCCAAAACTTGAATCTGTTTAGAGTACTTAACTTATTTGAAACACCTTTTGTGGGCTGTGACAGATTGCTCTAACCATGAACACCGTTGAGAACCAACCCCCAACTATCGAGGACATATGTGTTGAAAATGAGCCGAATTGTACAAATCCCGTGATTGGGTGTCTTAAGGAACGATGCTTGTGTATTGTCCCATCCTGGTTGGTTTGACGCTATGGAGACTGATGATGGCAGATTGATTTGATTGTAAACAGTACTGAACATTTGTCTTTGACTGATCAGAATATGTTTTGTAAGGGAGAGTAGTTGCTTCAATGTTATCAGATTTTGGGGAATCAGGTTGTAGTGAGTGGTATTATGTTTGTTTTGATGACATTCTTGGGGCGTCCTTTGGTGCTAAGGGACGTTAAGCCTATGTAGCACCTTTGTTGGGATATCTTTTCGCCATCGACGGTCTTGTACGGGTGGGTTTGACTAATCGATCTCGAGTCGGCCACCGACGGTCGTGAACGGGTGTGCTTCGATTCTGAGACGATTATTCTTTTGTTTTGTCCGGAATTTCATCCTTTTGTAATGTGTAGATGTTTAAACATCCAAGAAACTTTGAAAAACCCTGATTGTCCGAAAAGTGCGTGAATTCAGTACGCTTTGTATATAACCACCCAGTGTCATTATATTCTATGATTGGAACCCTAAGAATGTGTGAATTGTGTTTGACATGCGATTGACTCCTTTGGTAATGCCTTTGACATAATGGGGATTTACGTACATGAATTGCCTTATGCTTTTGACGACTATCAGATAAAGTAAAAAGACTCCATGGAACAGAGAATTGAATACTGAACTGAATTGCGAATTGCAAACTGTAAACTCTTGAATGAATTGAGAATACGTGTGTCCTATTAGAAGTCGACTGCCTCAGTGTTGTTGCATTTTACAATTGGCACTATGGGGATATATGGACTATATGCATGTATGGGTAATTGCCTCGATACTACCTTTGTTGTTAGGGAATCGGTGTCCGGATTCACTTTAAATTCCTGAAGACTTTTGATTAACCTTGAATAACTGTGTGAGAAACTGAATTAAATACCAAATCGGATTATGAATTGCGGAATTGTTGGAGAATGAATTGAACTTTTGTGACAAGGGAATAGACCGAACTCCTATGGTAAAGTTAGTTAGCTTTGAAATAAATATGTTAGCGATCTATTGCGAAGAAGGAAATTGTTGAAATTGTGTCTAAATGTTTTCGGTGCCAACAAGTCAGAGTTGAATAACAGTTATTGGCAGAACTACTGCAACCTCTGTCTATTTCGGAATGGAAATGGGAATATGTAACTACGAATTTCATTGTGAGACTACCTCGGACACCCAAGGTATAAGTCCCGTTTGAGTTTTTGTGTATGGGATTACTAAATTACTCGTTTCCTCCCTGTGAAATTTTTGTATAATGCTTGTAGATTAGCCGCTGTTACATCAATAAGGTTGCTTGTTTGCATGGGGTCCCAATATCTACTATTTAGACAGGAACCCTAAAATGTCTTTGAATTCTGACAAGCCTTCAAGAGGCAATGGGAACTGAATTATGGTTCGGCGCTGCTTTCCGTCCACAATTGATGTACAATCAGAGAGAACTTTTTTTTGATTCTAGGAGAAATGCTCCAAATGGGTGCGTTAGATTTTCGGGAATTGGAAAGATCTATCCATCATTGACAAACCTTGTTTACAACAACAGCTCGCACTCTAGTTTCGGTAAGGCACCATACAAGCTTTGTATGGCGGAAAAGATGAGTCTCTGACTTTGAGAACAGAATGTTGCTTGATTTTGAGACTAAGTGAACGGCTATCGAAAAGGATTGGAACCGTCGAATGAAAAGTGTTCCGAATTGTGTTCGACTAAAGGTAAATTAAGTTTGGAGGACCAAACTTCCTAAAGGGGGGAAGACTGTGATACCCCTGTTCCGTAATTAGCTAATTGGTCCTTAATCTGAATATGATTATGTGTTTAGCATGATTTTATGTGCCATTGTGTGATAATATGTGACTTTGAAATTCTATCTGTTCATTGTAGGAATATCTGTTTGATTTTTCCGCTTCGGAAATTAAATTGGGGGCCTTATCGGCCATAAAACTCGAAATTGACTATGCCAATGTGATTGGCATAATTTTTTAGAGCCTACGGTGAAATTTAATTGGAAATTGATCCGGATCAGATTAAGTTGATTGAATTAGTGAATTAGTGCCCATTACTTTATTACTATTATAATGCCAATAGTGGTTTTGTTGGGTAAGGGCACTACCTCTCTATTCTCTCTTCTTGCTTCATTGACTGATTTGGGACTCAAATAGAGAGAGAGCCGGCTATAGAGAGAGAGGAGAGAATTGTGTAATTTTTGGCTCAAGCTTGGGAATTGGAGATTAAGCTCAAGATTTGGCTAGAGCTTGGGTGTTTAAGGCTTCTAGGTGAGTAAATTCATGAGATTAAACTTGTGATTTTGTGAATTAAAGATTAATTGGTGATCAAGACAAGAGTTGTGCTCTAATTGATGAATTTGAAGTTGTAATGCACATGCATGTGTGGGATCACCATGGTTTTGCATAAACAAGCATGTACTAAGTTGAATGTGG
Source organism: Camellia japonica (assembly GCA_030407325.1). Lineage (NCBI taxonomy): Eukaryota > Viridiplantae > Streptophyta > Magnoliopsida > Ericales > Theaceae > Camellia > Camellia japonica. The sequence continues at coordinate 158,481,669 of JAPPVO010000016.1, forward strand.
AAATATGAGTGTTAAATCCTACATGCAAGCATGTTTTTGTTGTGTTCCTTGAGAATGAACACCATTTGCATTAATTGGAATAGAAATGAAGTCAAGATTAGCATGCATGTTTGAATAATTAAAGATAGGAGCTTTGAATGCATGAATGCATATGATAGAATTGAACTTGAATTAAATTGAGCCATGCATGTGCTTGATTCATGAATTGAGCCCCGCATGATGATGTTTTTGGTGTTTATACCATGTTAATACAAGAATATGTGAAATTGGAGCCATAGTATGCAAGAAACATTGGTTGAATGTCGAATTGGACTCAAGAACACAATCTGGGAACCCCGAATTTTGATCTCCGCTCGAGCGGGGTAATGGCCGCTCGAGCGGGAAAAACGTGCTCCCAGTACTTTTTGCAGACTTGGTGTCCGCTCGAGCGGGTGAGTTCACGCTCGAGCGGGGAGCTACTTAGACAAGCATTCCGCTCGAGCGCCCTATTCCACGCTCGAGCTTATTTTTCATGCAACCAGTACTTTTGCAGGCCTTAAGGGTCCGCTCGAGCGAGGAAGTCCACGCTCGAGCGGGGACCCTGTTTTCTGAAATTTTGAAAATGCATTGTGTGTTCTGTTTTCCGTTCCCTTTCACTTCTAAACACTCTTAGGCATGCATTGAGCATTGTGATTGAATTAGAGAGATAAGAATAAAGCCTAAAGAGGAATATGTGAATTAAAAAACGGATTGAACTATTCGTGACCCATATGTGTTATGTGATATGTAGGGTCAAGCTCCAGGGCAAATCCACATGCCGACCACTGTGAGTAATATCTAAATTATGTTATTGTCCCATTTGCTTACTCTTATGTAAGTTTTGTAAAGTTCATTAATTGAATGGTGGACAAGTTTGATATAAGGCCTATGTGCCAGTTTTGTAAGTTCATTAATCTGAAGGTGGATAAGTTTGATATAAAGGCCTATGAGCCCGATTGATATAATATGGGCGAAGTCGTTTTGGTATAAATGTGGGCCAAGGCCGATTGATAAAATGTGGGCCGAAGGCCGATTGAGATAAATATGGGCCGAAGGTCGATTGATAAAATGGGCCGAAGCCGATTGAGATAAATATGGGCCGAAGGCCGATTGATAAAATGTGGGCCGAAGCCCAATTGATATAAATATGGCCGAAGGCCGATTGATATAAATGTGGGCTGAAGGCCGATTGATAAAATGTGGGCCGAAGGCCGTTTTGACATGAAAGTGTATTTGGGCTAAGAGCCGTTTGACACGAAAGTGTATTTGGGCTAAGCGCTGTTTTGACACGAAAGTGTATTTGGGCTAAGCACCGCTTCGACACGAAAGTGTGATTGGGCAAAGGCCGTTTTGACAAGAACGAATAAGTGGGCCAGAGGCCGTTTTGACATAAATGGAAGATAAAGAGGCCAAAAGGCCCGTATGTTTAGAACCACTGTCACTTGACTTACATTGTGTATATATATGTTAATTAGAAATATGAATTGCGCCCAAGGCCGTTCGGAATATGTTGTTCTACATATTGTTGTATCTTCCTATTTGATATTATTCACTGGGCTTTCGCTCACGCTCATTCGTGTGTTTGTAGCTGAGCTATGAGAGGTCCAGACCCAGCCCCTGTGAAACCAGTGTGGAACAACCAAGTCTTTGAGAGTCAGCCCCTTCGTCTCACGTACGAGACTCGTCTTCGCCCTCACCTGTTTTGTATTTATATTCTGTCATGTTGGCGAAGACTTTGTATCTGTTGTATATAGTTTTGACAGGGTGACTTAGACTATTATGATCCTGTATGTACAGAGCTTTGTGTCAGTATATATTTTGAAGTGAGTTATTAACATGTATCAGTATGGTTTGTCATGACGTGCCATGTAAGCACAGCTCTATGGACAAAGTTTTAAATTGCTTCCGTTTGGCCCCCATTAACTCTGTTAAATATTATGTTTGGTTTGGTTTGAGGCCGTAGGTAATCTCATGATTGCTGGCCGGTTACGTCCTTAACCCACGGGGGCGGGTTCGGGTCGTGACAGAACCGCTTCTAATAGTCATGGATCCACCTCCAGTAGTAACGGACCAACCTCTAATAGTAATGCACCAACTTCCAGTAGATATAGCAAATATGCTTTTAGCCCTTCAACGAAGCATGGATGCTATTACTAACATGGTTCTTGCCAACACGAAGGCCTTTGTCAAATTGTGACAACCCGTCTGGGGCTTTTACATCTCATCTCATCACCTCCAGTGTTTATCCAGTTCTAGAACCACCTCTGCCAGCTGAGGAACTTCCTGAGCCCAGCTTGCAAGAAGACTTAAGGGTTCTCACACAACCAATGGGAAGACTATTCTCCACGAATATCGATGGAGTTAACACGACTATGCTAAAATTAGCCAAGTTGGAGAAGATGTCCAAAAAATTGCAAAGGATCAACTCTGTTCCAAACATTGAGAATGGGTTTACGGACATAACTATGAGGTTACCTGAGCGGTTCAAAATGTCTCACATTGATAGATTCGATGGGGCTAATGATCCTATGGTTCATATCCGTCTATTCTCAGACATTGTGAAGCATAGGCCTATCTTAGGCTCAAAAGCTTTCCTTGTTCAGAAAAACCATGTCAGGAGTGGCTTCTATCTGGTATGCCAAGCTAGAGGACTCAGTAAAACAGAGTTGGGAGAAGTTAACCAAAGCTTTCATCACCCAGTATTCTTACAACACCCAGATTGAGGTAACCATCCGGGAACTGGAGGCAACCCGACAAAGGCCCAACGAGAGCTTCATGGAATTTTTTACTAAGTGGAGGGCAAAGGCAGTCATGATGACAAGCCGACCCTTGGAAAAAGATCAAGTCCACATGGTTGTGTGCACTCACCTTTTTATGCGCCCCCGCCTTTCGGAAAGGCTTTGAATAGAAGGCCTCGCAGTTCGGACTCCCACGGTTCTGAATCTAGTCTCACAAGTGCAATGTGAAACTGATAATCACCAAAGAATCCAATCTGGCAAACCTTTTTGGAAAATCGATTTTAAATCAATGCCAAAATTAGACTGCTTTGCCAGATTACAGAGTCGCCACCTAAATATTTTATTTTTGGGAAAATTTAGGAAACCCTGACTCGTGCCAAAGGCCACGTGTCTGTCATCACCAAAGTTGCCTCGGCTCGAAAACTTGGGTACGAGAGGGGAAGGTTCTAAAATGAGCACCCCCGCTCGCCCGATCAAAGATCGACCTCTACTAAACATAATATGTTGTTTTATAAACACATGTGTTCTTATTCCAGTTTTTAGCCAACTTTACTATGTGACGCCCACAAACAAGTATAGACTAGTCGTAGGACTTGGAACATTCAACTCACATTCGTTTTGAAAATGGTTTGAAGTTGCCACCCTCAAATGGGCTCAAAGACACAGATTTGCCGCCAAACAAGGTAGGCTTAAAACATGATTTGCCACTAACAAAGTGAGCTTAAAACTTACATTTGTTTAATCATTCCAATTCAAACAACAAAGCCTTCATCTATAGGCATTCACGCAGTTTAACATTTAAGCATATAGCCTCATGGTAAGCATGCTAAATATGGCAATATGGCAATCACACTCATGCAAGTATGCTAAAGCATAAAAACTTACAGAGTACTCCAAGCCAAAACAAAAACTAGTTAGAAATAAAATGCATGATCCTAACTATACAAGATGTCTAATGCAACACATGCGATATGAAATTAATAGACTCAACTACTAATATGGCATTTGTAACACTTTGATAGCATGCTTTGAAACATGTATTCAAAGAAGTATTTGAAATTGACAATGCAGTTTTAATGATGCGCCGAGCCTCGATGCATGCAAGACGAATGAGTGGATGCAAACATGCAAGCATAAGGTATGCTAATCGAAACATGTCCCTAATCTAACCATCAAAAGCGATTAAATAAAAGGGAGAAAGACGTGGGGTTGGAAAACATACACACACGCACATACACTTATTACAACATTATGCCCTCGCGAGGGAGGGTCCGAATGAATAAGCTAAGCAACTAGCTACGCTAATTAAGCTAAGCTATTACAAACCAAAACTAATTAACTATTCTAGCTAATTATTACAACAATTGAAATAAATTAACTAACTATTCTAAGCTAGCTAAATATTACAAACCGAATTAAGCTAATTAATTACAAAACGAATTAATTAATCAAATAATTACAGCATTTGAATTAACTAGCTATTCTAAGCTAATTAAAGCAATAAAATGGCCTCGAGGGTGAGGGACGCATGCATGCCTGGTTGCTCCACCCGAAAATGCCACGGCCTTGCCATTGGATGCCTCTATTTGCACTCGCTTGAACACCAACAGTGCTGCCAACTTCCAGAACACCTCTGCTCCAACTCAGGAACACACTTGTGCAAAATTTCATTTCTGGCCGGTCGGCTATCAATGGTGGCTGTTGGCTACCATTGGTGGCCGGTCGGCTACTGCTGGTGGCCGGCCAGCCACTACTAGTGGCCGGTCGGCTGCCCCTTCCCTGAACTTCCCTTTTTTGCTGCAACAGAGAGCAAATAGAGGCAAAGTAGTGTATTCTCAAGGTTTGTGTGCATTGCTACTCTCCTTATCATCACATAAGTTAAAAGGAGTATAGCTCTTGGCCCTCAAACCATCAACCAAGCATTTTCAATGCATGATGGCTAAGGAGCCAAGCTTGCACAAGCTTAATGAATGCACAAACAAGACCAAAACAACCACCACCCTATGATGCATGATCAAGTGTGATGGTGACCAAGGAAAATGGCGCGTTTCATCACTTTGAGTATGAAATGTCCCATTCACCTCATGCTCGAATTAACGTCCGATCCGAACACATGCAATGTAACACGAAGATGCTTAATCTTGCCTCTTTTACTTTGTTCATTTTGTTTACACATTTTAACTTACCAATCCATTCTTTAATTGATTAGTCCAAAAGGTGAGTGTCCTCTAATGAAAAGAGGGCTTAAACAACAAGTACCTGAGCATGAAAGAGGCCTCATGCTGTTGATAATGAACTCCTGAAGGAATTAAACCATTAGGCATGAAGGTTTCAATTTTACACTCAAGGCAACAAGGGGTTCAAAGCCACTTTTCAAAACAAATGAAAGAGTGAAATAGAGGGAGATTGCAGAGATTTCAGTGCTGAATGGAGTGCAAAATACATTAAAACATGAAGCAACTCGTGCAACTCATGTTAAAAAGCCTAAAACAATAAGCTAGTGAATGAAATTGCACTACAACCCACACATACAGCCTCAAAGGACCAAACTAGCTCAAAACAGACAGCTAAGACCGGTCAAAATAATAGCAAAAACATGCTGAGATTAGGTACAAATGCTAAAAAACATGCTCACATGTTATGCCTATCTAGAATCAACAGACCAAGGAGGAGAGGCTACCCCCTCCAATTTTGGACTTCAACCAAGAAGATATATTGTCACTAAAATAACTTTGAATTTTAGTGGTTTAAAGGGCCAAAAATTTTGATGTGAATATGCTAAAAGATGGTGCAAAAGCTCACATAATTAAGCAACAAGAAGGGTGGACTACCCCTTAACAGAAAATGACCTCAAACCATCACGTTAGGCCTCAAAAACTAGTGTTTTTTGTAGTTGAAAACCAGCCCAAAAACAGTACAAAAAGATGCAAAACAAGCAGTCAAAACAAAGCTTACAAGGTGAGTCTTATACATCTTGAAGCACAGCACAAAATAGGCACAAATTCCATCTCAAATCTCCTTCAAAGCTCAAACTAGACCCCTAAAGAACTCAGCTCAAAGGTAAGGGGTTTTGGGTTAAGGCTTGATGTACAAAGGTGTAGAGAAACAAGGCTTTAAAGGCACAAAAACAAGAAGAGAGAGAGAGAGAGAGAGAGAAGAGAGAGAATTATAAGGAGAGAGAGACAGAAATTTGATCCAAATTTTCTAACCCCTCCAAATAGGGTAGAGCACCCTTATATATAGAAAATCAAGATACAGGCTTGAATATCCTATCGTCACGTGTATGGAGATGTACTTTAGTGAACAACAGCTGGCACAGCTGGCAAGCAAATATCTAAAAAAGGAGAAAAATGGCCGTCGGCCACCACTAGTGGCCGACCAGCCATCAATGTAGCCGACCAGCCAACAACATAGCCGACCGACCACCACTGGTGGCTGACAGGCACAAGTCATGGCCAATAAGCTATAGGGATGGCCGACAGGCCACCCTCTCCTCCAGATTTGAAACAACAAGCTCTTGGTCCATAACCAAGCACAAAACAGATAACGTTTGAAAGCTCAAAGACAAGGTGCTCGGCCAAGATCTTCGAGCACTCAACACGAACAGAAGCATACAAAATCATCGAGTGTTCAAACGACGACGTCCAAGTCTTGAGGATGGTCAAAAATGGGGTGTCTGCAGTTGCCCCTCTTCGACCGAACTCGGAAGTCATGAAATGACATGAGTGAATGTCAAAGCCTAGAGACGACCCATTTTTGACAAGGCCAAAGACTTGGACAAACAAGCAAGCAAAACAAAAGAACGGTTGCACCCACAGGCTGCCTACGTATCCCTTTGCAAGGAATCAAACCAGCGTAGTTCAGGGGCAAAATGCAGGATGATATGCATGATGCAAAACATACTTATGATCATGCAATGAGGCTGTAATGCAACATCTAAATGCAAGCAGTATGCAAAGAAATGCTACATTTGAACAAACCGAAACACGGTACAGCAAACTTAAACATGAACATAAGTAAGTAAACACGCCACAACAGTGAAAAGCACATGCCAAACTACATTTCATGCAAAAAGGATGTTAGAAAATTATGCAATCTTAACTACGCATCACGCAGGAAAGGCAAAGAATAACACAACCATCAAGCACACCCAAGGTGTCAAACAGGATCCTAACGCGTGGCACACGCGAGGAGAGAGATGGTGTGAACCCAGGGACACACCCTAATGTTCCGAACCAAAGATAACAGTGATAAATATCGGAACATGTCCAAAATATATAACCAAAACAAAGAGTAGTGTAAGCATCGGAACCCATCCGAAAGCTTTTAACTAAAGCGTCCTGACGCGCCGCATGTGAGAGGAGATGAGGATGGTGCAAACACTGGAACTCGAATGTTTCTAACTAAAAGCGTCCTAACGCGCCACACGCAAAAGGAAAAAGGGGGAATGAGAACACCGGGGCGCACCCAAATGTCTCTAACCGAAGCATCCTAACGCGGCACACGCGAGAGGGGAAAGGGAGTGGTGTAAACACCGGAACTTGTCCGAATGCTTCTAACCAAAACAAGGAGTGGTGTAAGCACCAGGCATACTCGAATGCTTCTAACCAAAAGGGGCGGGGTATAAGCATCGGAACACGTCCAAATGCACCTAATCGGGGGGGTGGTATAAACATCGGAGCACGTCCTAATGTTTCTAACCAAAACAGGTTGGTATAAGCATCGAAACACGTTCCAAACGCTTCTAACTGGGGCAAGGTGTGGTATAAGCATCAGGAACACGTCGAAATGCTTCTAACCAAAGTAAAGTGTGGTATAAGCATCAAGAACACATCCGAATGCTTATAACCAAAGCAGGGAGTGGTATAAACACCGGGCGTACCCGAATGTTTCTAACCAAAACAAGGAGTCGGATCTGTGGGAGCCGAATAAATGGCTAGATCAGAAGGGGCATATTTTAGTAGATTGACATTAATCGGCTGCATCCTGCAGACATTAATCGGCTGCATCCTGCAAGACTAGGATGAGCCGAATACAATACGTAAGCCGATTAAGAGGATCTTTGAGGCCGAATAGAAGAACGGGTAATGATTGAAAAGTAGGCCCAGTCCCGAGGCCTCAGAAGGAACAGATATAAATAAAGAAGCAGCGTTCTTGGAATGGTATGTAAGAATCACTTCACTAAACTTAGTAAACAAGCTTTCTTGAATATAAGAACTGACTTGCCCATCGGAGTGCTAACCCCGGCACCCCCGACCGGAGTGTTTGTCCTTGCAGGTGACTAGCTGAGGACAAAGAGCGTCTCCCAGGATCTGAAGAGTATTTCCAAAACCACTTCCCCACAATTGGCGCTGTCTGTGGGAATACTCAAGTACATCCATGGAAGGCGTGACGCAAGATCCTCCGATAGCCACCGACGAGACTACTACACAGAGAGACGACATCACTCCGGCAAATATGCTCAGGAAGGAAACCATCGCTGCAAGACGCGCCTTGAATTTTGACTCGCCAACGACTTCAGCGCAGGAGACGATGCAAGCCATCATAGAACAAGCTAAACAGAATGAACAAAGGCTGGAAAATATGATCGCAGAAAACGAACGCCTCCGTCAAGATTTGGCCCTGGAAGTAGCAAAGTCCAAAGAAGCCGCGCGCCAAGACCCCGAACGACCCGTGAGGGCAGATAGACAACGACCTCGAGCCCGACCAAGGGAAACCGATAGTGACTCCAACTCATTATCCACGGAGCATAACAAGGGATGCTCAGACACTTCCAGCTCCTCTGAAAAAAGTCCACACACAAGGAACAAGCGCAGAAGAAGCAGTTCAGACGAAGAGGACCGGCATGATCCTTTTATCCGACGAATTGCGAGGGCGGCCCTGCCCAAGAAGTTCAAAGCTCCATCATTTACTCTCTACGATGGAAATCAGACCCCACTGATCATATACGTCACTACAAGCAGGCCATGACGTTGCATGCAGACAATGAAGCCCTCATGTGCCGAATATTCCCAGCAGCTTGGGGCCATTAGCTGTCAGATGGTATTACAAGCTGGAGCCAGCCGCTTCGATCAGAAGTTTCCATCAATTACAAAAATCCTTCAGGGCCAGGTTCATCACCAACGAGGTACACAGCTGAAACAGGCCGACTCTCTCTGGGCTATGCAAATCTAACCAGGAGAAACGCTGAGAGCATATTCGGCGCGATATTGGGAGTGCTTCAATCTCGTTGACGACGCTTGCAACGACTCCATGGCCATCACCACCTTCAAAATGGGACTACATCCTGACAGTGCTCTTCGCAACTCCCTGACCAGAAGACCCCCCAAAACAGTCTGGGCGTTAATGAAGAAAGTCGAAGAGTATTGCAAAGTGAAGACGATGCCTTGAGGATTAAAGCCAGACAAGTGTCCACCAAACCGGCACCTCCTGAAATTGCTCAACCAATAAGTTCCGTGCCACCTCTGAGCCCTGAGCCGCGACAACGTGCTAAACGAGACAAAAGGCGGGACCCTCGCGATCGAGTGATCGATGCTCCCACCCGACGAATGAACAATTGCAAGTCGACAGTAGACGCTCGAGGCGCGCTGACAAAAAGTACACGGAACTGTCAGAGCCAATCACCGCGGTAATGACCAAAATCCAACACCTTCCATTCTTCAAATGGCCGTCAAAGATGGTGGGGCCACCCGATACACGACGAAGGGACCGGAGGTGCGAATATCACAAAGATCACGGCCACGAAACAGAGAGTTGCTACACATTAAAAGAACTTTGGAAGAACTGGTGCAAGACGGTCGACTGCAGCAGTATGTGAAACAGGGAAAGCCAACCAAGGCATTAGCATTGAGGCAGGACTCTCCCCCACTTGGCGTGATCCATGTAATTTACAGCCTGCCTACACCCCCAGCCGTGCACACAATTCGATCGCATCCAACTCTACAGGGGCGCCGTATTTCGACTAACCGGCCCGAAGAAGCTCCGACAATTGCCTTCGACGACTCCGACCTCAATGACGCAACAGCTTCCCACATTGATCCGTTGGTCATTGGATTACGCATAAACCGGTTCATCATTGAACGAATTCTCATAGACCCAGGGAGTAGTTCAGAGGTCATGTACTACCAAACTTTCATCAAGCTCGCCTCAACGAGTCGGATCTATCTCCGACGCCTCACCCACTGTTCGGCTTTAATACGAATCCTGAATATCCATTGGGCAAGGTCACATTACCTGTTCGAGCGGGTTCCAGAACGTCGAAGCGGAATTCCTGGTCGTGAAGCTCCCCTAGCCGTATAATGCCATCATGGGAAGAACCTGGCTACATATCATGAAGGCCGTCCCAAGCACCTACCATCAGATCCTGCGTTTCCCAACAACCCACGGCATTGAAGAAATACGTGGTTCCCCCCCAATCGGCACAAGCAGAGTTCTGATGAAAACCCTATCACTGACCCGATCTGTGGGCTCTGATACCTGTAAATATATTTCGCCTCTGCAATACGAACTATTTTTCCTCGTCGCTCAAAATCATATGTCAATTCCCAGTGGGGCACTCGCCAGGATTGGCCAAATTAAGTCTCCGGATTCGAGCCCCCTTTGGCGCATGACGCCTTAGGGCCGATTAAGTCTCCGGATTCGGAGCGCCCTTCGTGGATATCACGATCGGCCAAATCAAGTCTCCGGATTCGGAGCCCCTTTGGCGCATGACGCCTTAGGGCCGATTAAGTCTCCGGATTCGGAGCGCCCTTCGTGGATATCACGATGGCCAAATTTAGTCTCCGGATTCGAGCCCCCTTTGGCGCATGACGCCTTAGGGCCGATTAAGTCTCCGGATGCGGAGCGCCCTTTGTGGATATCACGATTGGCCAAATCAAGTCTCCGGATTCGGAGCCCCCTTTGGCGCATGACGCCTTAGGGCCGATTAAGTCTCCGGATTCGGAGCGCCCTCCGTGGATATCACGATTGGCCAAATCAAGTCTCCGGATTCGGAGCCCCCTTTGGCGCATGACGCCTTAGGGCCGATTAAGTCTCCAGATTCGGAGCGCCCTTCGTGGATATCACGATCGGCCAAATCAAGTCTCCAGATTCGGAGCCCCCTTTGGCGCATGACCCTTAGGGCCGATTAAGTCTCCGGATTTGGAGCGCCCTTCGTGGATATCACGATTGGCCAAATTTAGTCTCCGGATTCGGAGCCCCCTTTGGCGCATGACGCCTTAGGGCCGATTAAGTCTCTCCGATTCGGAGCGCCCTTCGTGGATATCACGATTGGCCAATTGTCTCCGGATTTGGAGCCCCCTTTGGCGCATGACGCCTTAAGGCCGATTAAGTCTCCGGATTTGGAGCGCCCTTCGTGGATATCACGATTGGCCAAATCAAGTCTCCGAATTCAGAGCCCCCTTTGGCGCATGACGCCTTAAGGCTGATTAAGACTTCAGATTTGAGCCGATTAATCTCCTTAAGGCCGAATGGGCCCTGGGTTCAAGCCTCCAATACGAACCCGCTTTAGTGCTTCAGAGGATTATTGCATTAATCCGTTCGGCCATACTAATCGGTCTACAGTGCTAAGTGCTAATTACGTCTCCGAATCCGGAGCAAACGTTGGCACGAACAAAAGATATTGATAATTGATCCTATGTAACACACTAGAACAGATCATACATTCGAAGTAATGTGCTTTAGTACACAAGCAAAATTCAGAATACACGCAAATAGATTTAAAATAAAACCATTTATTTGATTAAACAATTGTTACATAAACACAACCCGCATTCGAGTATTACAATATCGAAAGCAAAAAAGGAACAAGACGCGCCGGTAAAGCAGCATCGCCGGATCGACGACCGTCGCCCTAAACCCCTCCACGGCGTGCAATACCTTGAACCAGTTATGCTTAAGCCCACGACTTGCATAGCGCCAAACTTCCCCTGACACCACTGACAATGTCAAGGCAAAGATCCAGGACAAGGAAGAATGAACTTGACAGTTGTTGACTCTCCTTTCGGGGTGATCTGCTTCGACGACTTGGAGACTCACAGATCTCAGCTCTTTGGATGACCTAACTCCCTCACGGTAGGTTTTTCTGCTGCAAACCATCTCAACACCCAACTTGACCGAAGTTTGAGCCTCTATAACCAAAATCACCATCCCACACAAGGAATGATGAGTCAAGTGGGATTATTGGTGCGAAGCGCCTACTCCTTTTATTCTCAGCAACGACCGCGATCTCGAGGTCCCAATCCCAAGAAATTTTATTAACGCCAAAAAATGCATTGGCTGAATAAGACGAGCATCGATTGACATTCGCCACAACCGCCATCCCGACGGCTGGCCGAAACGCCAACCGGTCGGCCAAGTCTTCACATGCCGATCACCCTCGACCAGCCCACTAATCCAACTGGCCAAGCATCAATGCGCTGACCCAAGTCAAAGATAAATGGCCGTTGAAATAGCCTCAATAAAACCTTAACGGTCGTCGCGAATGTGTCGATCCTGCCCATGTGCAGATCCTGCCGATAAGCCCGCGTATCGCCGGACAGTTAACAGCTACCTGGGTCAGACAATATTTAGACATTCATTCAAACATTTAAGAAACACGAAATACACATATGCCGAATATGAATGACAATGAACATTTATAATGAAACGTTCTTTATTCAATTAAAACAATAAGTTACATAGTTTCAAACGCGCCCTGCGCTCCAATCTTACAACTATTAAACTCATACGGCGTCACCCTCATCCTCACTCTTCTCAACTTCAAAAGCAGAAAATGGAAAATCTTTACTCCTGTAGCGTGGTGATGCCAAATCAATTCCCGACGCTCGAAGAGCTTCTGCGGCTTGAGATGCCTTGATCCAACCGTGCCTAAACCCACGGTTTTCACATCGGCACACTTCTTCGGCCAATTTTTCCCTGGTTTTCTCGATTTCCACTTTTCGGCCCTCATGGAAACCTTTCTCATAGGCCTCCCCTTCGCGCTCTCTATTGCGAACATACTTGCCGTCTCTCGATCGGCAAGTGTGGAGCTAATAAGCCGACTAGTAACCCTCTCTTCCACAATTGGGTTCGCGTACGCGGTGGATTGTGCCTGAGCCGCCTTGGTCTTCCTTAGTTCCCGCTCGGCCACCTCCACGCGGGCCTCCAAACTTCGAATACGTTCTTCCTTCTTCTCCATCTCTTGACGGGCAGCGCGCAGTCGCATGCCGACTTCGTAAGTAGTGTAAAGCCCCTTCACCGCGCCGTGAATGCCTCGCGAAACACCTCGTAGTCCTGTCGACCCAGCATTGATTGCTGAACCTCAGGAGGAAATATTTGTCGGGCAAAGTCGACCGCTATGTCTGGGTCTCGAACGATCGAGTCCGGCTCCGTCATGGGTCTATTCTTCACAAATACCGCAAATCTTAAAGGGCACGGATTCGTGTCAGACCTCCTCTCGACTCGGGACTGTGGAGATTTACTCTGCGACTGCTTGTCTCGCCTAGGCGATCTACTGCGACGTCGGGGAGACTGACGCCTTTCTCGACCCCTGGAACTCCTACTTCCTGTACGCGAGGGTTCACCACCTCGATTCATATCTCCGCCCAGCTCAGCTAGGGTCTTCGCTTCCCCTTTACTGTTAAAGAAGAGTCGGTTCGACATTCGCGCAATCAGTCTTCCTCCAGGAGCTCGAGTCAGTTGTCTACCAAGCTCATAAAGGATGTACCCTTGTTCATTTATCCTGCACAGAGGCAGCACGATCGAGGCAATCTCATTAATTGGAGATCCTGAATCGCCCGACGCCGGTTGAGTCGACGGCAGGGGTACGCTTTTACCATCTATTTGAATATCGCGAACCACCTTGGGCAAGGGCAGATTCATCAATCTATTCAGCTCAAGTACCCCAGCCGGCCCCCAAATCGATTCTAACCTCTACAGGAACCGCTTGGGGCAAGGGCAGATTCATCAATATATTCAGCTCAGGTACCCCAGCCGGCTCACAAATCGATTCTTCAAACCTCTGCAGGAACCGCCTGGGACAAGGGCAAATTCATCAATCTATTCGGCTCAAGTGCCCCAGCCAGCTCACAAATCGATTCTTCAAACCTCTGCAGGAACCACCTGGGGCAAGGGCAGATTCATCAATCTATTCGGCTCAAGTACCCCAGCCGGCTCCCAAATCGAATCTAACCTCTGCAGGAACCGCCTGGGGCAAGGCCAGATTCATCAATATATTCGGCTCAAGTACCCCAGCCGGCTCACAAATCGATTCTTCAAACCTCTGCAGGAACCGCCTGGGGCAAGGCAAATTCATCAATCTATTCAGCTCAAGTACCCCAGCCGGCTCCTGAATTGAATCTAACCTCTGCAGGAACCGCCTGGGGCAAGGGCAGATTCATCAATCTATTCGGCTCAAGTACCCCAGCCGGCTCCCGAATCGAATATAACCTCTGCAGGAACCGCCTAGGGCAAGGGCAGATTCATCAATATATTCGACTCAAGTACCCCAGCCGGCTCACAAATCGATTCTTCAAACCTTTGCAGGAACCACCTGGGGTAAGGGCAGATTCATCAATCTATTCGGCTCAAGTACCCCAGCCGGCTCCCGAATCAAATCTAACCTCTGCAGGAACCGCCTGGGGCAAGGGCAGATTCATCAATCTATTCGGCTCAAGTACCCCAGCCGGCTCCCGAATCGAATCTAACCTCTGCAGGAACCGCCTGGGGCAAGGGCAGATTCATCAATATATTCGGCTTAGGTACCCCAGCCGGCTCACAAATCAACAGTTCATAATTCGAATCCAGTCGGCATGAGAAAGACGAATCAATGTTGCCACAGGATATTCAATCTCTAAAGACGAATCAATATTGTTTCATTAACATAAACCACACAAATTGTGTACAAGTAGTAGTGAAAGTCAAAATGTTTCATTAACGGCATGAGAAAGACGAATCAATATTGCCACAGGATATTCAATCTCTAAAGACGAATCAATATTGTTTCATTAACATAAACCACACAAATTGTGTACAAGTAGTAGTGAAAGTCAAAATGTTTCATTAACATAACCACACAAATTGTGTACGAGTAGTAATGAAATTACAAGGAAATTTTCATTAATAAATTGCGCACAAGATAGTAACCAATTTATATATGAAAACCACCCTGAACCAACAAAACTCTACCAAACAAAAATCAAAAAAAAAACAACCCTGAATTAGGAAACGCCTCCCAGATCACTCCTCGGTGTCGGATTCAAGGGGCTCAACATCCACTTGCTCGTAAGGAATTGGCAAATCCAATGTAATCCCAGCGGCAGCAAGGGCTTTGAGCCACTCGTGTTTGAACCCCCGATTCTCAAATTTGGGAACTTCATCAACGTATTCCGTGAAGGCGGCTCTTTTTTCCGCCTCAAAAGCCTCAGATTCAACTTTCTCCTGGGCCGCCTTGAGCTCCTCCAACTGACTCTTCGCCGCGTCAAGTTCGTCTTTGGAGAGCTTGAGCGATTCCTCACTCCCACTCGCTCTGGCCTCAGCGTCAGAACGAAGCTGTTCGGCAGTGCGAGCCCTCCCCTTCTCCGCTTCGGCTCGTGCGCTCTCCATTACGGCTCTCATCTTCTCAAACTCGGCCCTACTCTTCTAACCGTCCACTTCTGTTTGCAAACGGTCAATTCTACCAAGAGCATCATGCAGGTGGCGGCCTAAGTCGGCGATCCTGCCGACGGTCTGCAAACAACAAGCGATCGTTAGATACCTCTAGAAAAATTGATTTAAGCGAATTTGAAATCACCTACCAAAAGTGCCGACTGCGCAGACAGAGCTACGGCCAAAATATCTGGCACGGCGCAAAAGGTTGCATTGTCAGCCGGCAAGAAAATTGAAGCCGCCAGGCTTAATGCAACAGCTGGATCCTCCATGGCCGAAGCATTGGAAGGAATCAGCGTATCTCTGATCTTGGGCTGAATAACAAAAGGAGCAACCGCGTCCGATTCTTCGAGGCGAGGCAGTTTGTCAATGGGACTAATTTCTGAACTAGCCTCCTCCTCGGCGCTACGTTTTTGGCCGCGTCCCTCCGGAATCAGCCGTTCTTCGCTGGCCTGCTGTTCAACCACTTTTTCCGTTTCGACCGGCGTAACCTGAGCCATTCCTTCAATAATGGGTACAGAGGCCTTAGTCAAGCTGGGATCGGATTCGGCGGTCTCGGCCTTTTTTTGAGCAGCTATCCGCTCAGCATTTCGCTTACGTGCCATTTGCGTAAGGCTTTCCTTTGCCATACCTCCGAAGAAATCACCGGGTAGATCTCCTAAGTTCACGAAAATATCCCTGGAAGAAAACTCTGCCCGACCCGAAGCGGATGGTGAGGAAGGCTGGTTGAGTCCGGCAGCCTCGAACGCCAAACGCACGGCCTCGTCAACCTCTTCGCCCTCCTCAGTGAATTCCCTGGCCGGGTCGGCAACTACCTCTATCACCGGCTCTGCGTCTTACCCGAATCAGAAGCTTCGAGACCAATCTGCCTAAGGTTCTTATAGCTGGGGAAGATAAGAGCCGAGAGGTGCTAATCGCCGAATGAAATTGGGATGTTGTCCGCAGCCGAGAATGTGGTATAAGTGGGTTCGTACCAGAGTAAAATGTGGGCGGCTCTCCCTTGTTTTTGCACGTTTGCGTGACCGAAGTAGTCGAGTGCAGTCTTAATGTCCCTAAGGACCGCGTCGTCAACTGAAGTCAGAATCTTCTTCAATTTGTTACCTGCAAAAGATAAGGAGAGCTTAAGGAAAGAGAGCCGATTAAAAGACAGATCGACAAACATAAGATACTACGTGGTAACCTGGATCACCCTTATGCCTGGGAATGGGGTCTAGGCGATCTTTGCCTTCAGCGAACTCCCAATTACCTCAGACATTGACCATTACATCGTCAACCCTCTTACCAGAACTGGCAAGCATAGTCACCAAATGATGGTCAGTATCGTTGGCCCTGAGGAAGTACCGCCCCAGCCGACCAGAGGATTTGGCTAAAGCATAGCAGTGCCGAATGGCCAGAATTCCGAGATTGATTCTAAGGCGTCGATTCAACTCTCTAACCCCCATAATGATTCGAAAGAAATTTACATTGGATTGAGAAGGAATCAGACTCCAATAGCGAAGAACGGCCCTAAGTAATGGATGTAAGGGGAAACGAACTCCGCCCTCCGCAATGGATAGGAGGGGGAATACAATCGTATTCTGATCCTCTCTCTCCATATCTAGAGTGTTGTCCGTTACGAGAGACAAATGGACGTCATCGGGAATGGAAAAATGTCGCCGGAATCCGGAAATGCGACTCTCAGAAAGGAGGTCTTTCAAGTGTTTAGCCATTCCAACGGGGACCCAAGGATTCACTGAAAGTAAAAACGATAAACAGAGAATAGGATTTCAAAGAAAAGGGAAGAAGACTTACGAAGAGCAGATGAGGCAAAGGCAGACGGACGAAAGTTGCAGAAAATGTGAGTGAGAGGAGAGATGCGCGCTGGCGGTCCAAACGTATCAGATGATCGACGAAATGTGCACCCAAAAGGACTGAAGTTTCAAATCGCAATAAATGCGAGAGACACATGAATGGTGCGGGAAAGTGTAATGATAAACGAAAAGGTGTGCGCCTTCTGACATCCTCTGACGTCTTGGGGAACACGAAGCCGCGTGATCTATGCTAAGCTTTTTGAATTCTAGACCAAACACGCCGATTAACTACCGTCAATAGGGAGTTCGGGGGGCAATTGTGGGAGCCGAATAAATGGCTAGATCGGAAGGGGCATATTTTAGTAGATTGACATTAACCGGCTGCATCCTGCAGACATTAACTGGCTGCATCCTGCAAGACTAGGATGAGCCGAATACAATACGTAAGCCGATTAAGAAAGGATCTTTGAGGCCGAATAGAAGAACGGGTAATGATTGAAAGTAGGCCCAGGCCCCGAGGCCTCAGAAGGAACAGATATAAATAAAGAAGCAGCGTTCTTGGAATGGTATGTAAGAATCACTTCACTAAACTTAGTAAACAAACTTTCTTGAATATAAGAACTGACTTGCCCGTCGGAGTGCTAACCCCGGCACCCCCGACCGGAGTGTTTGTCCTTACAGGTGACTAGCTGAGGACCAAGAGCATCTCCCAGGATCTGAAGAGTATTTCCAAAACCACTTCCCCACAGGATCAAAGGACAGGAGTGGTCTCACCTGGAACTCCTCTGAATGAACCATACGTACAATATCGTCTGATTGTAGCAGCTTTGAATGAACCATACATACAATATCGTTCATGCATAAGAAAGAAGCTTAACAAATAGGATATAGCAAGAGTGCATGTTCTACACAAGATAAGCATGACAAAATGTTAGAAACATGTTTTAAGCACAACATGCAATATTCTACGCTGCACAAGCCAGAGCATGTTCTATGCCACATTAGGATGCATGATTCTATGCAATAGTATAGGATGCATGATCTATGCAATAGTAAAATGCATATTCCATGTGAATGTAGCAAATGCAAATTCTATGCATAATTGAAAAATGCACATTTTATGCAATAACGAAAACATAATCGTTAAACCCAATTTCAAGAACAACTTCCGACTTAACCCCCGAAGAAAGTTGCAACAAATTTAAAAGGATACACCTCATTCGTGTTGAACATCATACATCGAAGACATGGCCCGGAGCTTCCACAGAGGCGTTTAAGCTTAAAAGTGAACCTTTCTTGCACTTTCTTGAGAACTAAAGGCACAAAACAACATAAAAACCCAATGTGGGAGCACTGGGAACCTGTCGGCCACCAGGGAAGGTGATCGGCCAGCCATCGGCCACCAAAACAAGTTGCCGGCCACCAATGGTGGCCGGTCGGCCACCGATGGCAGTTTCAGGAAAAATGGCCATTTCACCTCGTGTGTTTAAGTATAGGGTTCCAAACCCTATTTCCCCACTTCCCCATTGCTGAAAATCATCCTCTTCTCTCTCTAGACCATTTTCCTCCTTAGATCCGCGCATTATACACGTTTTCCAATGCCCCACGAACATTTTCTTTGCTAAACCCTCGTAGTTTACTCCATTTTGAACCGATTGAAAGTCGATTTTGGTGCTTCTTTCTTCATTTCCACCACTTGAGGCTTGTTTCCCTCGAGTTACCCTTGAGTTTGGTGCCCTTTCCTGGGCTTTGACTTTTTCTACCATTTTTCCTCTTGGAGTTGACTTTCGTTGACTCTTGGCATTCTTCACCCATTTTCACTCACTTTCTCATCTTCTCTCGAGATAGCAGACGACATCCCACATGACGGGCTTCTCTAGAGATGGAGGTGGATCCGGAGTTTGAGCCACTGCCACTTAGCGTTCGACCTTTTGACCTAACGACGTACCATCCTGAGATACACGTGCTACCGCCCAATAGCATTCGTCAATTCAGAGGGTTTGCACGAGGCGCACCAGACCTCTTACTGCGTGAGCTAAAGTCTCATTTATCTCATGGCACCTCTGAGGTATACACTGTATTCTTGTATTTTCCCAATGTATCTTGTATTACTGGCTTAAACCACACTCTTGTACTGTATTACTTACATTACATTTCATCTGCTTGTCCTAATCACAGGGGGATTCACGTGCCATCAGAGGATACGGGACCACCTCCGCGAGGGAGTGGTACATAGAGCTCCCCGACGACGTTTGCCACATCATCGACGAGGCCGGCTTTGGCTCGTTCTGCATGGGGCTCTCACGCCTCATAGCGAGTAGGCCTCTACTAGGTGCCTTGGTAGAGAGGTGATGGGATACCACTGATTCCTTTCACTTCTCTACCGCTGGGGAGATGACAATGACTCCCTTTGACTTCTCTATGCTCACCAACATAGAGGTGGGAGGTCATCTAATTCCTTATGATATGGATATGGGCGAGTGGAGGGCGCCAGATTTATCTACTGGGGACTCGCCCTCCTATCTCCCGATCAGGGATGGTCTGATACACCTGGTTTGCAGACCACTTCAGAGGGACAGCACCAGTGACCCGAGAGGAGACCGAGTAGTATGCCCGAGGTTTCCTGATGTTCTTGTTTGGCACTACATTGTTTGCCGACCGGCGAACACCGTCAGGCTATACCTCATAAGCACCCTGGTGGACTTGTCTTGTGTCCAACTCTACGATTGGGGCGGCGCTGGCTTTGCCACCTTATACAGGTACATGAGTTCGACCTCCCACAGGAGCGAACATCTGATCGGAGGCTACTAGAGAGCCTGGGAGGTATGCTTTACTTTTCTGTTTTGCATTTCCTACAGTACTTTCTGCTTGGCATTCTCTGTACACTACACACACTGTATATTGTACACACACAATCTACTTTATGCTTTGCATACACTGTATCCCGTACACACACAGTCTACCTTCTACTTTACATGCTTGGTATCCCGCACACACACAGTTTGCCTTCTGCATTACAGGTATTTATCTATTGTATACTCACTGTTGCCCTTTCACTTTTTGGAGCTATGGGTGTATGTCTGCTTTCCAAGACTTGCTCCAGAGCCAGCGATGGAGATGCCGCCTGTCGTGCCATACTCTCACCGGTATGACGAGAGATGCCAGTGGAGGTCCCGAGAGTCCTTCCCATTCTTCCGTCGATACTTTGACACTAGGACCACAGCTGAGGTAACTCAAGCTTCTCTATTATTTCCGTTTTCCTTTGATTCTAACTCATATCGCAATATCTGATGACAGCTAACAATCTGCACATTCTCTATTTACATATTACTTGGCAGCCCTGGGCGACGATGCCTGAGGGAGTCAAAGATCAGTTCGCTGGTGCTCGAGATGCTTCCTGCTTCCGACTTTTGCTCGAGGGCCCAGTTTGTTAGGCATGGTTCTTAGGGTAGCGATTCTTACGCCAGACCATCGGCTTGCCTGAGCCGGTAGTTCCCATGCCACCTCCAACATATATGAGAGCCACAGAGAAGTTCACTTTTCAGGAGATGATTGATTTCACCAGGGGTTGGGACGCTGACTTTTTTCGAGTCGAGGGTGATTACACAACCTTCATCCAGACATACCTCATGCCACCTCTGACTGGTGCCCATAGAGGTGAGAGAGCGAAGGCCCCAGCTGTAAGAGGGAGAGACAGAGAAGCCAAGGTGACCAGAACCCACGACAGGAGAGGTTCTGGGACGAGACAGAGGACTCGGTGGCCGGAGCTGCCTATCACACTTACCTGCTGGAGATACAACGGGGAGGCTTGCCAGATCCCCATCGAACCTACATCAGCCGGGCATAAGCTTGTCGGGTTCAAGGCCCGACTCCAGTATGTACCATACTTTAAATTTTGCATATTTACTTCATTTCAATGTTACTTTATAGAATACTGATCCTCACAACGAACTTGCAGGCACCCATAGAGTACACCGAGCAAGCTCTCGAGCTAGTGGCTTCCCTGATGGAGATGGTGCAGAGGAGCATGAACCTGCTTAGCCTTTACAAGATTCCGATAATTTCCTTCAATTCGCACTTCATGCCATGAAACTTCCTGCCGATACATCAGCATTTCAAATGTAATCTGTTCCACACTACACTGATATGACACACTGCACTCAAACACTGCATTTAATCACTACATCTGATATACACCATGACTGATGTATTTGACAAACTGCCCTTTTCAGATCCCAGCCACATCAGACGTTCCAGTGGGAGCTGCAACAGGACCATCAATACCTCCTCTAGCAGCAAGGAGAGAGAGACAGGAGGCTCTGGCTCGTAGCCGAGGCAGAGCTAGGTCACCCATGCGAGAGGAGTGAGGACGAGTGAGGACGAGGAGGCAGCGAGTCCACAGTCAGAGTCATTTGAGGATGGAGAGGACGATGCTGACTCAGATTCTGAGGGCAGAGATGATGCTGAGGCCGGTTCAACAGCTAGCTCAGACACGGGGGCCTCTGACAGTGGCACCGATGGAGATAGTTCTGAGTCCATGCCTAGGAAGAGAACAAAGAGGGCCTCTCGATCCTGAGGTGGATGGCACCGATTCACATGTTCTTGCTTAGTCTCTCTTTTTTGCCAGTAGTGTTAGCACATTGTACAGTTTTAGACAGTTTTATTTTCTTAAAAACTTGTACCCTTTTGTGAAAAGAAACCATGATTGGAATGAAAATTAGCTTTTTGATGAAACATGTTGTGTTTTACATTCTGAGCATCGCATTGCAACATTTTACACAAAAACGGGATTGATGGAAATTGAACTTTGTATGTTGTATTGGCAATTTCTTAATCAGGTAATGAACCGACCAACACATAACAAACAGAGCAAAACAACTCAATGAACAACTAATGCAACAACTCGATAAACAAAACAACAACTCGATAAGCAAAACAACACCAATACAACTCAATAAGCAACAACAAAACAACTCGATAAACAAAGTGAAACAGCATAAAAAGCGACTCAACAAAACTCTTAAAACAAGGTGGCAAAATGCACCAAAAGCAGAACAAAACACAGGTTCTCAGCACTCTGAACAAACAGGAAGACCATAGGAATTATGTCAGCTATAGGCAGAGGTTGTCGGCCACCAAAAGTGACTGTCGGCCACTAGTAGTTGTCGGTCGGCTACAAAAGGTGGCCGGGCGGCCACCACATTGGCCGGTCGGCCACTAGTGCAGGGAACCTCCAGATTGCTGCACATGTCTTCCACTCAGCACCTTATTTTCTACAAAAGTTGGGACTTCATAGTTTCTTCATTCTAACTCTGTTTTTGCCACAAATGGAGCCATTCTTCACCGAAAAACTCTCAGTTTCGATTGCAACTTTAGATGGCTTGGAAAAAGGGAATTTCTGGGGTTTCGGGATAAATGCACTATTCACGCTAAGTTGTACCCCACTGTGTTTTCCGTTCCTCCATGCCGCGGCTAGATGTTGGAACCCGGTTACACATGTTTTTAGCTTCGGCGGACAAGAGATATGCCCCATAATTGAAGAATTCCAAGTTCTTATGGAATCCCAGCGTGACGAGGAAATCTAGCCCCAGTCCCATTTTGGTCACATCCAAGCTTTAGGACGAATGTGTGGGTTCACTTTACACGATGCCTGATCTTTGGTTCACAGCGAAGAGCTGGATATTCCCAGTTTGATTCATCGATTTTCTGATGCCGGCGACCGCAACCATCTTTGGCAAGGTTTTTGGCAACATGCCCTCTGCTTGTGTATGTTGGCTCATTTCCTACTTGCCCCCAGTTCCGAACAGTCTAGCACTCGCTTGATCGAAGTGACCCAAGGCTTGAAAGAGGGCAAAAGCTGCATTGGCTTGACATTAGCCGAGACTTTGATAGGCTTGGATGCTTTCCATCGACGGGAGGTAACCAAATTCGTAGGGAGTCCACTACTCTTGCAGGTACTATTTCCCACCCTATCTCACATGTGTTTCGCACATCACTCGGCCCTCAGACTCTGTTTTTCTCTCAAAACCCTTTCTCACTTTTCTCTCCACATACACCTCTCTATTCTTTAATCTCTCTTATTTTCATCCCTCCCCAGATATGGCTCATGGACAGGTTGAGAGTAGTGGATTCTTGCCCTGCATATTCAGCACGAGGCTATTTCTTTCGCCAATAGCTAATTGATTTTCTGAACGAGGGTTGGTGGTGCCATTGGATGTGCAACAGGTCTGCCATTGACATTACTTGGCATTGCCCCTGGTTTGATCTGCTCGAGATAAGCTACAGCATGTCTCAACAACTTGGTATTCAGTTGATTGGCTTGACACACCTTGTCTTCTATTTCGCATTCCAGTTCAGGCGTTAGTTCGGACATGACTAGACCTGCCCAAAAGAGGGGGTAGAGTACCCGACTCCATTTCCAATCCGAGGTTCACAACTAGCTCGATATCACACTACATGGAGGAAAAGAGAACTTCTGGCTCCCGCTCCCAATTTCAGTTACGCCCTTTCTAGCGAATGCATAGCTTGGCTCGAGGATGAGGCGCAAACCGGGCCTACTTTAGCATCTGAAGCTTCCATAAGCTCTGGAAGGGGACGCAGGAATGCCTGACTCATCTGTGCCCCAAGTTTATTGCTTTGATATGTACTTTCAAGTTTTCCTTTTGAATGTAATAAAAGCAACTTTGATTTGTATCGAGAGGTAGAGAACTTTGTATTGAAATCAATGAAATTGAAGTTGTGTGCACTGAAAATTTTCCTTTTCGTCCAAAAATGGTCTAAGTTGTAAAAGGATTAATTTGAACAAAATCAACTTTTATTAAAACTTTCCAAAACCATTTTCGATAAAGATCACAACTGGACGCGCCCGGAATCTATCCTTGAGATGTACAATCCCGAATCGTGCAAATGGAAAGTTGTCCCTTGTTTGAATAGCACTTCACTATACTATAACGAGCTCTCATAGTGAAGACCACAACCGAACTCTTGGATGCATAAAGACAAAGATGACCAGAACAATCTCATGGACATAATTGATTTGGGAGTGTTTATGGCTAGACTTTATAATGAAGTTGCCTACATATCCCGAAGATGGGAATCAAGCCTTACGTAGTTCATTCGGGTTCACTCGGGTATTAACACTCTCCTTTTGTGCTCTAACTTTTGCCAAGGCTGCCCCTTTAGGATTTTCAACCTTGCGAGCTTAGTTTTTCTTTATTTCTAATTTTTTGTGCTCTAACGTTTGCCTAGCGAGCCACTCAAGGATAGTATTTCTTCAACTTGTCCATGTTGATTGGTTGGGAGAATTCGAGGCCATCTAGGTCCATAAGAATGACAACTCCACCCAACCAAATAGATTTGATGATGTAAGGACCAGTCCAATTGGGTCTGAACTTGCCCCTAGGGTCATGGATGGGAGCTCGGTTGTCCTTGAGAACCAAATCCCCTTCTTTTAGATTCCTAGACTTAACTTTCTTGTTGAAAGCCCTGGCGATTTTGTGTTGATAACCTTGGACATGGTACAGTGCTTTCAGCCTCCTCTTGTCGAACAACATTAGTTCCTCAAACCTGCTTTGCTACCAATCCGCTTCTGCTATCTGGCACTCAGCCATAACCCACAACGATGGAACCTCAACTTCGATTGGCAGAACGACTTCCATCCCATAAACCAAAGAATACGGAGTTGCCCAGTAAATGTTCGAATTGAAGTCCTGTAGCCCCAGAAAGCAAATGGCAATTTTTCTGGCCAATCCCTGTAGGTTTCCACCATCTTCTATAGAATGTGCTTGATGTTCTTGTTGGCAATCTCAACAGCTCTATTGGTTTGTGGCCGATATGTAGATGACTTGTGAAAAGCCACGTTATATTTCTCCAACAAGTCGATCACTTCTTTCTTGAAGTGGGAACCATTGTCTGAAATGATCTCATTCGGGACCCCGTAACGGTAGATGATATTATTCCTGATGAACTTGGCTACGTGCAACGCTTTCAGGACTACATAGGATTGGGCTTCGACCCACTTTGTAAAATAGTCTATTGCCACCAGGATATACTCATGCCTATTTGACCCCTTCGACGTAATTGCCCCAATAACATCAATTCCCCAAACTAAAAAAGGCCATGGTGAAGTCATGTTGTACAGCTTCGACGGCAGGGTATTCATGCAATTTGCATGAATTTGACATTTGTGGCATCACCGAACAAAATCGATACAATCCTCCTCCATGGTTGACTAGTAATAACCCTGCCTGAGAATCTTCCGAGCTAGCATTACTCCGCTCATGTGCAATCCGCACTCTCCGCCATGGATGGCCTCTATTAGGCACTTCAACTCTTCTGCATCAACACACAGCTTGTGCATTCCCAGATGGCCTCGTTTGTACAATTTACCCCCGCAGATGATAAACTGAGCGGCCATTCGTCGTATTGCCCTTTTATCTTTAGCATTTGCCCCTAGTGGATAAGCCTCCTTTTCCAAGAAGTTCCAGATATCATGATACCAAGGGTTCTGATCTTGCACTTCATCTATTACGGCAATCAACTCGTAGGCCAGCACATACCTCTGTTCGATAATGATCAGACGCATCCGGACTCCCAAAGGGATGTTTATCATGGAAGATAGAGTTGATAAAGCGTCAGCGAACCTGTTGCTCTCTCTTAACAGATGCGTGAAGGTTAGCTTCTCAAACATAGGAATCAGAACGTCCAGGGTTTGCTGATAGATTTTCATCATTTCTTCCTTAACCTTCCAGTCTCCTTTTGCTTGAGACACAACCAGGTTCGAGTCCCCAATGACGTCCAACCTTTTTGTCCCTAGTTCCAGGGCAGCTTCCAAGCCAGTGATACATGACTCATATTCTGCTTCATTGTTCGATACCTTGAATCGGAGTTTGAAGGCTAAATGTATATGGGAATTATTGGGTGCTATCAGCAACACCCCTATCCCATAACCGTACTGGTTAGACGCTCTGTCAAAGTACATGGTCCAAATCTCTTCCTCAACCTGCAGAATAGCCTCATCTAGGAATAGATATTCTACTACTTCATCCCCTTCCACTGGGTGATTGGTTAGGAACTCTGCTACTACTCTCCCCTTAACAGCCTTGCGCGTGACATACTTCAAATCAAATTCAGAGAGAAGAAGCAACCAACAGGCTAGCCTACCCGTAAGTGCTGGTTTCTCGAAGAGATATTTGATGGGATCTAATCTCGAAACCATAATTACGGAGTGAGCTAACAGGCAGTGCCTCAACTTCCTGGTAGCCCATACCAAAGCCAAGCAAGCCTTTTCCAGCGGAGTGTAACGAGTCTCATATTCCAGCATCTTCTTGCTCAGGTAATAGATGGCTTTCTCCACTCTATCCTCATATTCCTGCGCAAGCATATAGCCCATTGTCGTGTTGGTTACTGACAGATACAAAATCAATGGCTTCCCCGGCTCTGGCGGTGACAACACGGGTAGGTTCTGAAGGTACTGTTTGATCTGCTCAAAAGCAACCTAGCATCGGTCATCCCATTGGAATTTCTTTCCTTTCTTCAGGAGACCAAATAGTAGTTCACAAGTCAAGGTTAATTTTGCAGTAAACCGTCTTATGAATTGCACTTTACCTACAAAGCCTCGCACCTCCAGTTCAGTCCTTGGTGGTGGCATTTCTAGGGTCACCTTGATTTTGGAAGGATCAACCTCAATGCCCCTCTGCGTGATCAAGAAACCCAGCATTTCCCCTGCTGTGACCCCAAAAGTGCATTTCTGTGGATTCAGCCTCAACCGATTGTAGACACCCCATTTTTGACCATCCTCAAGACTTGGACGTCACCGCTCGAACACTCGGTGATCACCCATGATTCGTGTTCGTTTTGAGTTCCCGGAGGTCTCGGCTACGGGCCTTGCCTCAAGATCTCCCAACTCGACTATTTTGTGTTTGATTTTGCACCAAACACTTGTGTTTTTTATTCTGAGGGTAGAAAGTAGCTTGTTAGCTACCCCTGACACCCACCGGCCATGGCTTGAGGCCACCGGCTGTGTATTCTTGCTACCGGCCATTGGTGAGATATACCATTGGCTGGTCGGCATCTTGTGTGGTCGGCCAGCCATCTGTTTGGCCAATGGCCTCCTTTTCTGGCCGACGCCACCTTTTTGCTTTTTTTAGGCATAATGCATGCCAGCTGTGCCTGCTGGAATGCACGGACCCTGCCCCCCATGCACGGGTGTGGCTGTTTTAAACCTTTGACCCTTTTGATCCAACCTCTTGCACCCTTTGCTCAAGCTTCTTGAGGAAGCTTGACCCTTTGTCTTAGCTTCCTCAAGAAGCTTGCACCCTTAGCTTAGCTTCCCTTGGAAGCCTTGACCCTTTTGGGATAGCTTCTCTTGGAAGCTTACCCTTTTCCTTTGCCTATATAAGGAGACCTTCCTCCTCCTTTGGGTGAGTTCAGCAAAACCAGAGCAAAATACATATATATATCTGATATACACTTTCTCTCTCTATATCTCCCTCTCTCTCTTCATTGTGTGTGTGTTTAAGGGCCAAAAGGGTGATTTCTTCTTAGTTTTGCACTCAGACACACACTACTACACCATACTTCGACTTTGGGAGGCATTGAGGGTTTGTTCTTGAGGTTTTGGACTGGTTTTGATCAGAAGAAAGGGGCTGCACTTGCTGTTCTTCAAGGGTTCTTCAAGGGTAACACTTTTGCTTTATATTCCCCAATCTTGCACTAGTCTTTAACCTATCTTGCTTACTGTTTTAGACTTTGTGTATAACTGAAAAAAGTCTTATATTTGCATGCTTAAGATACTTCATTAAGGTTGTTTTGGTGTTGGGGGTCGACCTCCCCCTCTTAGGCCTTGTTTGGCCCTTTTGGTGCTCCCTTTGTTAAGCTTTGGTTGCTGTTGTGTGTTGACCTTCTCACCACTGAAATCTAGTGGATTTTTAGTGGTGAAGAAGGAGTTTTGAAGTCTTGCATAGGAGAGGGACACCCCTCTCCCTTGGTCTCTCTTTTGTTTGCATTTTTGGCCCATAAGGGTAGCATGTATGATTAGTTGTTCTTGGCTTCATTTCAGAGGTTTTTGGGTGTTATTGGGTCATGTTATGCCTCTGTTTTTGGTCGGATTAATGGCCCCTTTCATGCTTAATGTACTTGCTTTGTATTCCTCTCTTTGGCCTAGAAATGCATCATGCATGTAGCCTACCATGCTCTCATGTTTTGGCCTAACTTTGTGAAGTTCTTAGCCATGTCTTACCATGCTCGAGGTCTGTTGGGTGCTGTTTTGACCATATTTGCCATGTTTGGTATAACCCCTTTGCATTTGGGCTTGTGAGCCTTGAGGGTGTGAGTCATGAGCATGCTTGAGTTGGGTGGTTTCAGTGATTTGGAGTCATTTCCCATGCTATTTCAGTTCATAATTCATGCTCGTATGATTGCATTTATCATCCCTTTCATGTCTTGGAGAATTGTTTTGTTGTGCCTTGAAATGAGCATTGTGCATGCTTAAGTGTTTAAGTCTTTGGGGCTGCCATATCAGTGGGTTTTGGGGGCTCATTTTGCATGTTGAAACTCTGTTTTTGGTTGCTTAGTCCATGCCATGTGTGGTTGGGATAGTTGTAGTAGAATCCTCTTTATGCCTTAGTCTTAGGCCCATTGGTATGCATGTTTGCATGAGCATCCGTCCACCATTTGCATCATCATTGGCCACTGTTTTGGGGTGGCTGAGGTCTGCCCCTTTGAGGTTTAAGTCCGCCATTGCATGATCATGTTGCATTATTTTGGTTTCATGCTTGCATTGTACCATGTTTGCATATTTGCACATTATTTAACTAGTTGCATTTCATGTCATAGCTTGCATGTTAGGTTGCATTGCATGGCATCTTGTATGTTTGGCACATTGCATTTGGCATGTCTTGCATCTTAGCCTTATATTGCATTCTTGAGCCATGTTTGTATACATGCATTGCATTGCTTGGTTTGGGGTGTCAAACCAAGCATGAGGGGTGAGGTGTGTTCGTACTCCAAGTGACGTAACACGTCTCAACCCTTCGTCGCCGACGCTCTTGACCTCAATATGATAGGGTGTTGGCATTCATCTCTCTTGTTGCATGCATTTACATTAAGTTGCAAACTTGGTGCCTTAGGCCATCATGCATCGAAATGCGTGATTGGTGGCCCGAGTATCGAGGGCCACACTCCCATGAGTCCATAGCATGATTGGGAGAGTGACCATGCACACACATTGCTTTGAATTTCCTTGCCATACACTGTCTGCCCTCTGCTGCTGTCAAAAACAGGTTTCTGCAGGAAGAAATGGCCGGCCGGCCAAATACAGTGCCGACCGGCCATCAATTACCAGCCGATGGTGTAACTTTTGGCCGATAAGCCCATTCCCATGGCCGGTGAAATTGGATTGTGGCCGGTGGCACCCCAGAGCACTCAGAGGGTGACTAAAATGGGTCTGGGGATTTTCAGAATTTTCAGAGGAGCAGGGCAGTGTAAACAGAGGCAACAGTGGCATGGCACGGGTTTCCGAGCGAAGCGAGTCAAAGCATGCATCATCCTAGCATTTCGAGGCGGGGCTGCGGCCATCCTCTTTCTGCATTTGATTTGTTAATTAAATAGAAGATATGTAATATTTAATTAATTAGAAGAGTTAATTATTTATTTGTTTTGTAATATTTATTCGGACCCTCCAAGCGAGGATGTATTTGTAATAAGTGTGCGTGAGTGTGTTAATGTCTTCCAACCCCACGTCTTTCTTCCCTTTTATTTACTAGCTTTCGATGGTTAGTGTAGGGCATGTTTAATTAGCATGATAGCATGTTTGCATACATTCATTCGTTTTGCATGCACCGGGCTCGGCGCATCATGCTAACTGCATTGTATTTCAATTCCAAATTGAATACATGTTATCTGTTGCATGTCATATGCCATGTTTAGAATAGTCGAGCAGTCTAGATTGCATCTTTGCATGTGTTGCATTAGCCATTTTAACATGAACTAGGATCATGCATATGATTACTAACTAGTTTCTGTTTTGGCTTGGAGTACTAGGTAAGCTTTTGTGCTTTAGCATGCCACATGCGTGTGAATGTTGCCATGATAGCATGATTACCATAAGGCTAGCTGCTTATGTGATATAACTGCTCGAATGCCTGTGGGTGGAGGTTAGGTTACTT
This sequence comes from Camellia japonica, assembly GCA_030407325.1. Taxonomy (NCBI): domain Eukaryota; kingdom Viridiplantae; phylum Streptophyta; class Magnoliopsida; order Ericales; family Theaceae; genus Camellia; species Camellia japonica. The sequence goes on from JAPPVO010000016.1 coordinate 158,512,005, forward strand.
AAATTGGAACAATGCATTGAATGCGAGTTTTAAGCCCACTTGAGGGTGGCAAAATTCATGTCTTAGCCTACTTGCGGGTAACACCACCAAACCATTTTCAAATAAACAAACATGAAATGTTTTGTTCCAGTTTAGGCGGCTTAGTCTATACTTGTTTGCTATGCGCATCACGTAGTAAATCTAAGCTAATAACCGAAATAAGAACGCTTAATGTTTTCAAAACAAGATATCATGATTAGTAGAGGCCGATCTTTGATCGGGCGAACAGGGGTGCTCATAGCTGACCTTCCCCAATCGTACCCAAGTTCCCGAGCCGAGGCAACTTTGGTGATGACGGACACGTGGCCTTAGGCAAACGAGTCAGGGTTTCCTAAATCCCCAAAAATAAAATATTTAGGTGGCGACTCTGTATCTGGCAAAGCAGTCCATGTTTGGCACTTCTTTACAAAAAATCTGTTTTCTCAAAACGATTTGCTGGATTTGGACTCTTTGGTTCAGATTAGGAACCGTGACAATTTGAGTCCGAACTGTAGTAAGCCCAAGATGAACCAAACGGGATTTCCCTCTAGGGACGTTTGGGGACGTCTACAGTTTCTGGGGACTCTGCTGGGGATTTTAGAGAGCTTGACTCGAACTCATGATTTCTTGTTTTGACTACACTCATGTGTTTCTTTGCATTGCATGTGCATTGGTGCGCCTAGGACACTGTGTTGGCCATCTGCTATTCCTGAGCGGTTTGCCGGAGGCTTGACTTTGTTAAAGCATGCCATAAGGCTGACCGATTGCGGGCTCTGCCAGTATGGGAACACAAACCCCGGTTTTACCGGGGCACCGTTTTTGACCATTCGACCTAGTGCATATCGAAATCCATAGTGACCATTTCAAACTAGGACAGGCTGCTTACCCGATGTTAGGTTGTTTGAAATCGCTGCGTGCGTAGTGAAACCCTAGCTCCTGACAAAATAGGACAGGGAAACCCTACCCCAACATAGGGGTGTTTTGGCTCTCTTTTACATGCTATGTGCTTTTAGAGTGTATCTCTACAGGGAATGCATGTATCAGTTTGCAAGTCTGGGTATCAGGCCTGCGGGCACCAGTGTTTTGAGGATTGGTTATCCGCGGGTATCAGATTTGGTTTTAAGGGCAGTAATCTGGGAACAATGATCAACATCTGAGAACAGTGTATTCAGTTTATCAACAGTGTGTTGTGATACCCAACCGTGTGTTGTGTGTTTATTTTACGCTGTTATGCTGTCCGTGTATCTGGTTGTTTTATTTCCTTATTATCGCTTTATTTATCTTTTTGCTAGGTAGTTTAGCGCGATTGCTTCTAACCCAGTAGATATTCCCCAAGCACTCTGGACAAGAGGTCGTCAACTCCATCGATCTGAGAATCTGGTAGACGGACAACTAGTGTATCATTCTCTACCCCCGGTTACCAGACGGAGGGCAGTTAGGCAGAGGATATCAGTTCAACAGACAGTTCAGAGGGCTTCATCCACCCCCCACCTAGATATAGCAGGAATCAGAGGCTTGTTTCTCCCACAGAGAGGAACATATACCGGCAGTACAGCTAGATCAGAATAGTATGGCAAGTTTAGAGGAGATGGTGCGCTAGCTCCAAGAGAGCATGAAAACTATGCAGCAAGACGCTATCCGACAGGTGGAGTTCGCCAAACAACAGGCTATAGTTATGACAGAACAAGCAGAGTTAATCACGAGGCTACAGCAAGCCGGGGCGTCTGCTTCACATCAAGCTCCTCCCCCACCAAGGGTTCCGATACCCGAGGAGACACCAAACGTCCAAAATATCCAAGGGGATACAGACGTTCCAATAGGGCCGACTCCGCCCCCGATCCTACCCCAGATCCTACCCCAATTATCCAAAACGCCCACCAACCTACCGGACTCCCCCTTTAAGTTCGAGACAGATCCCACAGCATTGAAGTTGAGCAAGCTTGAAAAGTTGTTCAAGAGATCCCAGGGAGTCAAGACCATCCCTGACATTGAAGATGGATATACCGACGCAGCCGTGACGCTGCCGGACAGATTCAAGATGCCGCATATTGACCGATTTGATGGGTCCGGGGACCCTATGGTACACCTGAGGTTGTTTTCAGATATCTTAAGGCCGATGGGCCTCACCAGACTGCAGAAGCTGTCTCTATTCGGCCGAACCCTATCGGGTGTGGTGGCTATCTGGTATGCCAAATTAGAAGACGATGTCAAGAGAAACTGGGACGAGATAGCTGAGGCCTTCATTGCACAATATGCGTATAACACAAATCGAGATTACGACCCGTGATCTTGAGACGACGAGACAAGAGGCTAAGGAGAGCTTCTCAGAATTTGTGACCCGCTGGAGGGCCAAGGCCTCGATGATGACCCTAAGGCCCACAGATAAAGATCAGATTAGGATGATTGTGCACAATCTCCAACCCAAACTGATGCAGAAAATGATCGTACTCCCCTTTCCTACCTTTTCAGATATGCACGAAATGGGGGTACAGATTGAGGATGCCTTGAAGCAAGCTTGATCGATAATGACAGGGAGCAACCCCGAAGAACTTTCAACCGCAACACCAATGCAGGCCCGAGCGGCGCTACAACTGCAAGAGCCTCCGAAGTGAGCATGGTCACCACCAACCCCCCTTCAAGAACCATGGCAGCCACGCCATTCTCCGGTGTGTCCAGAAGCAATACACAAACAGCCAAATACCCGCCCAAAAACCAAAGAGCCTTCGCTCCATTATATATGCCCCTGTCCAAAGCTCTGGGGGTTTTAATTAGAAAAGGGCACTTGAAGCCCCTAGAGCCGCGCCCATTACCAGAAAAACTTCCTCCTATCCACAACCCAGCCAAATATTGCGCATTTCACCAACAGCACGGTCATGACACTGACCTATGCTACCGATTACGTCATGAGATTTAAGATCTCATTGATAACGGGGTGATTATGCCTCCCGAAAAACCCAATGTCACAACAAACCCTCTCCCACCGCACAACCAAGCTCCGCCTCCCAAAAGAATCAACTTTATCCAGACTGGGGTCCTGGCTTACGATCCCAGCATATATATCACTCCTTCCCACCTACCTAAGCCGGAGGTGTTCCTTCCCGACTGCACCGACTTGTGCATGTTGGACATCTCTAGAACCCAACCTGAGCCAATGGTGGTGACTGTCGAAGACAGAATAAGGGAAGTTTCAGAGGGAAATGGGATTGTTGAGCCAGAGTCCGAGGAATCTGGGCGTTCTATTGAGAAGGTATACAGTCCGAGTGACTACATTTTGTCAGTAGGCCAGGATGGGCCAAATGTAGAATTGCCAACAGGAGTAGAGCTGTGTGTGATCCAAGGGAATGGATTTGAACAGAGGGCAAATGATTTGACGGCCGTGGAAGAGGACCTTGCCAACCTCTAATTTTTCAGGGACCAAGATCCAGGAGACGCAGCAGTCAACTGGTTTGATTATGAGGAATCAGCAGAGGCTACTGGGTGGTTGGATGATCAACCGGATGTTATGGAAGAATGCCAACCAGAACAGGGCCCGGCAGGGGCAAGGATAACAATGGTGGCCGGAAGGGTCGGCAATCAAGATACGTCACCGGAGAGCGCCGGTGTCGAGAATCTCGCTCAGGATTGGAGCATTTCGAATACAGGAATTGTTGAACAAACAGCTATACTGACGCGGTTGGAACAAGAAAGATTTGAGGATTCTGAAAGAGTCAGGAAAGCTAAAGCCCATGTGGGGACCGAAACCGCTATGTGCGCAGGGATAGGGAATGCTACGAGCATACGGATGGAAGGTACTATGAGTACGAGAACAGTCATACCGGAGCCGGACAGGTGTCTGTCAGCTGCCGACGGAATGTGGTGGGAGGACGATGATTTATGTCTTGCCCACACGGATGAGGATTAGGGGAGAAACCAACCAGATGATACATGGTACATTGGTGAAGTCGACCACATGACTAAGAGTGGGCGGTATTTCAAGCCTCCGCATCTAGATCAGCCAGAGGCGTCTGGGAAAGAAAAGGAGGCAGAGAAACAGAAAGAGAAGCAACTCGAAGAAGAAGCTGTACTGAAGCAGCTGAAAAAGATACAAGCAGACATCTCCATCTGAGGACTGCTTATGGCATCGCGGGTGCATCGACAAGTTGTCTTATCGGCCATGGACAAGGCCAAGCTCTCAATAGAAACCACACTAGAGCAGCTGGTGGGATTAGTTTTTCCGGAAGGAGCTACCCCGATGTTAACTTTCTCCGACAAGGAATTGCCACCTGAGGGGGCGAACCACAATAAGTCCCTCTACATCTCTGTGGAATGTAGAGACAAATGGATACCCGTGGTACTTGTCGACATCGGGTCCGCCATCAATGTGTGCCCGGCAAGTACGGCATATGCGATCGGTTTAAAGACCGCGGACTTTGTGCCGACAGCCCAGGTGATTCGGGTGTATGACAACACGAGTAGAGAAGTGATGGGAACAGTAAAAGTTCAGACCAAGGTTGGGCCGGGACAGCATGAGATAGAGTTCCATGTCTTAGAGTTCCTGCAACTTTCAACCTGCTTTTGGGGGGCCGTGGCTGCATCAGGTGAAGGCAGTGTCATCCACCTTGCATCAGATGGTGAAATACCCCCATGGGAAAGGAGTAGCCATTGTTTTTGGGAATTCGTCGATCCATCCACCACCAGAAGTATCAACGCCAGTTTTTGGAAATTGAGCACGGTATGGAGGATGTGTTCATGTCGGGTTTTACCTTGGCCGAGGTTCGGGTAGTTCAGAACATCATGGCTGTTAATGAGGGGTTGTATGTCAGTGCTCAATCAGTATACCTCATGAACAAGCTCCAACACATCCCCGGATGGGATTGGGAAAGAGTGGCTGGAAGGGCGTCGCAGCATTGGAAGTGCCACACAACCCACATACCTTTGGCTTGGGTTACCTGCCGACCAAAGAGGATTGCGTAAGGAAAGGCAAGGAGATGGCTGGAAGAGCCAGAGTGAAGCAGGCGGGGAAGCCTTTTGAACTAATGCATCGGCCCATCCAGGGTACCCTAAACGGACGCTTCGTCCGGGAGGGGGAGGACTTTCCATTCTGTGGCTTCCCAGAGCCGTGGCTGAATGCGGAGAGGAAGCGCATGCCAAGTTTTGAGATCTTCTTCGACCTGCAGTTATCTGGGGATGATGTTGCCGAGGGGCAGACAGACCCATTAGTTGAGGTTGAGCAGAGCAAGGAGATGGAGTCTGAGGATATCGAGATTGAAATGGGGGTAGCACTGGCATGTCTACTCTCAGATCCTCCGATTGAACAGAAGTGCTTAGGGGATAACTTCTCGGTGTCCATGATCGGGAATGAAACGGCTACGGGCCTACCAACAAATATTTTGGATACATCCATCGCACCCTCTCTCATTTGGCAGTACGAGAAGGGATTTTTGTCAAGCAACACCGGGTCAGGTAGTGAGCCGGAATCTGATTCCACCGAGTCTTATGAGTCGAAATCAGGTTCCAGCTCAACTGAGTCTGAGTCCGGTATTCTTGGGGGTGATAACCCGGATGCCACAGTCCTGTCCAGGTCGTCTTTTTCTTTCTCTTTTGAGTCTGTTGTAACAGAAGAATCTGATAGTTTGGAAGTACTTAATGAGAATGATGTGGATGTGGTTTCTGAGTACTTTTATGTGCCTTTGATTTATTGCTTGAATCAGGACTTTCAAAATTTTGACAAAAACGACAGGAAGAAATTCCTCCTTTTTGCAACGATTAATTGATTAAGAGCAGGAAAGATTTGTTAAACCTTTAATGGATGAAATCACTACTGTGAATATTGGTACTGAGAAGGACCCGCGGCTGGTCCAAATCAGGTCCACGTTGTCTTTGGAGGAACGCGAGCGCTTAGTCGCTTTATTAAAAGATTTCAAAGATGTTTTCGCGTGGTCCTACGAAGACATGCCTGGGATCGATCCTGAGATTCTACAGCACCGGATCCCTCTCGACCCCGAGGCCTGACCTGTCAAACAGAAACTTAGAAGCATTCGCCCTGACTGGGCCATCAAGATTAAGGAAGAGGTCACCAAGCAAATCGATGCAGGCTTCCTGCTGGTATCCGAATACCCGACTTGGTTGGCTAACATTGTTTCGGTACCAAAGAAAGATGGCAAGATCCGGGTGTGCGTGGATTTCAAGGATTTGAACAGAGCCAGTCCGAAGGACGACTTTCCCTTGCCGCATATTGACGAGTTGGTGGATTTCACAGCGGGGCATGCTTTGCTTTCGTTTATAGATGGCTTCTTAGGCTACAATTAGATAGTGATGGCACCTGAAGACCGGGAAAAGACTGCCTTCACCACCCCGTGGGGGACCTACTGCTACAGAGTGATGCCGTTTGGGTTAAAGAATGCTGGAGCTACATATCAACGGGCCGCGACCAGAATATTGCATGACATGATCAACAAAGAGGTTAAGGTGTACGTAGACGACATGATTGTCAAGTCCAAAAAAAGAGAGGGCCACTACACCGCCTTGCAAAAATTCTTCCAAAGGATCAGAGAATTCCGGTTGCGGCTGAATCCTCAGAAATGCACGTTTGGTGTTACAGCGGGAAAAATGCTGGGGTTTCTGATTACACAGAGAGGTATCGAAGTCGACCCTTCTAAAATCAAGGCCATCTTAGAAATGCCACCACCAACGATTGAAAAGGAGGTGAGAGGCTTTCTGGGTAAAGTGCAATTCATAAGACAGTTTATCTTGAAATTAACCTTGACTTGTGAACCACTTTTTGGTCTCCTGAAGAAAGGAAAGAAATTCCAGTGGGACGGCCGATGCCAAGCTGCTTTTGAACAGATCAAAGAATATTTACAGAACCCACCCGTGTTGTCACCACCCAAGCCGAGAAAACCGTTGATATTGTACCTTTCAGTAACTGAGACTACAATGGGCTGTATGCTCGCGCAAGAATCAAAGGACAAGGTAGAGAGGGCCATCTACTATCTGAGCAAGAAGATGCTAGAGTATGAGACTCGCTACACACCGTTGGAAAAGGCTTGCTTAGCCTTGGTAGGGGCTACCAGGAAGCTGCGGCACTACTTGTTAGCTCACTCCGTAATGTTGGTTTCACGACTGGATCCCATCAAATATCTTTTCGAGAAACCGGCACTTACGGGTAGGCTAGCTCGTTGGTTGCTGTTGCTTTCCGAATTCGATCTG
>JAPPVO010000016.1:158519310-158723284 GCA_030407325.1 Camellia japonica
CTGATGCCTAGAACGTAAAGGTTCGGGATTTCCGGGACTAAAGTCTGGTTTAAATACCCAGGGGCGTGCCCTCGGCTTGAAATCCGTATGGAAGCCCCATAGGTTGAGATAGCGTGTATGCACCTCAATTCTGGATACTGAACCAACCTAGTCTGTCACCCCGTTGGAGAATAGGGAAAGTTGTGAATACGACCAGGAAGAAAGGCAGCATCCAAAGTATTCTACGTGTAGAACCCTTGTCAGCATTCCAGAGCCTTTGTAACTGTGAGTTGAAGGTAAAGTGTTCGAAGAGCACGAGGGGAGATCCCCGTCAGAGTAGAGCGGTTCACCGCCACTCATCCATAAGGTGCTTTCTAAAGCACCTCTTTGTCCATTTATTGCTTTCCTTAAGCATCATGCATTCTAATGCATTGTACCTATCAAGTTTCTTTCTCAGTCATGCACGATATTGTATGTACGGTTCATTCAAAGAAGTTCCATTTGAGATCATTCACTTAGTGTATCAATCACACTTCATTCACTTAGTGTATCGATCACACTATCATTCATTTAGTGTATCAATCACACTTCATTCGCTTAGTATATCAATCACGTTTCATTCATTTTGTGTATCTATCACACACATTCTCACTTTTGTGTATCTATCACACATTCTCACTTTGCGTATCTATCACGCACATATTTACTTTTGTGTATCTATTACACTCTCACTCAGTGTATCAATCACACTTCACTCATTTTGTGTATCCATCACACACATTCTCATTTTCTGTATCACACTTTGTGTTTACTTTTAGTGTATCAATCACACTCTGTTCACATAGTGCATCTATCACACTTTGTGTTCGCTTTTAGTATATCCATCATACTTGTTCACTAAGTGCATCTATCACACTTCGTGTTCACTTTTAGTGTATCAATCACACTCTGTTCACATAGTGCATCTATCACACTTTGTGTTCGCTTTTAGTATATCCATCATACTTGTTCACTAAGTGCATCTATCACACTTCGTGTTCACCTACAGTATATCCATCATACTTGTTCACTAAGTGCATCTATCACACTTCGTGTTCACCTTTAGTGTATCCATCACACTTGTTCACTAAGTGCATCTATCACACTTTGTGTTCGCTTTTAGTGTATCAATCACACTCTGTTCACTAAGTGCATCTATCACACTTCGTGTTCACCTTCAGTATATCTATCATACTTGTTCACTAAGTGCATCTATCACACTTCGTGTTCACCTTCAGTATATCTATCATACTTGTTCACTAAGTGCATCTATCACACTTTGTGTTCACATTCAATATATCTATCATACTTGTTCACTAAGTGCATCTATCACACTTCGTGTTCACATTCAGTATATCTATCATACTTGTTCACTTAGTGCATCGATCACACTTCGTGTTCACTTATTGTGCGTCTACCACACTTTGCATTTGCCTTTTGTGTATCCATCACACTTTGCTCACTTCCTTCATTTAGTGTATCAATCACACTTTGTTCATATAGTATATCTATCACACACGCTCGCTTTGTGTATCAATCACACACGCTCACACTATGCCTACTTTGTGTATCAATCACACACACTCGCTTGTGTATCTATCACACACTCACCTAGTGTATCCATCATACTCTCCTTCATATAGTGTATCCATCACACTCGCTTCACTTTGTATATCTATCGTACATGTTCGTGAAGATTCCATGATTTTCTTACATCCTTTCTGCATGAGGTATAATTTGGTTCGAGTTTACTTGCTTGCCTAGCATTCGCTTAAACTGTTGCATCTATTTGCGAATACTTGCTTCATTACAGCTTGCTGCATTTGCATGATCATTAAGTTACACCCGGCTCCGTGCATATCGCTTTGCATTTTGCCCCCCTTTGCCTGCGGGCACGCCTGCGGGCATATCTCTGTTCATCTTGTATGATTGTCTAAGTCTTCGGCCTTGTCAAAAATGGGTCGTCTCTGGGCTTTGACATTCACTCTCGTCACTTGTGACTTCCGAGTTCTGTCAAAAAGGGGCAACTGTAGACACCCCATTTTTGACCGACCTTAAGACTCAGACGTCACCGATTGAGTGCTCGGTGATGTTGCGTATTGTGCTCGTTCAAGAGTCTTAGAGTCGCGGCCGTGAACCCTGCCTCCGGACTTCCGAACCCTCTTCTGTGCCTTGCCTCGATTTGCGAACCAGACTCGGTTTTCTCTGTTTCTTTTCCTGAGAGGAAGGAGAGGTCCTGTAGACCATCTCTCAGTGGCCGTGGGCTACATTTTGTGGCTGTAGGCCATTTTGCCCATTTCGGAGCCCGGTTCCCGGTTTTCGGACCTGTCAGGCCGTGTGCCTCGGTTCGGGACCGCCTAACTATCTCCGATTGCTCCGGCTTTTGGCATGCATCTTATTTCCCCCCTTTTGAGGGACACTGTGGTCCGAGAGACCAACTTCGTGGTCGAACACCACTCCCGGTGCCCAGCAGTCAGTTTTCGGGGCCCCGGACTGCGCGTTTTGGCCCCCGAGCCTTACTTGAAAGCATTGTTGGGCTCCGACCCAAACTATAAATAGTCATATTTTGAGTCCCTTTTCATGTTTGATTAAGGGTTTTTCTTTGTTTGAGACCTCCTTCTGTCACTTGCCTCTTTACCTCTTTTTAGGCCTTTTTTTGCACGGTATTTTAGGCATACTTGTGGGCTGTGTTGGACTTGGTTGTAAACTACAAAGTGTCTTATTTTGAGTCCCTCTTCAACTTTGTTGAAGGGCTCTCGGCCGTTTGGAACCAGCAGCTACCACTTTCCTTTATATCCCTCTTTAGGCCAATTTTTGGAGGGAAACTTGAAATATTTCCCCCCCTTTTTTTCCCCCTCTTTTCCAGCCTCTTTTGCCTATATATACAGCATCCTAGGTCTGTGTTTAAGGGTTAGAAAATTTTGTTTCGAACCTCTTGCTTTGAATCTCTCTCTCTCTAGATTCCAAGCCTCAAAACCTTTTTGTTCTTGGACCATTTTTACACTACAACCCATAGCACCCTCCTTCCTTCCTCCATTCCGACATTTTGCAGCTGATTTGCAGAGGCTAGGGGCTCTTCTTCTTGGTCCAAAATGCTGTCAAAGTTTGGTCTTCAAGGGTAAGCAATATTTTCCCTCTTTTGTGCTTTTTTTTGTCTATTTCTTAGTCCCTCTTGCTTGCTGTTTTGAGCTCCGACCAAAAATAAAAGTAGTGCTTTTTTGAGCTCTTCTTCATCTTTCATTAAGGGCTCAACCCTGTTTGAGACCCCCATTTGGTACTTGCTTCAATACCCTCTTGTATGCCATTGTTTTGCATGGTATTTCTAGCCTATGTGCAGTCTGTTTTGAGGCATGATATAAACTGTAAGTTGGCTTATTTTGAGCCCCTCTACAACATTTTAGAAGGGTTCAACACTGTTGGGGGCCTCCATGTAGCACTTACCATTATACCCCTCTTTGGCCCCCATTTTGCATGCTTTGTTAGCTCATTTTAGCTTCTGTTTTCGGCCATGATCAGAACTGAAAGTGGCCATGTTTTCACCTTCTTGGCATGTTTCATTAAGGGTCATTAGATATTTGATGAATTTTTTGTGTACTTCATGTTATACCCTCTTATCGCCTTAATCTTGCATTGCATTTTGAGCATGTTTACATACTGATTTGGAGACTGTCATAAACTGTAAATGTTCATATTTTTGGTCCCTCTTTAGTGTTGTAGAAGGGTATTTTTCTGTTTGGGCATTGCATGTACCACTTGCTTCATTGCCTCCCTCGCGGAGCCATTTTTGTATGCCATTTTAGCCGTACTTGTGATTGCTGTTTGGCCATGTTTTGAACTGTAAAAATACTAGTTTTGGGGCTGCCTTGCTTCTGCTTTGTCATTTCATGTTCAAATTATGCATGTATTGTATAGCTACAAGTCATTTCGGGTGCGTAATTTCGCATTTCGGGATTATTTCGTGCATTGGGTTTCGTTTTACCGGGTTTCGGGGCTGTTTTGCCCCTCATCTTACCACTGATTTTTGCATGATAGCATACCATATTCCATGTCCTTGCCATGTCTCATTGGAGTGGCATTTCGGTGCCTGAGGGTCTGTTCTCGGTTTGCGTGCACGCGTGCACGCATTTCGAGGTGTCTTATTTTCATCTGATGGCCTCTTATGTGAGTGTGGCTGAGGCTCTCTCATGTTGGTGTAAGCCCATATTGCATTGCGTATGCCATTTCATCCATAGCATTGTGTATGCTCGGTTGTGTATCACCTCGTTTAGCGTGTATGCCATTCCATAACATTGTGTATGATAGGATTGTATCTTAGTTGCATTTCACGCATATCATGTATATTGCATCGTGTTCGGGATAGGAGTTAGCCCGGGCACGGAAAACGAGGTACGTTCCGTACTCCGAGTGACGGAACATGTCTCAATTCCCAAGTCACCGACACTCCGGATTATCCATGATGGAGTTAGGTTTTGTTGTAGTGTTCATATGCATTCATTCTATATCGAGTTGTGCAATTCGGCTCCTCGGCCATCATGCATCGAGATGCGTGATTGGTGGTACGAGGATCGAGACATGCATACATTTGTGAAAATACATTGCTATGCCCCTTTCCTGCTCTCTGTTGCAGCATATCAAGAATCAGCGGTCTTCCGAGGCTTGGCGCGCTTTTCAAGAATCATTGCAAAACAGAGGCTAATTGGGGCATCCCAGTGGATTTCCGCGCAAGGCAGCCCAAATATGCATCATCCATCATTCGGAGCGGAATCAAGGCAGTCCCTGGCTTGCATGCCAGTCTATTTATTTTTCTTAGTTAATTTGTTAATTAATTAGGAATTTGTACATTATTCGGACTGTATTATTTGGACTGTACTATTCTTTCATTCGGGACTGTATATTTATTTGGACCCTCTGCGCGAGGGCATAATTGTAATAAGTGTGGGTGAGTGTGATGTATGTCTTCCAACCCCACGTCTTTCTTCCCTTTTATTTACCTGCTTATGATGGTTAGATTAGAGCATATTTCAATTAGCATACAGTATGACAGCATGTTTGCATCATTCATCTGTTTTGCACGCACCAGGCTCGGCGCATCATACAAACTGCATCTGTATTTCAATTCCAAGTTGAACACATGTTAGTTGTAGCATTCCATATGCCATGTTCAGAATAGCCGAGCCTGCTATAGTTGCATCTTTGTATGTGTTGCATTAGGCATTTCTGTATATTTAGGATCATGCATGATTTCTAATGAGCTTCTGTTTTGGCTTGGAGTACTCGGTGAGTTTTATACTTTAGCATCCTTGCATGCGTGTGAGTGACTGTCATGAATAGCATGCTTACCATGAGGCTATGTGCTTATGTGATATAACTGCCTTGAATGCCTGTGGGTGGATGTTGGGTTACTTGGATTGGAGCAATTCATCAAATGTTTGTTTTAAGCCCACTAGATAGTGGCAAAATCATGTTTTTCTAAGCCCACCCGAGGGTGGCAAATCCACGTCTTAGCCTACCTGCGGGTAGCACCATCAAACCATTTTCAAACAAACAAACATGAAATGTTTTGTTCCAATTCAGGCGACTCAGTCTATACTTGTATGCTGTGCGCATCACATAGTAAACCTAGGCTAATAACCGGAATAAGAACACACAATGTTTTCAAAAATAGATATCATGGTTAGTAGAGGCCGGTCTTTGATCGGGCGAGCGGGGGTGCTCACGAAGTGACATTCCCCAATCGTACCCAAGTTCCCGAGCCGAGGCAACTTTGGTGATGACGGACACGTGGCCTTTGGCACCGAGTCAGGGTTTCCTAAATTCCCCATTAAAAAAACATTTAGGTGGCGACTCTGTATCTGGCAAAGCAGTCCATGTTTGGCACTTCTTTCAAAAAATCTGTTTTCAAAATCGATTTGCCGGATTTGGACTCTTTGCCGGATTTGGACTCTTTGGTTCAAGATTAAGAACCGTGACATTTGAGTCCTTCGAACTGTAGTAGACCCGCAAGCGAACCAGAACGGGGGGAGTTGCACCCTCCCCGGGATGCGTTCGGGGACGTCTACAAAAGGATGTAAGAAAATTATGCATTCTTAACTACGCATCACGCAGGAAAGTTAAAGAACCGCAACCGTCGGGCGCACCTGGGGTGACAAACAAGATCCTAACATGTGGCACACGCGAACAGAGAAGTGGTGTGAACCTGGGGACACATCCTAAGGTTCCGAACCACAGAGAACAGTGATAACAAGTGAAACACATCCAACCATTATACAATCGAAACAAAGAGCGGTATAGGCATTGGAATCCGTCCAGATACATTTAACCAAAGCGTCTTAACGCGCCACGCGCGAGAGGGAAAAGAGAGTGGTGCAAACACCGGAGGGTGGTATAAACATCAGAGAACGTTCCAATATTTATAACGAAAACAAAGAGGTATAAACGTCGAAACACAATCCAAACGCTTCTAACCGGAAAGATGGTATAAACATCAGGCACATGACCCAATGTTTCTAACCAACAAGATGGTATAAGCATCGGACACATGTCCTAAATGCTTTTAATCGGAAAGGTGGTCTAAACATCGGGCACACGACCCAATGTTTCTAACCAACAAGATGGTATATGCGTCAAACACACGTCCCAAACGCTTATAACCGGAGAGGTGGCATAAACATCGGGCACATGACCCAATGTTTCTAACCAACAAGATGGTATAAGCGTCGGACACATGTCCCAAACGCTTCTAACTGGAGAGGTGGTATAAACATCGAGCACACGACCCAATGTTTCTAACCAACAAGATGGTATAAGCGTCGGACACACGTCCCAAATGCTTCTAACCGGAGAGGTGGCATAAACATCGAGCATACGACCTAATGTTTCTAACTAACAAGATGGTATAAGTGTCGGACACACGTCCCAAACGCTTCTAACCGGAGAGGTGGTATAAACATCGGGCACACGTCCTAATGTTTCTAACCAACAAGATGGTATAAGCGTCAGACACACGTCCCAAATGCTTCTAATCGGAGAGGTGGTATAAACATCGGGCACACGTCCTAATGTTTCTAACCAACAAGGTGCGGTGTAAGCATCGAGCGTACTCGAATGCTTCTAACCAAAACAAGGCGTGGTGTAAGCACCGGGCGTGCCCAAATGCTTCTAACCAAAACAAGGTGTTCAAAGGACAGGAATGATCTTACCCGGAATTCTTCTGAATGAACCATACATACAATATCGTCTGGTTGCACCAGCCTTGAATGAACCGTACATACAATATCGTCTGGTTGCACCAGCTTTGAATGAACCGTACATATAATATCATGCCTACATAAGAAAAAGACTTAACAGATATAGCAAGATAGGAATGCATGTTCCATGCGAATGACAACATATTCTATGTGAATGTGAGAAGCGCATATTCTATGCAAGCGTGGGAAGTGCATATTCTATGCAACGAAAATCGTGGCATGCTCCATGCAACATCAAGATGCATATTTCATGCCATACTAGCAAACCCATGCTCTATACAATAGACACAAACATTTTCATGCGAATGTGAGAGCATATACAGTGTAATGCCGTGAGAGCATATACAGTGTAATGCCATGCGATCATTTTCCATGCAAGATGAAAAGCATATACAATGCAAGACAAATGCAAGACATGAGCATCAAAGTTCAAAACATGTGTTTACTGCCCAAGTAAAAGCATGCCTCATGTTAAAGTATAAGATGCATGCTCTATGCGAACAAGAAACAATGCAAAACCTCAAGTGAAAGGCATGTTCTATGCAATGACAAAAGAAGCATGTGCTTTGTGCAATGACAAAAACGGTGCACGGTAAAACGATTCGATCGCAACCTCCAACCTACCTCTCGGAGGAGTTACAAGAATTTAAAAGGATACACCTCGTTCATGTTGCGTACCACATACTGAAAACACAGTTCGGAGCTTCCGCAAAGGCCACTTGAGCTTAAAAAATGTACTTCCCTTGCACTTTCTTGAGGGATCAAGGCACAAAACAACAGAACAACATCCAAGGAGAGCACCATTGGCCTGCCGGCCACTCTGGAAAGCCACCGGCTACCCATCGGCCACAAAATAATGCCATCGGCCACAAATGTGGCTGGTCGGCCAACACTGGTGGCTGGTCGGCCACCGATGATAGATTTAGGGCAATTTTGGCATTTCACCACGAGACTTTATATATAGGGTTCCAAACCCTATTTCTTTACTTCTCCCTTGCCGAAAAACACTTCCCTTTTTGCTCTAGATCATTTTCCCCTTTTGATCTGCATTTTATACACATTTTCGAACATCCCACAAACGTCTGATTCGCTAAAACCTCTTTGCACACTCCGTTTTGAACCGATTAAAAAAGTGATTTCGGTGCTCTCTTCTTGATTTCCATCACTTGGGGTTTATTTCCCCCGAGTTACCCTTGATTTCAGTGCCCTCTCCCAAGCCCTGACCTTTTCTTCCATTTTTCCTCCCTCGGAGTTGACTTTTTGTTGACTTTTGGCAGTCCCGCCCATTTTCCACATTTTCGACCATTCTCTCGTCCTTCCTCGAGATGGCGAATGACATCCCACATGACGGAGCTCCTTTGGGGATGGAGATGGACCTAGAGTTTGAGTCATTGCCACTCAGTATTCTACCATTCAACACGGCGACGTACCATCCTGAGGTACCTCCTGACAGCATCTGCTAGTTCAAGGGGTTTGCGTGAGGTGCACTGGAGGACCTCTTGCTACGCGAGCCAGAGTCACATCTATCCCATGGCGCCTCTGAGGTATACACTTTCTCTTTATTTTCTGCAACGTAGATCACATTTCTTGTATAGCTCACACTATTTTTCATCTGTTCATCCCCAAACACATTTTTGCACTGTATTTCTTACACTGCATTGCAGCTGCTTGCCCTTCATCTGCTTGCCCTGAACATACCCTTGCACTGTATTTCTTACACTGCCTTGGATCTGTTTGTCTTGAACATACAGGGGGATTCAAATGCCATTCGTGGATACGGGACCACCTTCGCGAGGGAGTGGTATATGGAGCTTCCTGACGCCGTCCGTCACATCATTGACGAGGCTGGCTTTGGCGTATTTTGCATGGGGCTCCCACGTCTCATTGCGAGCCGGCCTCTACTGGGCGCTTTAGTAGAGAGGTGGTGGGATACTATCGATTCCCTCCACTTCTCTACAGCAGGGAAGATGATGATGACTCCCTTTGACTTCTTTATGCTCACCGGCATAGCAGTAGGGGATCATTCGATTCCTTACAACACCGACATGGACGAGTGGGAGGCCGCTCAGATCTACCTACTGGGATTCGCCCATCCATCTCCCGATCAGGGATGTGCGATATACATGGTTTGTTAATCACTTCAGAGGGACAACGCCGATGACCCGCAAGGAGACCGAGAACCACGCCCGGGGCTTCCTCATGTTCATGTTTGGCACTACCCTGTTCCCCGACCGGGTGAACACTGTCGGGCTCTACCTCATGAGCGCTTTAGTGGACCTTTCTCGCGTCCGATTCTACGACTGGGGCGGCGCAGGCTTGGCCACACTGTATGGGTACATGAGCTTCACTTCTCGCCGGAGCGGGCATCTGCTGGGAGGTTACTGGAGGGCCTGGGAGGTATATCCTACCCTTCTGCTTTTCATTTCTGCTTCACATTTCCCGTATGCTACACAACCGTACACTGCACTACACACAATCTGCTTTCTGCTTTACATTATCTCTACACTGCACACACTATCTGCTTTCTGGATTACATTATCTGTACACTGCATACACTATCTGTTTTCTGCTTTACATTCTCTGTACATTGCACACACTATCTGTTTTCTGCTTTACATTATCTGTACACATCTGATATATACTCACAGTTATCCTTTCGCCTTCTGTAACTATGGGTGTACACCTATTTTTTGAGGCTCGCCCCAAAACCAGAGGTGGAGATACCACCCATGGTACCGTACTCGCACAGATACGACGGGAGATGCCAGCAGAGGCCCTGAGAGTCATTTTTGTTTTTTCGTTAATTCTTCGACACCGTCACCGTAGCAGAGGTTACCCAAACCTTACAGTCATTTCAACTCTACTTCATATTGTATATACAATGGCAGCTAACAGACTGTATATTCATTACCTGCAGATCACCTGGCAGTCCTGGGCGGTGATGCCTAACAGGGTCAGAGATCAATTTGCCGGGGCACAGGAGGCTTCTCGATTCTGGATCTTGCTCGAGGGCCCGGTCTGTCGGGCATGGTTCTTAGGGGAGTGATTCCTGCAACAGAGCCACGGCTTGCCCGAGCCGGTGGTTTCGATGCCGCCTCCTATATATATGAGGATCATAGAGAGGTACACTATGTAGGAGATGATCGACTTCATGAGAGGTTAGGACGTCGACTTCTTCTGGCTTGCGGACGATTACACTACTTTCATTCAGACATACCTCATGCCGCCCCTGACTGGCACCCACGGAGGTGAGAGAGCTAGAGCTCCAGCTGCAGGAGGGAGAGCAGGAGGATCCAGGGCGTCCCGGGCTCATGACAGGAGAGGCCCTGAGACGAGATAGAGAGTAGAATGGCCAGAGCTGCCTACTACGCTGACTTGCTGGCGACCGACAGGGGAGGCTTACCAGATTCCCATTGAGCTTGCACCAGCTGGTCACGAACTTGTCGGAGTTCGAGGCTCGACCCCGGTATGTACCATATTTTACATTTTGCACATTCCATTCATTTCAGTTATGCTTTGTAGACCACTGATTATCTTAACACATTTATAGGCATCCATAGAGTACACCAGGTGGGCCCTCGAGCTAGCGGCTTCTCTGATGGGGATGGTTCAGATGAGCCTGAACCTACTCAGTCTCTACAGGATTCCAGTAAGTTTCCTTCAGTTTACACTTCGTGCCATGAAATTTTCTGCTGATACATTAACATTTCAACCGCAATCTGCCCCATACTGATCTGAATACATTACATTAACAGCATTGCATTGATACACTGCTCCCACACATTGCATTCAACATTATACTCAACTTTGCATACCATAACTGAGGCATTTGAGAAACTGTCCATTTCAAGTCCTGTTTCAGATGCCAGTTCCACCGGACGCCCCAGCGGGAGCCACAGCAGAACCTTCAGTGCCTCTCCCGACAGTAGAGAGAGAGAGAGACGAGGGACTCCAACGCATAACCGAGGCGGAGCTAGACGTACTCATGACGAGAACGGTCCACCAGAGCCTATCTTGGATGATGATAAGGCAGATAAGGATGAGGAGCCAGCGAGCTTGCAGTCAGAGTGATCTGAGGGTGGAGGTGACGGCACCGGCTCGAGTTCTGAGGGCGGTGGCGTGCTGAGAATGGCTCCGAGAGGGTAGCAGAGATACTAAGAAGGGCTCCGGCTCAGATTTAGATAGTGGCGCCAATGGCGATGGCTCCGAGTCCATGCCCAGGAAGAGGACGAAGAAGGCCTCTCGATCCTGAGATGGGTGGCACTGATTTAGATGCCTTTTGCTTTATTTCTTTTTACTAGTAGTGTTAGCACATTGTACAGCCTTAGGCAGTTTTATTTTCTTAAAAACTTGTACTCTTTGTAAAAAGAAACCATGATTGGAATGAAAATAACTTTTTGATGAAAAAGTTTTATATTTTGCATTCTCAGCATTCATCGCATCGCACCATTTTTCACGAAAACAGGATTTGATGGAAATTGAATATTGTATTGGCAATTTCTTAATCAGGTAATGAACCAACCAACACATAACAAACAGAGTAAAACAACTCAATGGACAAAACAACAACTCGATAATCAAAACAAATACAACTCGATAAGCAAAGTAACAACTCAATAAGCAAAACAACAACTCGATAAGCAATTTGACAAAAATCTTAAAGAGAGACGTAAGAAATGCACCAAGAGCGGAACAAAACACAGGTTCTTGGCATTTTCAACACATGGAAGGACCAGAAGGCAAAATAGAAGGCCACCGTCCATAAAAAAGATGCTATCGGCCATCAAAAATGGTTGTTGGCCACTAGTACTGGCCGGTCGGCTACAAAAGTGGCCAGTCGGCCACCAATACTGGCCGGTCGGCCACCAATGTAGGGAACCTCCAGATTTCTGCCACCTGTCTTCCACTCAACACCTTATCTTCTACAAAGACTCAGCTTCATGGTTTCTTCAATTCAGCTCTATTTTTGCCACAAATGGAGCCATTCTTCACCGAAAAACTCTCTGAGTGGATTGCGAATTTAGATGGCTCAGAAAAGCTGAATTTCCAAGGTTTCGGGATAAATGCACTATTCACCTTCCAGTTGCTGGATCCGAGATGGTACATCTCGAGGATAGATCTCAGGCGTGTCCAATTATGATCTATATCGAAAATGGCTTTGAAAAGTTTTAATAAAAGTCGATTTTACTCAAATTAATCTTTTTACAACTTAGACCATTTTTGGACCAAATAGAAAATTTTTAGTACCCACAACCTTCAATTTCATTGATTTTAACATAGAGTTCTCTTGCTCTTGGTACAAATTGAAGTTGCTTTTTATTACATTCAAGAAGAAAACTGGAAAGTACAGATTAAAGCAATAAACTCAGGGCATAGTCAGGTGTTCCTGCGTCCCCTCCCAGAGCTCGTTGAAGCTTTGAATACCAAAGTAGGCCCGATTTGTGCCTCGTCATCAAGCCAAGTTATGCATTCGTCAGAAAGGGTGCAATTGAAAGTGGAAACGGGGGCCAGGAGTTCTCTCGTCCTCCATGTTGTGGTATACCAAGCTAGATGTGAGCCTTTGATTAGATATGAAGTCGAATATTCCACTTTCTCTTCTGGGCAAGTCTGCTCGTGTCTGAATTGACGCCGGAACCAGAATGGGAAGTAGAACACACCGTGTGTCAGGCCAATCAACTGAATTCCAGGCTGCCGGGACATGCTGTAGCTCATCATCGACAGATTGAGCCAGGGGCAGCACCAAGCAATGTTGACAGTGGATAGGCTGCACATCCATTCACGCCACCATCCTTCACCTGGGGCATTAACTAGTCGTTGCCGAAAGAAATAGCCGCGTACTGAATATGCTGGGCATGAGTCCACCACTTTCAACTTGTCTATCAGCCATATCTGGGGAGGGATGAAAAAAATAAGAGAGATTAAAGAATAGAGAAGTGTACGTGGAGAGAAAAATTGAGAAAGGGTTTTGAGGGAAAAACAGAGCCTGAGGGCTGAGTGATGTGAGAAATACACATGTGAGAAGGGTGGAAACATTACCTGTAAGAGTAGTGGACTTCCTGCAAACCTAGCTGTTTCCCAGCGACGGAAAGCATCCAAACCCATCACAGTCTTAGCTAGTGTCATGCCAATGTAGCTCTTGCCCTCTTTCAAACCTTGGGCAACCTCAATCAAATGGACGCTAGACCCTTCAAAGCCTGGGGCAAGTAAGAAATGAGACAACATGCACAAGTAGAGGGCGTGTCGCTGAAAACTCTACCAAAGATGGTCGTCGTAGTCACCGGCATCAGAAAATCGATGAATCAAGCTCGGAATATCCAGCTCCTCATTACGAATCAAAGACCGAGCGTCATGCAAAGTAAGCCCACACATCTGTCCTAAAGTTTGGATGTGGCCAAAATGGAATTGGGGCAAAATCTCTTCATCGTGCCGAGATTCCATCAAAGCTTGGAAATCTTCAAAAGTGGGACATATCTCTTGTCCGCCAAAGCTAAAAACATGAGTCACCGGATTGTAACACCTTGTCGCGGCATGGAGGTACGGAAAACACAGCGGGGTGCGGCTCAACATGAATAGTGCATTTATTCCGAAATGCCAGAAATTCAACTTTTCTGAGCAATCTAAAGCCGCAATCCAATCGGAGAGGTTTTGGGCAAGAAATGCTTCCATTTGGGGCAAAAACAGAGTTAGAATGAAGAAACCGTGAAGTTGGAGCTTTTGTAGAAGATAGAGCATTGAATGGAAGATAGGTGGCAGCAATCTGGAGGCTCCCACCAAAACTGGCCGACCGACCAGTTGGAGTAGCCGACCGACCACCTTTTCTGGCCGGTCAGCCACTTAAGTGGTCCACAAAAGCAAAAAGTGGCCAACAATGGCTAATAGTGGCCGGCAGCCACTGTTTGTCCCCAGAAGATTTGCCTTGGACTTTCTATGTGCTGGGACTGTTGAAAATCTGTGTTTTGTTCCACTCTGGATGCGTTCTGCTGTGGCTTTGTTGACTCGTTCTCGAGTTTGTCTCTTTTGTTTATTGAGTTATTGCAATTTGTTTATCAAGTTATTATAATTTGTTTATAGAGTTGTGTGTTAGTTGTTCTTTGCGTTGTCTTATTTTGTTTATTGGTTCGCTACCTGACTAAGATAATGCATTTTGATTGTTCAATTTTCGTCAACCTTATTTTTGTGTAAAACGGTGCAATGCGATGCTCAGAATATAAAATACAACACTTTTTAAACAAAAACCTGTTTTCCATTCCATCATGGTTTCTTTTTTACAAGGGTACAAGTTTTAAGAAGATAAAACTGCCTAAGGCTGTACAATGTGCCAATACAAAAGCAAAAAGAAAATAAAGCAAAAGCATCTGAATCGATGCCACCCAACTCAGGATCGAGAGGCCCTCTTCATCCTCTTCCTCGGCTGAGTAGACTCTACACCATTACCATCGGCACCACTGTCTGAACCAGAGTCACCTCCGCTCCCGCCCTCAGAGCCCTTCTCGGCATCGTCACTACCCTCAAAACCTGAGCCGGTGTCGTCGCCTCCACCCTCGGATGACTCTGACTGAGGACTCGCTGGCTCCTCATCCCCACCAGACTCGTCATTGTCATCGCGTGTGATAGGCGCCCGACGTCTCCCTCGGCTGTGTGCTGGAATCTCTCTCTCTACCGCACGAGGAAGCTCTGAGGGTCCTGTCTGCAAGGGTGTGACCTGAAAAGGTAGTTTGAATACATCAGCTATAGTATATGTATCAAATGCAAGTATGTTGTGCAGTGTAAGCACATGTAGAAATCAGATACAGTATGTGCACGCAATGTGTCGTGTCAGATATGATCCGTACATGCAGTGTATCAGTGCAATGAAATGTTCAGTTTTAGTATATCAGCAGAAGTATGATAAATGCAAGAAAACTGAAGAATACCGGAATACCGTGGGAGGTCAGTATCATCTCTCTCCGCAAGATCATGCTCTCGAATGAGGCCATCACCTGGAGTAAGCCCTGGACATACTCTACAGAGGGCTGCCAATGCAAGTTGAAATCATGAGTGCATTGAATGCGTGCATAAGTATTTGAGCGAAAATGAAATGCATAGAAGCTGTAAAGTGTACCGGTGGTGAGCCTGGCGTCCTCATGTATCGGTGAGCTGGCAATGGAGGCTCAAGTGGAATTTGATAAGGTTTCCCGTACCGCCAACCTGTCAGCTCAGTCGGGGGATCCGGCCATCCAACGCACTGCTTAGTAGAAGGCATCCCTCTGACCTCATCTCTCGGCGCCCGGGCCCTACTCATCGAAGGGGGATCTGCTGCCCGAGCTCTCCTCGTCGAGGGGACCCCTGCTACTCTGGCCCTACTCGAGGAAGCAATAGCAGCTGTCCTCCCCATAGGAGCACGAGCGCTTGCCAACGGGGGCATGAGATACACCTGGATGTAAGCTGTGTAGTCCCCGTCCCCAATGAATCGGTCTGCGTCTATGCCTCGCATGACGTCAGTAAGCTCCTGAGGGGAGAAACTCTCTGTGGTGCGCATGGACGGCGGAGGTGGCAAAGGAACTGACTGTAGAGGCAGGCCCAGTACCTGGCGCATGAAGCGCTCGCCAAGAAACCAGGTGTGGCCTACGGGTCCCTCGAGCAAGATCCGATATCGGGAAGCACCTCGAGCCCCAGCAAATTGGAATCGGGAAAACTCTGGCATTGCCTCCCAAGGCTACCATGTAATCTGCAGACAACAAGTACATTAGTCGCTAGTAGATTTACAAAATGAAGTGAAGCTGGAAATAGAAAAAACTGCGAGTTTGAATTACCTCTGCTGGCCTCACTGTGTCGAAGTACTGGCGCAGGTAGGGGAGGGTCTCCCTTGCCCTCAGCTAACACCGACCGTGATATCTATGTGAGTACGGTACCTTGAATGGTGTCTCAACCTCTAGCTCAGGGGCAAGTGCTGGGAAGTAGGCATATGCCCACAGTTGTGAAAAGCAAGACAGTGGCAGTAAGAATACAGATAAGTACAAATAATACAAAAAGCAGAGTATAGCACAATGTATAGAAAGTATAGATACGAGGCAAAAAAGTAGATTGTGTGTGTGCAGTGTGCAGTGTGTGCCGTGTACACGTGTACAGAAAGTGCAAAGTAGAAAGCATAGCAGAAAATGTAAAACAGAAATGTAAAGCGTACCTCCTAGGCTTGCCAGTATCCGCCTACTCTATTCCCGCTCCTGCGGGAGGTCGAGCTCATGTAACAATAAAGGGTAGCGAGGCCTGCCCCCCCAGTCATAGTGCCGCACCTGTGACAGGTCCACTAAGGCACTCAGCAAATATAGCCCCACTGTGTTCCCTCTGTCGGCAAACAAGATAGTGCTGAAGAGGAACATGAGGAAGCCTCAGGCATACTGCTCTGTGGCCTCAACCGTCGTGAGCTCTGTCCCCCTGAAGTGGTCAGTGAACTAAGTGCATCAGACCAAGCCTGATAAGCGAAAAATGGGCGGGTGAGCTCCCAACAGATAAGTCCAAGCAGCCTCCCACTCGCCCATATCAGAGTCGTACGGGATCGGCTGGCCTCCCACCTAAAGGCCTGTCAGCATGGCGAAGTCGTACGGGGTCATGGTCATATCTCCCGTGGTAGAGAAATGGAAGGAGTTGGTGGTGTCCCACCATCTCTCTACCAGTGCTCCTAACAGGGTCCTGCTTGCAAAGAGACACGAGAGCCCCGTGTAAAATAGGCCAAATCCCCCCTCGTCAACAATCTGGCGCACGCTATCAGGGAGTCCATGTACCACTCCCTCGTCGTGGTCGACCCGTACCCGCGGGTGAAACGGGAGTCAACCTGTGTGGATGAGTAGAAATATTATGTGTAAAAGTGTTTAGAGTGAGCAGAAGTGCAGTGTGTGCAAGTGTTCAGAATGAACAGATGAAATACAGAGCAAAAGTACAAGCTATGCAAGAAATGTAAAGTACATCGCAGAAACTGTAAGAGTGTAGTGTGTACCTCAGAGGCGTAGTGGGATAAACGGGACTCAGGCTCCCGTAATAAAAGGTCTGTGGGTACGCGCCGTGCGAACCCAGTGAAATGGCAGACTATGCTAGGTGGTAGCACATGTACCTCAGGATGGTACGTCGCCGGGTCAAATGGCCGGACTCTCGGCAGCAATGGAATGTCCTCCGGCTCCTTCTCCATCCTCGGAGGACCCCCGTCGTGTGGCTCATCGTCCGCCATCTACAAAGAAGGTGAAAAATGAGCAAAATGGGCAAAAGATGCAAAACGTCAACAAAAGTCAACCCTTGGGAAGGGAAAAGGTCAAAGAAAGTCAAAGCCTGAGAAAATGGCTCCAAGCTCAAGTCAAAGTTGAGGAAAACAAACCTCAAATGGTGAAAATGAAGGAAAAGGCTACGAAAACAACTTTTGTTCAGTTCAAAACGAAGACAATCGAAAGTTTTTCGCGAATCAACTTAACGGGAGACGTTGGAAAATGCATGAAAAGTACAGATCCGAGAGGCAAAAAAGTCTGGGGATGAAGAACAAAGGTTTTCGGCACTGTGTAGGTGAGAAAAAGTGTTTAGGAGTTGAGTTTTTAAAGTTCCCTGTGTAAATGGACAAAACTGCCACGAATTTGTTACAACTGGCTGTAGACACCCCATTTTTGACCGTCCTCAAGACTTGGACATCATCGTTTGAACACTTGATGATCATCAATGCTCGTGTTCGTTTTGAGTTCCCGAAGATCTCGGCCGCGTGCCTTGTCTTAGGATCTCTCAACTTGTTTGTTTTGTGCTTGGTTATGGACCAAGGACTTGTGGTTTTACTTCTAAGGGAAGAGGGTGGCTTGTTGGCCATCCCCTCAACCCATCGGCTAAGGCATTGTGCCATCGGCCTTGTTTCCATGCCATCGGCCATAAGTGTTGGCCGATCGGCACTCTTTTTGGTCGATCGACCATATTTTTGAGCCAAGGCCTTTCCATCTGCTTTTTGCAGATATTTTCTACCAGCTGTGATAGCTGGTGAGCACAATTCTCATCCTCCATACACGTGTATAGAGGGATTGCATTCAAGACTCAAGCTTGTTCAACAAGCTTGAGAATTGAAATTCTATAAGAAGGGAGGCCCCTCTCACTTTCCAGAGGTTCTGGAAATTTGATATACAAGTTCTATATCTCTCTCTCTCTCTCTCTATTTTACCTCTCTCTCTCTCCATTTGCTCTTGTTTGTGCTCAAAAGTGTAAAATCTTCACACTATTGCACACAAACACCTACTAGAACACCATCCTTTTGTTGCTGAGGTACTGAGGAGTTGGTTTTAGTGTTCTTAGGCTGGTTTTGGTTAGAGAAGGCTGCTGGAGTTGTGTTCTTGAAGGTGTTCTTCAAGGGTGAGTTAACTACCTTTTAATCCCCCATTTTGGCTTAAGCTTTTAGACCTATGCTGATTTAAGCTTAACTTTCTACTGTAAAAAGTTCTAATTTTTCATTCTTGTGATGTTTGTTTAAGGTCATTTTTGTGTTGGGGGTTGTCTACCCCCTCTTAGGCCTTGTTTGGCCTTGTTTTATGCCTTTCTTTTTGAGCTTTGGAACCATCTTGTTTTGACCTTCTGACCACTGAAATCCAGAGGATTTTTAGTGGTGGAAAGGTGGTTTTGGAGTCTTAAATAGGAGAGAGACACCCCCCTCTCCTTGTGTCTCATATGCTAGTATAAATGGCTCATAATGGTAGCATATTTGCTTAGCTTGTTTTAGCTCCATTTCAGCAAGTATTTGGTGTTATTTTTCCATGTTGTACCTCTGTCTAAAGTTGGCTTGATGACCTCTTGCATACACCATACACTCGTAGAGCAATTTTGCATGCTAGCATAACATGCATCTTGTGTTTGGACCATCATTCTCGCATGTTTTGGCTCAACTCAAATGAGCTTTTAGCCTTGTTTTACCATACTCTAGCTCTGATTTGTGTTGTCTTGGTCATGCATACATTGTTTTGTATAGCCATGGTTCAATCTAGCTTGTTAGCTTTGAGTGTTCAAGTCACTAGCATGCATTGCTTGGACCATTTTCATGATTTGGCTTCATTTCATATGAGATTTCAGTCCATATAGTGTGGCCATGCATTCACATTTGTCACATTTTCCATGCATTGAGAGGTTGGTGTTTTATGCCTCAAGAATGGATCATTGTACATGCCATCATACTTAGGCTTTTGAGATGCCATCTCGGTGGGGTTTTGGGCTTATTTTGACATGCCATAACTCTGATTTTTATTGGTTAAGTCATGCCATGTTTGGTTTTGATAGGTGTAGTGCAATCCCCTTTGTTGGCCTTACTTGCATCATGCCTTAGGCCCTTCGTGTTGGCTTGCTTTGGCTTTGATCTATGCATGTTTTAGACTCACTTTGGTATGCTTTAGGACCATTTTGGTTTGCTTAGGCCATTTGCTTCATGTTTTGCATAGCCTTAGGGCAAGTGCCTATTGCTAGCTTCAAGTTTTGAGCCTTCTTGCATGCCCTACTTGCATTGTTTAGTTGATTTGGCATCATTCCTAACATCATTTCAAAGCATGTAGTGTTGTCACACTTGCATGCTTTTCACTCTTTAAATGCTCTTGAGAGTTGTCCTCTTTAGGCCTTAATTCTTGGGCCATTTGGCATGCATATTTGCAGGTGCATTTCATGCCATCAATTCATCATTTTGGCCACTGATTTGGGCATGGCTGAGGTCTGCCCATTTCGGTTTAAGTCCATTTTTGCATGTTGTTGCATGCTTATCCATCTTGCATGTTGTTACATGCTTGCTAGATTACATGTTGTCGCATGCTTGTTGTTTGCATGTCTAGGTTGCATTGCATTTTGCATGTTTGTTGTATTGCATTTGACATGCTTATGTTGCATTGCATAGCATCTCCATGTTGCATGCATTGCATTGTGTTTGGTTTGGGGTGTCAAACCAAACACGAGGAATGAGGGACGTTTTATACTTGAAGTGATGAAACATGCCTCAATCCTCGGTCGCCGACACTCTTGATCCAACATGATAGAGTTTGAGGCATTCATGTGTTTTTGTGCATTCATTCCATATTGATTTGTGCAATTCAGCCTCTTTGGCCATCATGCATCGAAATGCGTGATTGATGGCTCGAGAGTCGAACACCACACCCCTTTGAGTTCCAAACATGATAAGGGGCATGGTTGCACAACATTTTCTTGCAAATGTATTGCCATGCCCTTGTTTGTACTCTACTGCAGCAAAAGGAGCAGTCTGCAGGAAGAGATGGCCGATCAGCTATCTGGAATGCCGATCGGCTAACAATCTTTGGCCGATGGACTCAAAAATGGTCGATGACCCTTTTCCCTTGGCCGATGGCCATACCTTTTGGCCGTTGACCTCTCAACATGTCCATGAGGTGGTTCAGAAGCATCACAGAGATTTGCACAGTCTTCAGAGGTGCAGAACAGTGCAAACAGAGGCAACATGAGGCATGGCAACGGATTTTCGAGCGAAGCCAACCGAGCATGCATATGTCCCTCTTCTCGAGGCCGCTTCAACTTTTTTGTAACTTAATTAATTTGTTTGATTAGTTAAGAGTTTTGTAATAATTAATTAGCTAGGGTAGTTAGTTAATTAGTTGGTTTGTATTATTTATTCGGACCCTCCGTCGAGAGGGCGAATTTTGTAATAAGTGTGCGTGAGTGTGTGAATGTCTTCCAACCCCACGTCTTTCTCCTTTTTACTTAATTGTTTATGATGGTTAGTTCTAGGTCATATTTTGATTAGCATCCTTATGCTATGCATGTGTGCATCCATTCATTTTGTCTTGCATGCACCGGGCTCGGCGCATCATTCTAACTGCATTGTATTTCAATTCCTACTTGAACACATGATTATCGAGTTGCATCTCATATGCCATTTTAGAATAGCCGTGCCTATTTCTAGTTACATTTTGCATGTGTTGCATTAGCCATCTTAACATGAACTAGGATCATGCATTGACTACTAACTAGCTTTTATTTTGGCTCGGAGTACACTGTGAGTGTTTATGCTTTAGCATCCTTGCATGAGTGTGAGTGATTGCCATGATAGCATGCTTGCCATGAGGCTAACTGCTTAAATGATATAACTGCCTGAATGCCTGTGGGTGAAGGTTGGATTACTTGAATTGGAATCATTCATCGAAATGCGAGTTTTAAGCCCACTTGAGAGTGGCAAAATCATGTTTTCTAAGCCCACTTGAGGGTGACAAATCCATGTCTTAGCCTACTTGCGAGTAGCATCTTCAAACCATTTTTCAAACAAACAAACATGAGATGTTTTGTTCCAACTTAGGCAATCTAGTCTATGGTTATATGCTGTGCGCATCACATAGTAAAGCTAGCTAATAACCTGAATAAGAGCACATGTGTTTTCAAAAACAAAATATCATGCTTAGTAAAGGCCGATCTTTGATCGGGCGAGCGAGGGTGCTCATTGCATGACCTTCCCCTCTCGTACCCAAGTTCCTGAGCCGAGGCAACTCTGGTGATGACGGACACGTGGCCTTAGGCACGAGTCAAGGTTTCCTAAATTCCCCCAAAATAAAATATTTAGGTGGTGACTCTATATCTGGCAAAACAGTCCATGTTTGGCACTTCTTTATAAAAATCAGTTTTCCAAAAC
Organism: Camellia japonica; assembly: GCA_030407325.1. Classification (NCBI taxonomy): domain Eukaryota; kingdom Viridiplantae; phylum Streptophyta; class Magnoliopsida; order Ericales; family Theaceae; genus Camellia; species Camellia japonica. The sequence goes on from JAPPVO010000016.1 coordinate 158,541,196, forward strand.
GATTTGCCAGATTTGGACTCTTTGGTGATTTATCGGTCTTGCATTGCACTTTGTGAGATTAGATTCAGAACCATGACATTGAGTCCAAACTGTAGTAGCTAATGAACAAAATGAATTTCGCGCCCTCGCGCGCGGAGCCTGGACATTCGGGCTGTCTACACTGGCCGACCGGCCACTTAAGTGGTTGGCAGTGCTTTTGGGTGGCCGGCAAGTTCCCAGTGTTCCCTCTGAGTGTTTTCAGACTATTTTGAGTCCTTGGTTCTCAAGAAAGTGCAAGAAGAGCCCACTTCTCAGCTCAAAGTGTCTTTGTGAAAGTTCGATTCATGCCTTCGATGCGTGACTCCTCGTCAACTGGCATGCACGTGGTGTATCCTTTTTGAAATATATTGTGACTCCACTGAGAGGTAAATCAGAGGTTGCAACTTAATCGATCTTTTTCAGACACGCATTCCTTTATTCGATGTTTCGCATTGAACATGCTATCGATGTTGCATTGCATGTGCATCGTTGTCTTTGTGCACAGAATACATATGATGCATTGTATTGCATTATCCACGTTCTTATGCTGCATAGAATATGCATGTCATGTTGTATTGCATTGTACCTGTAAAGTTTATTTCTTATGCAGGCACGATATTGTATGTACGGTTTATTCAGAGAAGTTCCGTTTAAGATTGATTATGTCTTGATAAGAGATCGGACGTATTCCCTTTGTGTATCTATCGCACATGTTCATCCTTTGTGTATCTATCGCATATATTCACTTTGTGTATCTATCGCACGTATTCCCTTTGTGCATCTATCGCACATGTTCATCCTTTACGTATCTATCGCACATATTCACTTTGTGTATCTATCGCACATATTCCCTTTGCATATCTATCGCACATATTCAGTTTGTGTCTCTATCACACGTGTTCATCCTTTGTGTATCTATCGCACATGTTCATCCTTTGTGTATCTATCACATATGTTCATCCTTTGTATATCTATCGCACATGTTCATCCTTTGTGTATCTATCGCACATGTTCACTCAGTGTATCTATTGCATTTAACCTCGTATGCCTTACGCATTGTTGTTCTTTCTCCTCGCGCGTGTGACATGTTAGACCTTCTTCTGTTAAGAGCATTTGGAACGTGTTCCAATGCTTACACCACTCCTTTTCCTTTCGCGTGCAACGCGTCAGAATCTTGTTTGAGGCCTTGGGTGTGCCCGACAGTCACTTTTAGCCTTTCCTGCGTGAGGCGCAGTAAAGATTGCATAATTTTCTTACATCCTTTCTGCATGAAGTATAGTTTGCTTTGTAGTTCCCACGTGTAGCGTGTTTGCTTACGAGTTTGATGTTGCATTTCTTTGCATAACCTTTGCATCTAGATGATTCATTACAACCCTCTTTGCATAATCATAAATTATGTTCTGCATCGTGCATATCATTTGCATTTTGCCCCTGCCTGTGGGTGCATCTATTTTGTTATCTTTCCTGTTTGTCTAAGTCTTCGGCCTTGTCAAAAATGGGTCGTCTCTGGGCTTTGACATTCACTCCCGTCATTTCATGACTTCCAAGTTCTGTCAAAGAGTGGCAACTATAGATACCCCATTTTTGACTGACCTTAAGACTTTGATGTCATCGGTTGTGCACTCGATGATTGCACATGTTTGTGCTCGTTTTGAGCGCCCGAAGTTCTCGGCTGAGTGCCTTGTCTTTGAGCCTCTTAACACTTTGTGTTTTGGCCTTGTTTTGGGGCAAAACCTTGATGCCTCTTGCCTAGGGGAGGGAGAGGCCTTCCCGGCCACTTTTCTCCCTTGTAGGCCACTTGAAGTGGCCGGTCGGCTAGGGGAGGTGGCCGACCGGCAATTTTCTTTTTTTTTTAGATATTTTCAGATCTTTTGAGCCAGCTATTGCTCACTGAGACTCATCCTTATGGAGGGATGGAAACAAGCTTTTAACTTGTCAAGCAAGCTTTTGCTTGCTTTGTCTATATAAGGGGAGGTCCCTCCCCCTTTAGAGGGGTTCACAAAAATTTCAGAGCTGAAATTCCTCTCACTCTAGAATTCTTCTCTCTCTCTCTCTCTCTCTCTCTCTCTATTGGGCTATATTGTACTTAAAAGTGTGTTTTCTTCACATTTTGCACTACAACACCTAATCAAACACCTTCACTTTGGAGCTGAGGTCCATTGAAGCTTGGTTTGAGGGCTTAGGCTTGGTTTTGGTTCAGAATTGTTGTTTAATTGTTGTTGTGCTTCAAGGGTAACAACTTGTTCCTCTTAAGCTTTGTTTTGTTTAAGTGCTTGACCACCTTTGCATGCTATTTTAAGGCTGGTTTTAACCTCTTAAAAACTCTTATTTTAAGGGTTTAAAATGTGGGTTTGAGTCTTGCTTGGTTAGGGGGCGTTTCCCCTCTTTTGATATTTGGCTTGTAAAGCTTCTTGAGCCACCTTTCTTAGCCTTTGTAATAACCTTTGTTTGGTTATTACAAAGTTGGTCTTGAGGCCCAAAATGGGAGGGGGTGGTCCCCTCTCCTCATGTCTTGTTTGCATGTGTTGATGGCCTACTAAGTGAGCATGTGTTTCTTCCTTTTTGAAGCTTAGTTCAAGCATGTTTTTGGGACTTTTTGGACCTGCTTTTGGCTGGTTGGAGCTCCTCTTGTTTGCTTCGTACACTTGTAGTGTAATCATGCTCATTAGCTTAGTGTACTTGATGTTGTAGCCTATTATTCTAGCATGTGTTGGCTCCATTCCAGCATGTTTTTGGCCTTGCTATGACATGTTTAAGCTCTGTTTTGAGTGGTCTTGGTCCCTTGAGACTTGCTTTGTATAGTTGTAGTGTAGATGGTCTTGACTAGCTTCGAGTCTTGAGGCCTTTAACACGCTGTGTATGTAATGATTACATGTTTTGGCATCATTTAGCATGTAACTTCAGTGTATATAGTGTAGTCACAGTCTCACATATTTCACTCTTTCATAGATTTTGAGAGTTGTGCTTTATGCCTTGTTAATGAGCCAATACATGAGCATGATTTTCTTGCTTTTCATGCTATCATCTCAGCACATTTTAGCCTCTGTTTTGACATATTTGAGGTCTATCCAGAGTTGGTTTGGTCGTTTGAGTTTGATATTGCATGCTTCTAGAGTGATGCTCTTCACTAGCTTAATGTATTTGGCTTTTTGAGCATGCATTACATGAGTTGTTTGCATTGGTTTTTTTAGTCACTTAGCATGCTATCTTAGTGCTGAAATGTGTGTCATTGCACTCCATTGTTTTAAACTTTCATTCACCTTGAAAGTGGCCTTAAGCCCCTTGTTGGCTTGAGCATGAACTTGAGGCATTCATGTCTAATGGTTTTAATCCTCCCTCGAGGATTTCTACTAACCAATAGCATGATACTTTCTTTATGCTCAAGGCACTCGAAGCTTAGGTTGTCTTTCAAATTAGAGGACTTTGCACATTGAACTTAACCGGTCAATGGACTAATTGGTAAGCTAAAATGAGTAAACAAGAATTGAGCAGAGTAAAAAATGCCAAGATAACATATGTGTGTTGCATTGCATGTGTTTGGATTGGACGTTAATCCAAACACAAGAAATGTGGCACGTTTCATACTCAAAGTGATGAAACGTGCCGCGTTTCTTGGTCGTTGTCACCCTTGATCATGCATGATAGGGTGACGACACTTTGAGTCTTATGTGCGCATTCACTAAAGCTTGTACAAGCTTGGTTCTTGGGCCATCATGCGTTGAGATGCTTGGTTGGTGGCTTGAGAGCCAAGTACCACACTCCTTTGAGCTTGAGACATGATGAGGAGGGTGGTAGTACACACATTTCTTGCCAAATACATTGTCTTGGCTCTGTTGCTCTCTGTTGCAGTAAAGGCAGAATTTTGGAAAGAAAAATGGCCGACCGGCCACTTGCACTAGCCTACCGAACACTTGTACTGGTTGGCCGGCCAGTTGAGGTAGCCTACCTACCAATTGAGGTGGCTGGCTGGCCACCTGCAGGAGAAATTATCCAAATTGTTCCTGTGTTGGGGGCAGATGCAATCTGGAAGTTCATATGATGTTCTGAGATCACCGCGAGTGCAAATAGAGGCAACTCATGGCAAGGCAATGCATTTTCGGGCGAAGCAAACTGAGCATGCATGTCTCTCTCCCCTCGAGGCCATTTTTACTGCTTTACTTAGCTAGTTAATTTACAGATTTTGTAATTAATTAGTTAATGTGCTTAGCTAATTTAATTCATCTCTGTAATATTCTAATTAGCTTAGCATAGCCAGTTTCAATTCAGTTTGTAATAATTAATTAGCTAGATTAGTTAATTAGTTGGTTTGTAATAGTTAGCTTAATTAGCGTAGCTAGTTGGCTTGTTTATTCGGACCCTCCTTCGAGAAGGCGAATTAATGTTGTAATAAGCGAGTGTGTGTGTGTGCATGTCTTCCAGCCCCACGTCTTTCTCCCTTTTACTTAACCGCTTTCGATGGTTAGTTTAGGGCATATTTCAATTAGCATACCTTATGCTTGCATGTTTGCATCATTCATTTGTCTTGCATGCACCGGGCTCGGCGCATCATTCAAACTGCATCGTATTTCGATACCTATTTGAATACGTGTATCAAGTGTTGAATTCATATGCCATCTTAACTAGCCTAGCCTATTTTAGTTGCATTTTTGCATGTGTTGTATTAGGCATCTTGTATAGTTAGGATCATGCGTGATTTCTAACTAGCTTCTTTTTTGGCTCAGAGTACACTATAAGTGTTTACGCTTTAGCATACTTGCATGAGTGTGAGTGTTGCCATGATAGCATGCTTGCCAAGAGGCTATTTGCTTAAGTGATTAACTGCATGAATGCCTGTGGGTGAAGGCTTGATTGCCTAAATTGGGACAATTCATCAAATGTATGTTTTAAGCCCACTTTGCGAAGTGGCAAAATCATCATGTTTTAAGCCCACTTGAGGGTGGCAAATCCGCGCTTTAGCCTACTTGCGAATAGCACTTTCAAACCATTTTCAAAAACAAACATGAGTTGTTTTGTTCCAATCCGCGTGATTGAGTCTATACTTGTATGCTGAGCGCATCACGCAGTAAGTTAGCTAATAACCGGAATAAGAACACATGTGTTTATCAAACAACATATCATGTTTAGTAGAGGCCAATCCTTTGATCGGGCGAGCGGGGTTACTCATGTTATGGCCTTCCCCTCTCGTACCCAAGTTCCTGAGCCGAGGCAACTTTGGTGATGACGAACACGTGGCCTTTGGCATGAGTCAAGGTTTCCTAAATTTCCCAAAAACAAAACATTTAGGTGGCGACTCTGTAATCTGGCAAAGCAGTCCATGTTTGGCGCTTTTTTATTCAAATTTGATTTTTCAAAACCAATTGCCAGATTTGGACTCTTTGGTGATTTATCAGTCTCGCATTGCACTTTGTGAGATTAGATTCAGAACCGTGATGGGAGTCCAAACTGTAGGACGACCAATTCGCGCCCTCTCCGAAAAAGGGGGGCGCGCGGAGAAAGTCGGGCCCTACACCAAGCTTTGGGGAGGATGTGAGGATTATCAGTGCATGAGGCTCGGTATTTGGCACATGATGGGGAGCAGGACATCCCTAGTTTAGTTCATCGGTTTTCTGCTATTAGAGATAAGAGCGACCTTCTTTGGCGCAACTACCGACAATATGCTCTCTATTTTTGCTTACTTGCGCAATTCCTAATTGCCCCTAGCTTTGGCGGAGCCAATATTTGGTTGATTGAAGTGGCCTAATGCTTGAACGAAGGTAAGAGTTGTATTGGTTTGACATTGGCTGAAACTTTGATGGGCTTGGATGCTGTCCATTGACGGGAAACCATCGGGTTTGCAGGTAGTCCACTACTTCTCGAGGTATGATTTCCCACCCTTCTGATTTATGATTCTAATGTCACTCAACACTCAAGCTATGTTTTTCTCTCAAAACCTCTTTTTATTTTTTTTTTATTTTTTTTTTTAACGTGCATCTCTTTATTCTTTAATTCTCTGATTTTGCATCCCTCCCTAGGTATGGTTGATGGACAAACTGAAAGTAGTAGATCCTTGCCCTGAGTACTCGGCTCGAGCTTACTTCTTTCATGAACGGTTAGTCAAATTCCCTTCAGAAGGGTTGTGGTATGACTGGATGTATAGCCAATCCGCAGTTAACATAGCTTGGCATTGCCCCTGGCTTGATTTGGCCGAAATGAGTTACAACATGACACGTCAGCCCGGCATACAGTTGATTGGTCTGACACACTGCATGTTCTACTTCCCCTTCCGGTTCAGATGTCAGTTTGGACATGATTAGATTTGTCTAGATAAGGGAGTAAAATACCCGGCTCCATTCCCTATTCGTGTTTCAAACCTGACTCGGCGCCTCACTTCTTGGAGAACAAGAGAGCTTCTAGCCCTTGCCCTGAATTTCAGTTACATCCTTCCTAGTGAGTGCTTGGCTTGGCTTGAGAAGGAATAGATTGGGCTGACTTTGGCTACAGAGACTTCCACGGGTGCGAACAAAAGAAAGACAATTGATGGCTGACTCATCTATGCCCCTAGTTTTATTGTTTTGACCTTTCTTTTCAAGTTTTATGCGAAAGCAACTTTGATGGAGAACTTTGTGTTGAAATCAATAAAATTAAAGTTGTGAGCACTGAAAATTTTCCTTTTGGTCCAAAATGGTCTAAGTTGTAAAAGGTAAATCAATTCATTAAAAACATTCTCGAACATGATCATTGCCTGACACGCATAGAATCAATCCTCAAGATGCACAGCTCCAAATCGGCAAATCATACCACTACTGCTTTTCATTGTAACCACTCTTCTAAAATGAAGATCATGACCGAAAGATGACCTGATCAGACATGACAGTTGAGCTGGAGATAATTACGACTGAACTTCAGAATGAAGTTGCCTACGTATGCCACAAATGGGAATCAGGCCTTACGTAGTTTTGGTTCGGGTTCACTCGAATATTGACTCTCTCCTTTTACACTCCAACTTTTGCCAAAGTCGCCCTTTTAGGGTTTTCAACCGTGCAAGCTCAATTATATATATATATATATTTTCTATGCTGTAACTTCTGCCTAGGTCGCCCTTCCAGGTTTTCGGCCTAGCGAGCCTCTCAGGGATAGTATTTCTTCAACTTGTCCATGTTGATTGGTTGTGAAAATTCCAGGCCATCTAAGTCCATAAGAATGACTGCTCCTTGTAGACACCCCATTTTTTACAGTCTTTCAAGACTTGGATGTTCTCACAGGTATATTCGATGATGAGTCTGTTTGCTTGCTGAGCGCTCAAAATCCACAGCGGAACGCCACAGCTTTGAGTCTTTCAAACCCTGCATTCATTTTGTCTCATTTTTGGACCATGCCTTGGTCTTTCCAGCCTGCAATCTTTGGTGGCCTGCCGGCCATCCTTGGAGGTTGCTAGCCATCATTTCTTGTTTGCCAGCCATCACTGATGGTCGGCCGGCCACTATTGTTTTCTGCAGATATTTTGTGCTAGCTGTGCCAGTTGTTTGCACAGATGCTTGCATTTATCCACACGTGGAGGGCTGAATCTCCTTGTATAGATTTCATGTTTTCTATATATGGGGACCCCCTCTCTCATGTTTTGAGGTTATAAATTTTGGAACAAAAAATTTCTCTCTCTTGCAATTTTTTGCACACTTGCCTAGTTACATCACTCTTTTGCATACACATCCTCGACCAAAATTGATCACCTTTAAGCTGAGGTCCCTTAAGGTCTTGTTGGAGCTCTTGAAGGTGGTTTTGAGTTGTATTGGTGCCTAAAGTTGTGCTTGGCTTCAAAAGGTATAACATTTGCCTCTTTACTTTGATTTGGTACACTTGTTTTCCAATATTTTCAAACTATTTTTGGGCTGTTTTTGAGGTATAAAAACCTCTATTTTTGTGGGCTGAAACTGGTGTTTTAGGCCATTTAAGGTTGGGGGTATTTCACCCTTCTTTATTCCTTGCTTTTAAGGCTTTTTCACCTTTGTTCCCACCCTCAAACTGTCACGTCCCAAACCCGCCCCTAAAAGTTTTGGCATGACCTAATCAGAAACGGACACTTAACCTGATATACATAACGTACGGGGCCTAAACGGAAGCATTAAATATTATAATTTAACAAAAAAATAGCAGAACTACATCCATTGAGCAACCATTATCATGCCAGGATCACAAACAGAACATAAGGCAGATAAACTTACAATGACGTGCATCAGAGAATTTAGCTATGTACATATGCAAATATAGACCCAGCCCTCCAGATTGGGCATATAACAAAACATTGAAATGTAAAAGGATTAAATACACTTCAACCTTAGGTAGACAATCAGGGTACAAAACCAAAAGCTTAGCAAAACTCTATAAAATGAGCTACTTTCATTTAAGTGCCTGGACATTCTGAGGTTGACAAAAGAGGAATGGACGCCATGGATTAAGACTGACCTCCAGGTGGAGTGCCTACAGAAACAGACATAACATAAAGTGAGCCAAGCTCAGTGAACAGTAGTATGTAAACAATTTAACAATTAACTTGAATTACAATGTACATATATAAGTGCAGAGAATATATAGTTAACTTTATCTTGTAATTATTTCCAGAATGGCCTTAGGCCTAAACTTTAACAGAATGGCTTCAAGCCCTTGAACAGAGTATGGCATTAAGCCCTTAAACAGAATGGCATTAAGCCCTTTTCATGCATGTATGAACTCAAGAGGTGGCTCGCATAGATTCTAGAGGTGACTCGCATGGCAGCACTTAGTTCCATGCAGCACTTTGTTTCATACTAGCGGATCATATAGAATGGCCATAGGCCTCACATATGTCACAGAACGGCTATAAGCCTCATAACTTTCACAGAACGGCCATAGGCCTCATAACTTCCACAGAACGGCCATAGGCCTCATAGCTTTCACAGAACGGCCATAGGCCTCATAACTTTCACAGAACGGCCATAGGCCTCATAGCTTTCACATATGTATGGACTCAAGAGGTGGCTCGTACGGATTCTACAGGTGACTCGCATAGCAGCACTTAGTTCCTTACAGCACTTTGTTCCATACCAGGAAATATTAGGTATTCAAGACCGAACAATTCATATCATGTCATAGATGAATGGAACGAATAAACAGAACGGAATAACCTCATGGTTTATTGTAAGTTAACATAAGAACATTGACAATATTCATTAACTTAAGACACATATATTATTAGTCTCAGAGTTATACAGAGACACACAGATTCTTCCAATCATTCACATGAGTTAACATAGCTAGTTTGTGTTTAACAGAGTGTTAATCATAATTATTAACAAATGGAACAATTTCAGAGATACATAAATACCATAATTCCATAATGCACATACATCCCATTTGTTTGTCATGAATCAATACTGCATTCTTGTCTTGCAATTAGCAGAACGTTAATATTAACGATAATCCGAAAGTAAAGGTATCATGACATTAATAAGTCAGAACAATTCGCACCATAACATGAGTCACGTAATAATGTTATTGATACTTTCTTTCTATTAACCAACTTCACAGTGTTAATAGTTTGTATGCAATTCTTATGCGAAATCATAGGTAATTTACAGGTTGGTACCTTAACAATAATCATTAACCTTAACCGGAATATAGAGTAGTTCCAGAGTCATACCGAGGTACACATACTCTTTTAATGTTCTCACCGATCTCCAAACAACATAAATGGTAACGTAAGTAAACGTACGATTACAGTACTACAACTCACAGCGCTGTAGTGGAGCGTTAATTCCTTCCGAGTTGTGACCTACATTCACGCACAACTTACGCATTAGTCCTTTTTCCAGTTTAAATCATTTCCTGATTCGTTGTGCTTCCAATGAATTTACGAATATCTTATGAACATCAAATAATTATTTCGATAATATCAGAGGGTCAAACAGATAAAACAAAGCAGACCAAATTTCCCAGCATGGGCCGTACATGCGACAGTGGCTCCCGCACGTGCGGCCATAGGATCCCGCACGTGCTTTTTTTTCAGTGTCTCCAACCCAATTTTTTCCCTGTTTTCTGCACGTGCGGCTGTGAACCTCGCACGTGCGGCAAGGCTTTCCACACATGCAGCCATGACCCCCGCACGTGCGGCGATTCTGCCCTGTTTCAGTCTGAAATTTCAAGCAAAATTCATCTTGGTGCACATATAGCAAGGCTCAAAGATAGATAAACTTAACACAAGAATATGGCTCAAAATTACATAAAGATTATCCATAACCTTACTTAGATCCTTAATCATTTTGAATTCAATAGCACAATCAATTACCATTCAATTCCTTTATGTTTCCACCTATACATGGTTTTTTACTCATTCATATGCATATAGTCATCTAACTTCATAATCTAGCACATAGATGGGCTTCTACATGAAATAACAAGGAAGCAAGATGAAATTCTTTCATTTAACTCAAATTAAATCCCAAGACAATCTTATGGTAAGTACACCTCTCCAATTAAACCATTATTACACACAAAGCTTCAAACATAACCCTAGCTCTCGCACATGAAGGACATGCTTACTCAAATCCAAGAAAAACTTACATAAGGTGAGGTTTACATACCTTGGTTCATATCTCTACCAATCCTCTCAATTTTCTCCAATTTTCCTCCCTAGATGAACTTCTCCTCTTCTTCCCTAACTCTCCTCTTCCATCTCTTCCTCTCAGAAGATATTTTGAGTTAAGGCTCACAAGTCAAGTGTTTAAAGTACTAAGGTTATATAAAAATGAATAAAGACGAAAATCAATCAGTTTAATCCCTCCAAATTGAAATTTCACAGAAAATCATATTATGACTTAAAAATTATGTTGATCTCAAATATAAGGTCAATTTCAGATAATTAAGCTTCTGAGGCTTCCAATTTCTAATCCAAACATTATAATTGCAACAGATTTTTCTCTTATCAAACAGATATGATTCTTTAACCATAAGATTCACTCAGTTAAACTTAATTTCACATCAAATTTCACAATAAGCAAATAATGCACAGAGTGAGGGACTAAAAGCATACCAGAAAACATGTACGAGGGTCGGGTTATTACACAAGCCAACTTTTTTGGGCCTTTAACCACTGAATTTTAGAGTATTTTCAGTGGGAAAAAACATGTTTTGAAGTCCAAAATTGGAGTGGTCAGCCTCCCCTCCTTGTGTCTTTTTTGCTAGCCTAGTTAGTTCTATATGTTAGCATGATTTTCTAGCTTTTTTGTAGCTATATTCCAGCATGTTTTTGCCTTTGTTTTAAACTACTTTAGCTCGGTTTTGGGCTGTTTGGGTCAGTTGGGCCTTGTTTTGCATGGTTGTAGTGTAAAGGTCCTCACAAGCTTGGTGTTTTAGGCTATTAGGCACCTTTTTTTTTTTAGTTGATTACATGCTTTGGTGTTGTTTTGCACTTAATTTCAACACTAATCACCTCTGCAACCTCCCTTCTTTCTTAGCTTTTGATTTTGCTTTGTATGCCTAAGTGTGAAATTGAGGTTTCATGCTTAATGGTTTAATCCTCTTTTGAGGGTTCATTACCAGGGGTATGAGACTTCTTTCATACCCAAAGCAACTTGTGTTTCGAGCCTTCTTGCTAATAGAGGACTTTGACTCACCTTTTGGACTTAATTGGATTAAGTAATGGTTGGTAAGTTAAAATGAGTAACTAACAACTTGGAACTAAAATTGAGCAAGATAATAACTTGTGTGTTGTGTGTTCAATTGAACGTTAATTGAACACAAGGAAAATTGGGACATTTCATACTCAAAGTGATGAAATGTGTCAAGTTTCCTAGGTCTCCGTTGCCCTTGATCATGTATGATAGGGTGATAGTTCTTGAGGGTCTTGTTTTGCATTTATTGAGCTTGCACCTCTTGAATCACAAGCCATCATGCAATGAAATTGCTTGAGTTGGTGGTTTGTGGCTTAAGTTCACAACTCCTTGGATTTGTTCATGAAAAGGAGGGGCGAGCTATGCAAACAATCTGTGGGAATACCCTCTTTTTGCTCTATTTGTACCCTATTGCAGTAAGTTGAACCAGTGCATCAGTGGGCGGCAGGTGGTCGGCAGGGCACCATAGATGGCCGGCAGGCCACTTCCATGGCCGGCATGTGGCCGGCAGTCTCTACCAGTGGCCGGCTGGCCACTAATGCAAACCTCAGCAGAATGTTGGTAAGGTGGAGCAAAATGGTTCTAGAAGTGTGTAACTTTGCAAACAGAGGATTTCGAGAGCAAAATAGAGGTCTTTTCGAGGGATATCCAAGCGTGCGCATGCAAATCTTCCATTTCCCAAGGCAGAGTAGTGGTAGAATAGTTAAATGCTTTAATTACTTACATTTTAGCATTTGTTAGTTCATTCAAGTGTTGTAATAATTAGTTAATTAGTTAAGCTATTTATTTCATCAAGTTTTGTAATAGTTAGCTTAATTATCTTAACTTAATTAGCTTAGCTCTAATTAGTTGCTAGTTGGTTTTGCTTTATTCATTTGGACTCTCCTTCATGACAGCAAAATGTAATAACGTGTATGTCTTCCAACCCCACGTCTTTCTCCCTTTTATTTAATCACTTATGATGGTTAGATTAGGGACATGTTTCAATTAGCATACCTTATGCTTGCATAAATGCATCTTGTCTTGCATGCATCGAAGCTCGGCACATCATTCAAACTGCATTGTCATTTCAATAATTCTTTGAATACGTGTGTGGGAGCCAAATAAATAGCAGAATCAGAAGCGTACGCTCTAGAAGATAGACATTATTCAGCTCTAACCAGCAAGATCAGTATGCCGAATATAATAAATAGGCCGACCAACTATCGAACTATGGGGCCAAATAACTAAGCGGGTAGTAAGCGAAAAGTGGACCAGGCCCCGAGGCCCTGGAAACGAGTATAAATAAAGGAACACCAGCCTCAGAAAGGTATGTGAGAACTATTAGACTTAACTTAAAATACAAGTAATTTAGAGTGTTGAGACTGACTTGCCCGTCGGAGTGCTAATTTCGGCACCCTCGACCGGAGTGTTAATTCTTTTTCAGGTGACTAGCAGAGGATCATTAACGTACCCCAGGATCTGAAGAGTATTTCCAAACCCTTTCCCCACAATTGGCGCCGTCTGTGGGAATACTCAAACACATCCATGGCAGGCGTAACAGAAGACCCTCCGATAGTCACTGACGAAACCACACAAAGAGACGACCACACTCCAACAAACATGCTTGGACTGGACACTATCGCCGCAAGACGTGCCTTGAACTTCGCCTCACCCTCGACTTCAGAGCATGAGACAATGCAGGCGATCATGGAACAAGAAAAGCAAAATGAACAGAGGTTGGAGAACATGATCGCTGAGAACGAACGTCTCCGTCAAGATTTGGCCTTGGAAGTGGCGAAGTCCAAACAAGCTGTACACCTAAATCCGGAACGATCCCCGAAGGCAGGTGGTCGATGACCTCGAGCCCGACAAGACGACACTGATAGCAACTCCGATTTATTATCCTCGGAGCCCAAGAAGAAGGGGCGACATGAAACTACCAGTTCTTCTGAAAAGAGTCCCCGTATAAGGCATAAGCGAAGAAGAAACAGTTCGGATGAAGATCAACACGATCCCTTTGTACGACGGATTGCAAAGGCAGTACTAACCAAGAAATTCAAAGCACCGTCATTCACCTAGTACGACGGCAAATCAGACCCCACCGATCATATCCGCCATTACAAGTAAGCCATGACGCTGCATGCAGATGACGTGGCTTTGATGTACAGAATATTTCCAAGCAGTTTGGGACCACTAGCTGTCAGGTGGTATTATAAACTGGAGCCGGCTTCGATTAAAAGCTTCCACCAACTCCAAAAATCCTTCAGGGCACGGTTTATCACTAATGAGGTCCAGCCAAAGCAGGCCGACTCCCTCTGGGCAATACAGATTCAACCGGGGGAAACCCTCTGTGCCTATTCGGTGCGGTATTGGGAATGTTTTAATCTGGTAGACGATGCTTGCAGTGACTCCATGGCCATTACCGCCTTCAAGATGGGGCTACATCCCGACAGTGCCCTCTGCAGCTCTTTGACCAGATGGCCCCCCAAAACAGTTTGGTCATTGATGAAGAAAGTTGAAGAATACCGTAAAGTGGAAGATGATGCCTTGAGGGTTAAAGCCGTCAATGTGACCAACAAGACGGCTCCTGCTGAAACTGCTCAGCCGTTAAACTCTGTAGCACCCCAGAGCCCCGAACCACGGCATCGGGCGAAACGAGATAAGAGACGAGATTCTCACCGATCGAGTGACCAATGCTCCCATCGAGCAAATGAACAGCTCCAAGTTGATAGCAGGCGCACAAGGCGCGCCTACAAGAAATATACTGAGTTGTCAGAGCCAATCAGTACGGTCATGTCCCAAAATCCAACATCTTCCGTTCTTCAAATGGCCGTAAAAAATGGTTGGACCTGCCGACACGCAAAGACGGGATAGGCGGTGCGAGTACCACAAGGATCATGGCCATGATACTGAGAGTTGTTATTCCTTGAAGGATCACCTGGAGGAACTGGTACAGGATGGCTGGTTGCAACAGTACGTCCGAAAGAGCGGCTCAACCAAAGCAATAGCCTTAAGACAGGATTACCCTCCGCTCGGCGTGATCCACATGATATACAGCCTGCCAATTTCATTCGCGGTGCATCCTCAACAACTCACTCCGGCTAAACGGCCCCATGAAGCTGCAAGCATTACTTTTGATGACTCGGATTTGGCCGAGGTGACATTTCCCCACACCGATCCCTTGGTAGTTGGGTTACGTGTAAACCGATTCAAAGTTGAGCGTGTACTCATTGATCTGGGGAGCACATTGGAGGTTATGTACTACAAGACATTCACCAAACTCGGCTTCTCCAAATCAGATCTCTCCCCGGCCCCTTATCCACTATTCGGCTTCAACGCCAATCCAGAGTATCCGTTGGGGAAAATCACACTACCTGTTCGAGCGGGCTCCCGAACAGTGGATGTGGAGTTCTTGGTCGCGAAGCTGCCATCGCCGTATGACCTCATCATGGAGCGAACTTGGTTGCATACTATGCAGGTAGTGCCAAGCACCTATCATCAGCTGCTTCGCTTCTCGACAGCACGCGGCATTGAGGAAATCCGTGGTTCACAGAAGTCAGCACAAGCATGCTATATCCTTGCTGAAAAGACGTCGAAAGAGTTGCAAGTGAATTCTATTGAGGTACCGGATCGGGAGAGCCTCGATGATGTTGTACGGCTGCCGATTGAAAAGGCCATAGAAGCCTTAAATCGAGTCGAAATTGACGGAAGCCCAAACAGGTTCTTCATGGTCGGCGCCTCCCTGAATCAAGCCGACAGACAGTAGCTAATTTCCTTCCTACTCAGCAACCTGGACGTGTTTGCATGGACTCCTTACGAGATGCCTGGCATAGATCCGTTCGTTTCAGAGCACCATTTGAATGTTGACCCTAATTGCAAGCTGGTCATTCAGAAAAGCCGGCGGTCAGCCGCAGAGCATACTGCCGTCGTTGTTGAGGAGGTTGACAAGCTGCTTCACGCCGGGGCAATCAGGGAAGTGACCTATCCTACATGGCTCTCTAATATAGTGGTTGTGAAGAAGAAAAATGGGACTTGGCGAGTGTGCGTTGATTTCACAGTCCTGAACAAAGCCTGCCCCAAGGATTATTTTCCCCTACCCAGAATTGACCAACTTGTAGATGCGATGGCACACCATTAGCATATGAGCTTCCTCGATGCTTATAGAGGCTACCATCAAATCGCCATGTCTCTAGAGGACCAAGAGAAAACTACATTTCTCACCCCAAGAGGAACCTACTGTTACAAGGTTATGCCTTTTGGGCTGAAGAATACAGGGGCAACCTACCAAAGATTGGTCACTGCCATGTTCAAAGAACAACTCGGCCACACTATGGAAGTGTACATTGACGATATGGTGGTGAAGTCCAAGGAAGAGCAGAATCTTATAGCCGATCTGAAGGAGACATTCGGCATTCTACGCAAATACAAAATGAAGCTGAATGCTTCCAAATGTGCGTTTGGGATCGGCTCTGGCAAATTCTTGGGTTACATTGTCAACCACCGAGGAATCGAAGCCAACCCAAGGCAAATCACAGCAATCCTAGAACCCAAGGCAGATCACAGCAAGCCGTTTACACATTAAACCACATGAACATTCGAAATAAAATGCTTACTGAACTCGGGCCGGTCAAAGTTTATTATATCATCGCCCCGGCTTGTGGACCACGCATCTATTCAAAATGGAACAGCTCAGGCCGCACAAAAATAGTCTAAAAACACGTAAACATTCAAGTGTACTGACATAAATAAAAAGTACGCTACAAATTGAAAATTAAGCATTTTATTAAAATCAGCAAATAAATACATAATTTCTACATAAGTATTACAAGGCCTTCTTCTCTTCGTTGGCTCCCTCATCATCACTCTTCTCAATTTCGAAAGCGGAGAAGGGGAAATCATTCTGTTGGTACAACGGAAACGCCGAATTCACACCTCTTGCTTGGAGAGCCTCCGCTTCCTGAAGTGCCTTGATCCAACCGTGCCTAAACCCACGATTTTTACATCGGCAAACTTCTTCGGCGAGCTTCTCCTTGGTCTTCTGAATTCCAACCTTTCGGCTGTCATGGAAGCCTTTTTCATAGGCCGAGGCCCTTGCAATCTCAATCGCGAACATGCTGGCCGTGTTCCGATCGGCAATAGCATCACTAATCAGGCTTTGGGTCACCATCTCTTCCACGACTGGGTTGGGATGACTGGCTGATTGAGACTCGGCTGACTTGATGTTCCTTAGCTCGCGCTCGGCCTTCTTCGCGCGAGCTTCTAACTTCCGAATGCGTTCATCCCTCTGCTCTATATCGCGCCGAGCGTCACGGAGACGCATGCCGATTTCATAAGCGGTGTACAGCCCCTTCACCACCCCATGAACGTCTTCACAAAACACTTCGAAGTCCTGGCGACCCACCATCGACTGCTGGACCTTGGGTGGAAAAATCTGTCAAGCGAACTCGACTGCCACATTTTGGTCCCGAACGATCGAATCTGCCTCTGTCATGGGTCTGTTCCCCACGAAGACCGCGAAACTCAATGGGCGTGGATTCGCATCGGATTCCCTTCCAGAATGGGGTTGAGGAGATTTTCCCTGTGGCTGTTTGTCCCTCTTGGGCGACCTACTTCGACGACGAGGAGATTGGTGTCTCTCCTGATCCCTCGAAGTCCTACTTCCCGTGCGCGAAGGTTCACCACTTCGACTCATACCTCCTCCTAGCTCAGCTAGCGTCCTTGCTTCCCCTCCATTCTTGAAAAAAAAGTCTATTCGACATTGGCACTTGTTTAATCTTCCTCAAAGAGCTAAACTTGTTGCTGACTAAGTACATATATAGGACCTTAGTTCGTGAAATACACGCCCATTTATTCCCTACAAGGGCAGCACCTCCGAGGCAATCTTATTAATATTGAAATGTCAACAGCCCGGTGCTGACTGAGTCATATGCCCCAAGCGCCCATCAACCACTGTTATTTGGCGTTGTACGTTCTTGAACCAGCTGGGGCAAGGGCAGATTAATCATTCTAGTCAACGTAATTGCCCCAGCCGCTCCACGAATCGATTCATCAGTACAATATTATTAAGTTTGTTTTATTCGGCGTTTAACGTTCATGAACCAGCTGGGGCAAGGGCAGATTCATCAATCTAGTCGGTGTGAATGCCCCAACCGCTCCACGAATCGATTCATCAGTACAATATTATTAAGTTCATTTTATTCGGCGTTTAACGTTCATGAACCAGCTGGGGCAAGGGCAGATTCATCAATCTAGTCGCCGTGAATGCCCCAGCCGCTCCACGAATCGATTCATCAATGTAATATTCATAAGTTCGTTTTATTCGACGTTTAACGTTCATGAACCAGCTGGGACAAGGGCAGATTCATTCATCTAGTTGGCGTGAATGCCCCAGCCGCTCCACGAATCGATTCATCAGTACAATTTTCATAAGTTCGTTTTATTCGGCATTGTGCGTTCTTGAACCAGTTGGGGCAAGGGCAAATTCATCAATCTAGTCGGCGTGAATGCCCCAGCCACTCCACGAATCGACTCATCAGTACAATATTATTAAGTTCGTTTTACTTGGTGTTATACGTTCATGAATTCATTTTGTTTAATTAAATCAGATCCATAAATATCATCGGCTATTAAGTTTGCCGTCTCACGCAATCGTGACATTTTATTCTAACTGCTAATTCTCCTAATTATGTACTCATATAGCAAACAATACAAGCAATAACTTGTGACCATAAAAGATTTTCATTCATACATTGGGTGCTAGCAGCGAACATTTTACATACGAAAATCCAAAAAAGATGAAAATCAACTAACAAAAACATACATTGAAATTAAAAATGCATAACAAAATAATTTGATCCCCAAAATCAATCCTCGGTATCAGACTCTAGCGGCTCAACGTCCACTTGCTCGTATGGAATCGACATGTCCAATGTCACTCCAGCGGCAGCAAGGGCTTTGAGCCAGCCATGTTTGAATCCCCAATTCTCGAACTTGGGGACCTCTTCTACATAGTTTTTTAGAGCGGCGGTCTGTCCAGCCTCGAATGCTGCGGAAGCCTCAGAGTCGGCTTTTTCCTTCGCCGCCTTCAGCTCTGCCAACTTGGCCTCCAGCTTGGTAAGCGCCTCCTTGGCTAACTTGAGCGATTCCTCACTCGTGTTTGCCCTATCCTCGGCGTCCGATCTCAGCTGGTCCGCAGTTCGTGCTCTTTCCTTTTCAGTTTCGGCCTGCGCACTCTCCATTGTGGCCCTCATTGCCTCAAACTCCGCCCTGCTCCTCTGACCATCCACTTCCGACTGCAAATGGCCAATCCTTTCCATGGCATCATGTTGGCGGCGGCCTAATTCGGTGATCCTTCCGATCGTCTGCAAGAAGTTGGGATCGCCAGATTCCAAGAAATACCATATGCAAATAAAATAGAAAAAGGGAGTTAGGATGAAGTCACCTGCTAGAAGCGTCGACTAGGCAGCTAATGCTATTGCCACCAAATCTGGCTCAGCGCAAAAGGCTGCCTTGTCTGCCGGCAACGAGATTGAAGCAGCCAAGCTCAGCGCCACAGCTGGATCTTTCAAAGCCGACGCTTCAGAGGAGATCGGCATGTTCTTTATTTTTGGTTCAACAATAAAAGGAGCGACCACACTCAACTCCTCCAAGCATGGTCTTTCATCGGCGGGGCCCTCCTCAGAGACGGCTTCACTCTCGGCTGTACGCTTTTCCTCCCGATCTTCCAAAATCGGTTGTTCCTCTGTAACTGGCCGCTCGGCAACCTTTTCCACCTCGACCTTATGAACATGAACCGTTTCCTCAACAATAATGGATGCGGGAGATTCAGTTAAGGCTATTCCTGAACGGGCGGCCTCGGCTTTCTGTCGGGCGGCCAAGCATTCGACATTTCTCTTTCGCGCCATCTGCGTTAGACTTTCGCCAGCCATACCCTCAGAATAAGAGCCGGGTAGGTCTCTCAAATTTCTAAAAATATCTTCGAAGGAAAATTCCGTCCGACCTGAAGTGGACGGTGAGTTAGGTTGGTTAAGACCGGCTACCTCAAACACTAAGTTTAGCGCCTCGTCAACCTCTTCGGCCTCCCCAGCAAACTCTTTCGTTGGTTCAACAATTACCTCGACCAACGGCTCTACGTCTTGTTCTGAATCAGAAGCTTCGAAACCAATTTGCCTAAGGGTCTTAAAGCTTGGGAAGATAAGGGTCGTAAGGTGTTGTTCGCCGGATGGGATCAGAATGTCATCCGCGGCCGAGAACGTAGTATAAGTAGGCTCGTACCGCAAGAGTATATGGGCGGCTCTCCCTTGCTTCTGAACATTTGGACGGCCAAAATACTTGAGTGCGGTCTTAATTTCCGCAAGAACCGCGTCGTCAGCCGAGATCAGAATCTTCTTCAACTTATTACCTACAAAAACAAGGATTAGACTAGAAGAAAAAGCCGAATAAAAGAAAGACCAATAAACACAAGGAGTTACACGGCAACCTGGTTCACCATTCTTTCTGGGAATAGGGTCTAGGCGATCTTCGCCCTCGTCAAATTCCCAGTTGCCTCAGACATTGACCATTACATTGTCAACTCGTTTGCCAGAACTAGCAAGCATGGTTACCAAGTGATGGTCGGTGTCCTTGGCCCTAAGAAAGTAGCACCCGAGCCGACCGGAGGATTTGGCTAAAGCATAGCAGTGTCGAATAGCCGGAATGCCAAGGTTGATCCTAAGGCGCCGGTTCAATTCTATGATTCCCATTATGATTCGAAAGAAATTCACATTGGGTTGGGAAGGAATAAGACCCCAATGGCGGAGGACGGCCCTAAGAAATGGGTGTAGGGGAAAGCGAACCCTGCCCTCTGCAATGGATAGGAGAGGAAAAGCAATGGTATTTTGGTCATCCCTCTCCATATCAAGAGTATTGTCCATCACCAAAGATATATGAACATCATCAGGGATAGAAAAATGTCATCGGAATCCAGAAATACGACCCTCAGAAAGGAGGTCTTTCAAATGCTTAGCCATTCTAGTAATGACTCAAGGATATTCTAAATCAAAAATGAACACGGAAAATAGGATTACAAAGAGAAGAGAAGAGAACTTACGAGAGGTAAAGGAGACAAGGGAAGATGGGAAGAAGTTCTAGAAGACGCGAGACAAGGAAGGGATTCCGGCTGGTAATCCAGGAGGCTCAAATATTCAAAAAGTTTGCATTTGAAGAGACTGGAGTTTCAAATCACAATAAATGCAAAAGATGCACGAATGAGGCGGGAACGTATAATGATGACCGCAAGGCGTGTGTGTTTTGACATTCACATCGGGATAGGTGAAGTCGCCTAATTTATGTTTCTCTTGACTTTTCCAATTCGAAACCAAACACACCAATTAACTGCCGTCAATGGGGAGTTTGGAGGGCAATTGTGGGAGCCGAATAAATAGCAGAATCAGAAGCGTACGCTCTAGAAGATAGACATTATTCTGCTCTAACCAGCAAGATCAGGATGCCGAATACAATAGATAGGCCGAGCAACTATCGAACTATGGGGCCGAATAACTAAGCGCCGTAAGCGAAAAGTGGACCAGGCCCCGAGGTCCTGGAAACGAGTATAAATAAAGGAACACCAGCCTTAGAAAGGTATGTGAGAACTATTAGACTTAACTTAAAATACAAGTAATTCAGAGTGTTAAGACTGACTTGCCCGTCGGAGTGCTAATTTCGGCACCCCCGACCGGAGTGTTAATTCTTTTCCAGGTGACTAGCAGAGGATCATTGACGTCCCCCAGGATCGGAAGAGTATTTCTAAACCCTTTCCCCACAACGTGTTTAACCGCATGTTATTTAATTGAATCATATCCCATATTAGTAGCCGAGCCTATTAAATTGCATTCTTTGCATGTGTTGCATTAGTCATTTTGTATGGTTAGGGATCATGCATATTTTTCTAACTCATATTTTCTTAGCTTGGAGTACTAGGTGAGCTTCTATTGCTTTACCATACTTGCATGAGTGTGAATGTTGCCATGACTAGCATGCTTACCATGAGGCTAAATGCTTACTTGATAAACTGCTTGAATGCCTGTGGATGAAGGCTTGTTGTTTGAATTAGAACGATTCAACGAATGTAAGTTTTAAACCCACTTTGTTGAGTGCAAATCAGTTTTAAGCCCACTTTGTTTGTGGCAAATCCGCAAACTTTAAGCCCACTTGAGGTGGCAAATTAAAACCCTTTTTCACAAAGCAAACATGAAAATGAATTGTTCCAATTTGAGAAAACTAGTCTATACTTGCTTGTGCGCAACATATAGTAATGTTAGCTTAATAACCGGAACAAGAGCACATAATGTTTATAAAAATCATATCATGATTAGTAGAGGTCGATCTTTGATTGGGCGAGCGGGGGTGCTCAATTCATGACCTTCCCCTCCCGTACCTAAGTTCCCGAGCCTAGACAACTTTGGTGATGACAGACACGTGGCCTTTGGCAGAAGTCATGGGTTTCCTAAATTCCCCTCCCCTCCCCCCCCCCCTCAAAAAAAAATATTTAGGTTGCGACCTTGTATTTGGCAAAGCAGTCCAATTTTGACATTTTTTTATTCAAAATCAATTTTCTAAATGATTTGCCAGATTTGAACTCTTTGGTGTTTATCAATTGCACATTGTACTTGTGAGATTAGATTCAGAACCGCGGGAGTCTGAAATGTAGGGCTTATTCCGAGCTTCCAAAATGAGGCATGAAAAAGTCGAGCTACAGTTCTGGTGACTTTGCTAGGGATTTAGAGAACTTGACTCGAACTCATGATATGACATTTTATTTACACTTATGTGTTTCTTTGCATTTGCATTTGCATCGGTGCGCCTAGGTCCTAGTGTTTGCCATCTGCTATTCCTGAACGGTTTGCTGGAGGCATGCTTGGAAAAGCTTGCCAAAAGGTTGACCGGTTGTGGGCTCTGCCATTATGGGAACACAACCCTTGGATCTGGACTACCACTGTACCATTTGATCCTCCTTTCACTTCTTGGTGTTAAGTGTGAGAGGTATATTAGGTAGTCTTGCTGAGGTACCCTTTTTAACCAATTGGCCTAATTGCATATCGGAAACCATAGAGACTGTTCCAAACTAGGACAGGTTGCTTACCCAGATATAGGATTATGTGAAACTACTTGTTATGCATAGTGAAACCCTGGCTCCTGACGAAACTAGGACAGGGTAACCCTACCCCATCATAGGGGTGTTTTGGCTCTCACTTAACTGTTATGTGCTTTTAGAGTGAAACTCTACAGGAACGTATATATCAGTTGCAAGTTTGGGTATCAGTTTTTGGGGGCAGAAATCAGTGTTGAGTGCAATTCTACAACTTATGATTGTAACTGTGTGTTGTTTGTATCTGAGCCGAGGTGCTGTGCGGTTTCTGATTTTTTTGTTTTCCTTTTGCTTTATTTCTTTTTGCAAGGTAGTTTTTCATAATTGCTTCAGACGATTTTGTTACCCCCCAAGCACTCTGGACCTGTGTAAGAAGGCTTTACCGATCAGGGGATCTTGTTATGGGACAACCAGTGTTTGCTTCACTCCCACCGGTTACGAGACGGAGGAGGGTTAGTGTGATATCCCTGTTCCGTAATATGTTAAATTGGTCCTTAATTTGAATATAATTATGTGTTTAGCATGATTTTATGTGCCATCAAGTGAATATATGTGATTTTGAAGTTTTATCTGTTCACCGTAAGAATACCTGTTTGAATAATCTGCTTCGGAAATTAAATTGAGGGCCTTATCAGCCACAGAACCCAAAATTGATTGCGCCTTTGTGATTGGCATAATTTTTAGAATCTACGGTGCAATTTAATTGGAAATCGACTCGGATCAGATTAAATTGATTTAATTAGTGAATTAGTGCTCTATTATTATATATCAAAATAATATAACAAGTGGGGCTTTTATTTGAGCACTACACACTCAATATCTCTCCTTTTAACTCCATTTGGCTGAGGAAAGACTCTAAGAACAAGAGGAGGGTCGGCTAGAGAGAGAGAGAGGGCGTAGAATTTGGAGTTTTGGTCTCAAGCTTGGTGATTTTGAAGTCTAACTCAAGAATTGATCACAAATTGGGGAGATTAAGACTCTTAGGTAAGAAAACTCATGGCTTTTTGTTTGTAAATTGTGAATTTAAGTTTGTTAGATGGTCAAGAACATGAGTTAGCTTGATTATGAGGAAATTGAGTTGTTTGTGTTCAATTGAGGGCATGCATGTATACATAATTAATGTGGAATTGCATAATCTAGCATGTGTTGAGTTGAACATGGAAGTGAAGGTGTTAAATCTTGCATGCAAGCATGCTTTTGTTATATTCCATGAGAATGAACACCTTTTGCATTGTTTGGGATGGAAAAGAAGTCAAGATGGGCATGCATGTTTGAATAATTGAAGATGGGAGCTTGAAATGCATGAATATGCATGATAGAAATGAATTTGGTGCCAATTTGAGACATGCAAGTGTTTAATCCTTGAAATTGAGCTCCATAATATTGTGTTTTGGTGTTTGTCCCGTGTTAGTATATAAATATATGCAGTTTAAGTCATAAACATGCATTTCGAACCTTTGAACCTCGACTTGAAGCTCAAGAACTTGATCTGCAATTTCCAGAATTTTTATGTCCGCTCGAGCGGGAAAACCGCCGCTCGAGCGTGAATTTCGTGCTCCCAACACTTTTTGCAGACATGGTGTCCGCTCGAGCGGAGAAGTCCACGCTCGAGCGGGGAGCCATGTAGAGAGGCCTTCCGCTCGAGCGCCAGAATGCACGATCGAGCGTATTTTTCATGCAACCAGTACTTTTGCAGGCCTTAAGGGTCCGCTCGAGCGGGGAAGTCCACGCTCGAGCGAGGACTCTGTCCTTTGAAAATCTGAAAATGCATTCTATGTTCTGTTTTCCGTTCTCTTTCACTTCTAAGCCCTCTTAGGCATACATTGAGCATTGTAATTGAGTTAAAGAGATAAGAATGAAGCCTAAAGAGGAATATGTGAATTAATGAACAGATTGAATTGTTGATGACCCTTTTGTGTTCATAAAACGTGTAGGGTCAAGCTTCGGGGCAAATCCACAAGCCGATCACTGTGAGTAATATCTTAACAAGATATTTGTAATATGTTATTGTCCAATCGTTACTTCCATGTAAGTTTGCAAGATCAGTAAATTGAACAGTGGACACCGATTGATATAAATGATTGGACCGAAGGCCGATTGATATAAATGATTGGGCCGAAGGCCGATTGACATAAATGATTGGGCCGAAGGCCGACTGACATAAATGATTGGGCCGAAGGCCGACTGACATAAATGATTGGGCCGAAGGCCGATTGACATAAATGATTGGGCCGAAGGCCGATTGATATAAATGATTGGGCCGAAGGCCAATTGATATGAATGATTGGGCCGAAGGCCGATTGACATGAATGATTGGGCCGAAGGCCGATTGATATGACTGATTGGGCCGAAGGCCGATTGACATAAATGATTGGGCCGAAGGCCGATGGTTGTACTATCTCAATAATTGTTTATGTAACTGTCTTACTTGATATTATTCACTGGGCATTCGCTCACACTCATTCATGTACATGTAGGTGAACCAAGGGACGTCCAAAATCAGCCCCGGTGAAATTGTGAGAAACAGTCAGAGTTTTGAGAAGTCAACCCAAAAGTCTCGCGCATGAGACTGACCTTGCCTTTTGCCATTTTGTTTATGCTACTATGTTGGCAAGTCTTCGTATATGTCTGTGTATAGTCACCTTGGGTTGACTTACTTTTGTGGGATCCTGTATGTACAATGTTTTGTATTAGTACATAATCTGCTGTGAGTTATTAACATATAAATGTTTGAAATGTTATGGTGTGCATTTAAGCATGGCTCTATGGACAAAGTTTTTGAATTGCTTCCGTTTGGCCCCTTTATCTCTGATGAGTTTTGGTTTACTTAAATTGAGGCCATAGGTAATCTCACGATTACTGGCTGGTTGTAGCCTTAACCCATAGGGGCGGGTTCGGGTCGTGACAGTTAGGCATAATTCGCCAGTCCAGTAGTCACCTTTTACTTCACCTGTGCCCAGTAAGGCTCAATCCTCTACTTCCATTCTAGTGAGAGATTACTCGCCAGTTCTGATGGCTCAACATCCCCCGGTTGGCATGGAAGACAAGCTTCGTCATCTCTAATAGACCATAGAAACCATGCAGCTAGATGCTGCTCGCCAAGTTGAGGTTACAACCCACCAAACGGAAGTGATAAATAGGCTCCAGCAACAGTAACCACCGCAAGCAGCGGCTTCTGCTTCCCATGCACCTCCTGCAGGTATTCCAGCGCCCGGAGTCACTGTCAATGTCCAAGAGAATTTGGGCATTCCAGTAGATCTGATCCCACCTCAAACCTCCAAGGCACCATTGTACCAAACTGAGGCGCCATTTGAATTCAAGGTTAACCCCACTGCACTAAAAGTCAACAAGCTAGAAAAGCTTTTCAAGTGGGCACAGGGCGTGAACTCAATCCCTGACATCGAGGATGGATACACCGATTCTGCGGTGACTTTGCCAGATAGATTCAAGATGCCATACATAAACCGGTTTAATGGCTCCGGGGATCCCATGGTCCATTTGCGGTTATTCTCAGACATCTTGCGGCCAATGGGCCTCACCAGACTTGAGAAGCTGTCACTTTTTGGCAGGACCCTGTCGGGTATAGCGGCCATCTGGTATGCAAAGTTGGAAGACTCTGTGAAACGGTGCTGGGAAGAAATGGTTGAGGCCTTCATCGCCCAGTACTCCTATAATACCCAGATCAAGGTCACAACCCGTGATCTTGAAGCGACCCATCAAGAGCCAAAGGAGGGCTTCTCGGACTTTGTGATCCGATTGAGGGCCAAGGCTTCTATGATGACTATCAGACCACCCGAGAAGGATCAAATCAGAATGGTGGTCCGCAATCTGCAAGGGAGATTATTGCAGAACATGATAGTCTTGCCATTGTTTACATTCACTGAGCTCCATGAGATAGGGGTTCAGATTGAAGATGCAATGAAACAAGGGTTGATAGCCGATGAGAAGGAACAGCCCAAAAGCCCTTTACACGCAATTCCAATGCAACTATGAGTGATAGCACCTCTGCACGGCCTTTGGATGTGAGCATGGTCACTACCACACCCAAGACTGCCAACCCTTTCGCCAGTACATCCAACACAACTCCACAAACCTCAAACAACCAAACCCGATCCCAGAGGGTCTTTACCCCACTTTACATGCCTTTATCCAAAGCCCTAGGGGTCCTGATCAAAAAAGGACATATTTAGCCACTAAAGCCTCGCCCTCTACTCGATCATCTCCCCTCGAAACACAACCCGGCTAAGTACTGTGATTTTTACCAGCAGCACGGTCATGACACTAATCAATGCTATAGGCTGCGTCATGAGATTCAAGATCTCATCGACAATAAGGTGATAGCACCTCCTCAAAAACCCAATGTCAATACAAATCCTCTCCCACCACATAATCAAGTCCTCCACCCCGACATGTAAACCTCATCGACACACTGGCTGTCCCTTATGACCCCAGTATATATCACCCCTTTCCACCTACCTAAACCGCCATTGTTCATCCCTGAGAGCATGGACTTGTTCATGATGAACATGTCAACACTCCAACCTAAACCCGTGGTGGTGACAGTGGTCAATGAAGGGAGGTTGGCCTTGGTGGAAAATATTAGTCCGTTGCCCGAGGGCTCTGAGGACTTATCTGAAGGGATGTATAACCCGTACTGCTGTATTGTGCCAATCAATCAAGTTAAGCCGGAAGTGGTGTTGCCGGCTGGAATGGAGGTCAGTGTAGTTCGAGAGAATGGCCCAAGTCAGGGATTAGATGATCTGGCCAACCTAGAGAAGGACATAGACAATTTACAGTTCTTTGATGAGCAAGATCAAGGGGACGTGCATATTGATTGGTTTGATTTGAACAGGTCGACAGACAATTCTGGGTGGTTAAGTGATAAACCTGATAGAGATGAGGGAACTGAATTGAAGCCGGAAGAACAGAAAACGAGAACCGTTGCAATGGTCGGAATGGCCGATGGGAAGGGTAAACTGTCGGAAAACACCGGTGTAGAACAATTGGCTCAAGAACTGGACATTGTTAGTATTGTACATATAGAGCAAGAAGCTGCACTGAAGCATTTTGAGCAAGAAATGGGTGAAAACAATCGAAAAGCTGGAAAAGCCCAACACCCCGCGGGGGAGATTTGTGAAGAAAAGATAATCCGAATGGAGCTGGACAAATGCTTATCGGTTGGCGAAGGAATCTGGTGGGATGACGACGACCTACACCTGGCTCATATTGATGAGGATTGGGGCGAAGACCTTCCTGACAACACTTGGTATGTGGAAGAGGTCGACCATATGATGAGAAATGGCTGATATTTCAAACGACCACATCTGGACCAACCTGAAACCTCCAGAAAGGACAGAGAGGTCGAGAAGCAGAGGCAAAAGTAGTTGGAAGAAGAAGCAGTACTAAAACAGTTGAAGAAGATTCAAGTTGACATATCTATCTGGGGTCTGCTTATGGCTTCGCGAGTGCACATACTGGCTGTAATGTCGGTGATGGATAAAGCTAAGTTATCCATCGACACTATCCCAGAACAACTGGTAGGATTAGTCTTCCCGGGAGGCGCTGCGCTAACTCTAACCTTCTTGGACAAGGAATTACCGCCGGAAGGCTCTGCACACAACAAGCCTCTATACATATCAATGGATGTAGACGCGCCCCGAGGGCCTCATGCTACAGTTCGGACTCAAATTGTCACGGTTCTTAATCTGATCTCACAATGTGCAATGTGATTGATAAATCATCAAAGAGTCCAAATCCAGCAAATCGTTTTGGAAAACTGATTTTTAAGAAAGAAGTGCCAAACATGGACTGCTTTGCCAGATACAGAGTCGCCACCTAAATATTTTGTTTTGGGGGAATTTAGGAAACCCTGACTCGTGCCTAAGGCCACGTGTCCGTCATCACCAAAGTTGCCTTGGCTCGGGAACTTGGGTACGATTGGGGAAGGTCAGCTATGAGCACCCCCGCTCGCCCGATCAAAGATTGGCCTGTACTAAACATGATATCTCGTTTTTGAAAACACATGCGTTGTTACTCCGGTTAATTAGCTAGAATTACTACGTGATGCGCACAACAAAAACAAGTATAGACTAGATCGTCTAATTTGGAACAAAGCATTGCATATCCATTTGTTCGGAAAATGGTTTGAAGTTTGCTACTCGTAAGTAGGCTAAAATGCGGATTTCAATGAATTGTTCCAATTCAAGCAATCCAACCTTCACCCACAGGCATTCAGGCAGTTATATCAATTAAGGAGATAGACTCATGGCAAGCATGCCGTTATGTTAACATTAACACACATGCAGTATGCTAAAGTGTAAAAGCTTACCTAGTACTCTGAGCCAAAACAAAGAACTAGTTAGAAATCAATGCATGATCCTAGTTCATGTTAAGATGGCTAATGCAACGCATGCAAAATGCAACTAGAAATAGGCTCGGCTATTCTAATAATGGCATATGAGATGCGACAATTGATACATGTATTCAACTTGGAATTGAAATACGATGCAGTTAGTATGATGCGCCGAGCACGGTGCATGCAAGATAGATGAATGTATGCAAACATGCGAAGCATAAGTATGCTACACAGATGAATGGATGCAAACATGCAAAGCATAAATATGCTAATTTGAAAACATGACCTAAAACTAACCAACGAAAGCAGGTAAGTAAAAGGGAGAAAGACGTGGGGTTGGAAGACATGCACACACGCACGCTCACTTATTACAAAATTGGCCCTCTCGACGGAGGGTCCGAATAAATAATACATGCCGGCTAATTAACTAACTAACAAGCTAATTAATTATTACACAACCGAATTGAATAACTAGCTACAACTAATTATTACAACAATTAACTAATTAACAAATTAATTAATCATTACAAATTGATGCTAACTAACAAGTAAGCATAAAAAAAAGAGCTGCTCCTGCTCTGTTCGAAGAAGGAGAGGATGCATGCTCGGTTCTTGTCCCGAAGGCTCTCCGGTTGCTCTTTTGAGGCTCTGTCTGCAGGGTGTCCTCAAGGAATTCCTGTTGAACCTTACCAAAAACATGCTGGAGAGTGCATCAGTGGCCTGCCGGGCATGGGGAGCCACTGTCGACCAAAAATGAAGGGGTGCCAGCTAACAACAAGGCACTGCCGGCCATCTGCAAGGCACTACCGGCCACTGATGTGCTGGGACACCAAGCTGCAGTAGAGCACAAAACAGAGAAAAGGGAGGGTCTCCCAAGGATATGTACGCACTATGCCACCCCATATCATCTCAAAACATCAAGGGAGAGGCATAGTCGGATCTACGACCATCAATCACACATCTCGATGCATGATGGCCAAAGATCTAACTTGTGCAAATCAATGTGAAATGAATGCAAAAATAAACACATAAGTGCCTAGAACTCTATCATGGATCATCAAGAGCATCGGCGACCGAGAATTGAGACACGTTTCATCACTTGAAGTATGAAACGCCCCTCGTTCCTCGTGCTCGGATTAATACATAATGCAAACAACAATGCAATGCAAGGATGGCATGCACAATGCTAACTTGAACATGCAATCATGCAATATGACTTAAGCATGCAACAATGGAGCGCAAGCATACAACAATATACAAGACAAGCATGCAACAACATGCAAGGGATGGACTTAAACCGAAATAGGCAGACCTCAAATATGCCCAAATCAGTGGCCATTGGTGATGGAATTAAATCACCAAAACACACACAAGCATGCAAAATGCAATGGCTCATCAAAGAGGCCCAAGAGCACAACTCTCTAGACTGCTTAAGGAGTGACAAATGTGCAAGTGTAACAACACTAAGTGCACTGAAATGAGGTAAGAAATGATGCCAAATCATTCAAACAATACAAGTATGGCATGCTAGGGTCCTTAAAGCATTAAGCTAGCAAAGAGGACTACAAAGGAGGCATGCAATACATGGAAAATATGCACGAACCAAACATGGGTAGAGCTTAAATAGGTCAAAATAAGGACCTAAACATGCTGAGATGGTGGCTCAAATACCTAGGCAAGATGGCATGCATGCTAGGCCGCAAACAAGGCAACGATGCATAACACTTAAAGGCATTCAAAGCATGAATGAAGTGGGAACATAGCAATGCTATAGGCTCTGAAATGAAGTATTAAATGATGCCAAATCATCTAAATAGCTCAAAGATAGCATGCAATGGTGCTCGAAGCTTGAGGCAAGCAAGAGCATTTGTACTACAAGTATACAAAAATGAAGCATACGGTTAAGGCAACCCAAAAAGTCCTAGGACATGTTAAAACAATACTAAAACATGCAAGGAAGGAAGCCAAAATGTTGTAACATGAAGGGCATAAGGCATGGAATATGCAAGGCAAATAGGGTGAATTACACTGCACCTATTAGGACCAAGCATGGAATGACTTAAGCGATAAAAATCAGAGTTATATCATTGCATAATAACCCCAAATAACCACTGAAATGATGGCTCACAAGCTATGGCATGAAGGCATACGCAATGGTTCATGTTAAGGCATAAAGGGGCAAACCCTCCAATGCATTGAATGGGTGAGAAATGTGAATACATGGACATGAGACATGAACTGAAATCACATTATGAATGATGCCAAATCATTAGAATAGGCCAAGTAGAGCATGCTAGTGGACTCAATACACAAAGTTTATGAGCAAGATTGAACCAAAGCTATGCAAAGAAAGTCATGGATGACCAAGACAACCAAAATCAGAGCTAAAGCGTGTTAAAACATGGAGAAAATCTTTAAGAAGTTAAGCCAAAAGCATGCTAAAATGACATGTCACAACATGATGCATGTTAGGCCATTTCATGGAAATGCACTACAAGTGGATGGAGCATGCAAAGGCTAACCAAACCAAACCTAGATAGAGGTATGGCACGGTAAAACAAGCCCAAGAACGTACTGGAATGGACACAACATAGGCTAGAATGACATGCTACTTCAAGGAGCATACAAAGCTAGTGTGTGTGATTTACACTACAAGTGTGTTATGCATGCATGGAGTGACAAAACCAAACCAAAATAGATCTAAGGAATGGTAAAACATCACCAAAAACCTACTGAAATGGACTCAATACAAGCTAGGCAAAAATGCTACTTTGATGAGCTACAAATGGGATTACACTACACATACAAGATGCATGCAAAAGGTGACCAAACCAGCCATGGACAGAGCCAAGACAGGTCCTTAAAGTCACAAAAAAGGGCCTGAACCAAGCCTCAAAAATATAGAGAGGCATGCTCCTTTGGAAGGCCAAAAATGCAAGCAAACAAAAACCAAACGAGAGGGGGCCACCCCCTCTGATTTGGGGCCTCAAAACCACATGCCTACCACTGAAAATCTACTAGATTTCAGTGGTTAGAAGGCCAAACCAAGGCTAGCTCGGAGGCCTTAAGGCATGGCTCAAAACAAGGCCAAACAAGGCCAACAAGAGGGTTGAAGACCCTCAACAGCCAAAAGACCTTAAACAAACTTCAAAAGCCCTTAAATACAAGACTTTTTTCAGTTGAAAGCAAGGCCTAAAACAATATGCAAGTATGGCCAAAATGAGGTACAAGAAAGTGCTAAAAAGGGAAAAAAGCTCACCCTTGAAGATCAACTTCGAAACCAGCAACTTCAGCGGGTAAAACCTGACTTTCAGAGCTGAAGAAGTCCTCTCAAGAACCCCAATCCAAAGATGGTGGTGTATCTCTAAGTGTTGTAGTGTAAAAGTGCAAGGAAAATGGACTTCAAGGCACAAATCAACAACAATATAGAGAGAGAGAGAAAGATATTTCTTCTCAAAAATCTGAACCTATGCTAAGGAGAGAGGCTCTCTCCTTATATAGAAGAAAAACAATGCAAAGCTTCTTCAAGAAGCTTGGCAAGAGTTTTATCCCTCCAAACACGTGTATAAAGGGCAGATAAAAGGATTCCAGCTGGCTCAAAAGATCTGGAGTAAATCCTGCTGAGACAGGGGTGCTGCCGGCCATCAACGATGGCCAGCAGTGGCTCATTGATGGCCGGCAGGCTCATTCAATGGCCGACAGCAACAAAGTTGGGGCCAGCAGGTCCAAAAGGGGGCCGGCAGTGCACCAAGAAACACATCCTGAAGGACCAAGTCATGGTCCAAGAATGGGGCAGAAAGGATACAGGGTCTGGAAAGCTCGAACCTGTGACGTTCCGCCGCAAAAGTCTAATACCCGACGAGCAATCGAACTTGTTGCTGGATATACCTGCAAGCATAACCGAGTCTTGAGGACGGTCAAAAATGGGGTGTCTACAGTTGCCCCTCTTTGACCGAACTCGAAAGTCACAAAGTGACGGGAGTGAGTGTCAAAGCCCAGAGACGACCCATTTTTAACAAGGCCGAAGACTCAGGTAGACAATCAATATAAGCATACAGAGACGCGCCCGTAGGCTGGGGCATAATGCAAATGATATGCAAGATGCAAGAGCATAACTTATGATTATGCAAAGGAAAACTGTAATGAAGCAGTTATGCAAAATAAATGCAACATTTTAAGCGAATGAATAACAGTCCTACATATTTCAACAGAAAGAATGTAGGAAAATTATGCAATTCTCACCACATCTATCGTGGAGTGCATACAATACCGTCCGGTTCGTCTGGTCGTGTCGACTCTAAATGAACCGTACATACAATATCGTGCCTGTAAGATAAATAAACTCAACAGGTACAATATTGTTAGAAACATGCATAATAATGCAAGTCAAAAGTGCGTGACAACGCAAGTGAAGGGGTGCAAGACAATGCAATCCTGAGGTTGCA
The DNA here is from genome assembly GCA_030407325.1 of Camellia japonica. NCBI lineage: Eukaryota > Viridiplantae > Streptophyta > Magnoliopsida > Ericales > Theaceae > Camellia > Camellia japonica. The sequence goes on from JAPPVO010000016.1 coordinate 158,574,742, forward strand.
AGACAACGCGGGTGGAACATGCATGACAGCACAAGTTAAAGATAGTATGCGTAACAGCACAAGATAAAGCCATGTGCATAATAGCGCAAATAAGACATGCGTAACAGCACAAGTAAAACAAGGAGAGCATGCGTAACAGCGCAAGTTAAAAGAAATAAACATGCGTAACAGCGCAAGTTAAAAGAATAAAACATGTGTAACAGCGCAAGTTAAAAAAATAAGCATGCGTAACAGCACAAGATAAGAAAGCAAGTGCGTAACAGTGCACATAACCTGCGTAATAGCGCAAGTTAAGATAATAAGTGCGTAACAGCACACATAACCTGCGTAACAGTGCACATAACCTGCGTAACAGCGCAAGTTAAGATAATAAGTGCGTAACAGCGCACATAACCTGCGTAACAGCGCAAGTTAAGAATAATAAGTGCGTAACAGTGCACATAACCTGCGTAACAGCGCAAGTTAAGAAAACAATTGCGTAACAGCGCACATAACCTGCGTAACAGCGCAAGTTAAAAATAATAAGTGCGTAATAGCGCACATAACCTGCGTAACAACGCAAGTTAAGAAAACAAGTGCGCAACAGCGCACATAACCTGCGTAACAGCGCAAGTTCAAAATAATAAGTGCCTAACAGCGCGCGGCAACCTGCGTAACAGCGCACGTTAAAATAATAAGTGCGTAACAGTGCACATAACCTGTGTAACAGCGCAAGTTAAAAATAAGAAGTGCGTAACAGCGCACATAACCTGCGTAACAGCGCAAGTAAACATAAGAAGTGTGTAACAGCGCACATAACCTGCGTAACAGCGCAAGTTAAAAATAATAAGTGCGTAACAGCGCACATAACCTGCATAACAGCGCAAGTAAACATAAGAAGAGAAGTGCGTAACAGCGCACATAACTTGTGTAACAGCGCAAGTTAAAATAAGAAGTGCGTAACAGCGCACATAACCTGCGTAATAGCGCAAGTTAACATAAGAAGTGCGTAACAGCGCACATAACCTGTGTAACAGCGCAAGTTAAAATAAGAAGTGCGTAACAGCGCACATAACCTACGTAACAGCGCAAGTTAAGAAAAGAAGTGCGTAACAGCGCACATAACCTGTGTTACAGCGCAAGTGAAAATAATAAGTGCGTAACAGCGCACATAACCTGCGTAACAGCGCAAGTTAAAATAATAAGTGCGTAATAGCGCACATAACCTGCGTAACAGCGCAAGTTAAAATAATAAGTGCGTAATAGCGCACATAACCTGCATAACAGCGCAAGTTAAAATAAGAAGTGCGTAACAGCGCACATAACTGCGTAACAGCGCAAGTTAAGAAAAGAAGTGCGTAACAGCGCATAAACCTGCGTAGCAGCGCAAGTTAAAATAAGAAGTGATGCTAGATGCAAAACAATGCAGATTTGAAGAGATGCAAAACAATGTAGATTTAATGAGATGCAAAACAATGTAGATTTGATGAGATGCAAAACAATGCAAATTGGATGAGATGCAAAACAATGCAGGTTTAAACTGGATGCAAGACAATGCAAATATAAACTAGATGCAAGACAATGCAAATATGAACTAGATGCAAGACAATGCAAATGTGAACTAGATGCAAGACAATGCAAATGTGAACTAGATGCAAGACAATGCAAATATAAACTAGATGCAAGACAATGTAAACTAACTAGAATGGGTGTTTAATTTAATAAGCGAATGCTAGGTGACAACAACAACAAAAACAAACATGCTTAATGAAGACATCTGGAAAGGGGACTTCCGGTTTACTTCCCGGAAGGTTTGTGATGCATCAAAAAGGATACACCTTGTGCGCGTTGATGGGCGACGACCACCGTACATTGAGACCATGATTCCCGGGTTTCCACGGAGGCGTTTTGAATCAAATTTTGAGCATTCCTCGGGATTGTTGGAACCCAGGGACACATACCAAGATCAAATAGGCAGAGGAAGCTGGTGGAGGACTGCTGGCCATCAGGGAGAGCCGCCGGCTGCTGCCAGCCATTATTGGCCACTGCCGGCCATCAATAGAGTTGTGCGGCCATCGATGTGCCCTGCCGGCCATCGGTGGCAAATTCAGGCAAAATGGTCTTTTCAGCCATGGGTCTTTAAATAGGCCCAAAATTAACCCATTTCCTCACAAACCTTTGCATAGAAATCACTTCCCTTGCCCTCTAGGTGTGCCTTCTCTCTAGATTCGCGTGTTCCACGCGTTTCCCAACACCCTAAACAATCTTGAATCGTTAAAACCTCTTGGTTTTCTTCGATTTGAACCGATCAGAAATTGAATCTGAGGTGCCTTTCATCATTTCCCGCATTCAAGGATCATTTCCCCTGAACTTTTCTCGAGGTTAGTTCACTCTTCGCGGGTTTTCAACTTTATTTGAACTTTCTCTTTCTTAGGGTTTGGTTTGTTCAAAACTCCACCATTTTGCTTATTTTTGCTCATTTTTGCATCTATCTCAGATGGCTGACGATGTCCCACATGATGAGGGCTTCCCCGCACTCGCTCCAGTAGAGTCGGCGGCAGACTTTGCGACTGAGCCAGAGGTCGAGCCTCAGCCTTTACCATTGAGCACACGTCCCTTCGACCCCGCGAGGTATCATCCGGAGACTCACATTATTCCAGTGGTGGGAGGCATCCACACTTTTACCGATTTTGATGAGGATGTGCCAGATGACCCCTTGCTGAGAGAGCCGATGTCTCACTTGTCGGCCATTGCTGTGGAGGTACCAACTCTGCTTTTCTGCAGTATTACTTTCAACTATTTGCATTTCTTGCACTGTTTCGATCTGATCGCATCACATGCTTTGACCTGACTGTATTTCATACATTATTGCTCTGCATTGAACTATACTTCGCGCATCACTGCCCTGTATGTACTGTATACGAGCGCACCTCAGGCGTCACTATTCTGAATTCAACTGTATCTTCGATACACCACTGATTTGCACGCAACTGTATTTTCAATACATCACTGATCTGATCTGAACTGTATTTTCAATACATCGCTAATCTGTCTTGAACTGTATTTTCAATACATTGCTGATCTAACATGAACTGCATTTTCCATACACTGCTGATTTGTCTTAAACTGTATTTACTGTTGCAGGATGGATCCCGCTCCTTCAGGGGTTATGGTGCTACGACTGCTCGAGACTGGTACGATGTGCTTCCTACGAGGGTCCACCGGATCATCGAGGGGACCGGCTTTGGCGTATTTTGCTGTAGCTTGACGCGGGTTACAGCGAGTCGCCCTCTCCTAGGAGCTCTTGTGGAGAGGTGGTGGGACACCACCAACTCTTTCCACTTCTCCACTGCGGGAGAGATGACGATGACTCCTTTCGACTTCGCCATGATTACCGGCCTGGGCGTAGGAGGTGATCCGATTCCCCTTGATCCCGACATGGGGGAGTGGGTGGCCACATGGGATGTGCTACTTGGAGCACGTCCACCCATTCTTTGAGCGGGTATGGTTAGATACACTTGGTTTCAGGAGCACTACAGAGGGGAGGATCCCGATACTGAGGAGGAGGCAGAGCAGAACGCCAGGGGCTTCCTCTTGTTCCTTTTCGGTACCACCTTGTTTTCGAACAGGTGGAATACCGTAGGTTTATACTTCTTGGGCGCTCTGGTGGTACTCTAGCGGGTCCGTTTCTATGACTGGGGCTTGGCCGGCCTCACCACTCTTTATGGATACATGAGCTCCACCTCTTGGATGTGTGGGAGGTTGATTAGCGGCTACTGGCGAGCTTGGGAGGTACACAACCTAGTTTTCCCTTTTCATTGCTTTACTCAGCATTTGTACTTTTGCTTTGTTCGACACTTGTACTTTTTGTATTTTCTGTATCTGCTCTTGCACTGTATGCTTTCTGCTTTGCATTTTCTGTACACCATACATGCTGCACACTACATACCATACACTGCACACACAATCTGTTCATATACTCTAATGTCCGCTCTAGGCCTGCATCCGTTATGCATTGTATTGCGTTCTGCTTTCTGCATATTCAACAATCTGTTCATATACTGTATTGATCACATCTTCCTAACAGCTATGGGCATACACATACTTCCCGACACTTGCTCTAGTGCCTGTGGAGGAGACCCCAGCGACAGTCCCGTTTTCTAATGTATACGACGGCCAGCTCCGTCGTAGGACCCGAGAGAGCTTCCTGTTCTTTCGGCAGTATTTCGACACGGTCATGGCGCACAAGGTAAGCCTGTAATAAGATTATTTCAATTAACTCGATGCACACACCTTAGTTATTTGACAGCTGATCATCTTATTTATTCCCTTTTCTCAGATCACGTGGCAGCCATGGGATGCTATCTTGTCAGGACTTCGAGATCAGTACCACACTGCCCGGACTATGTCTCAGTTCCACATTCTCTTCGAGGGCCCGATCTGTCGTGCCTGGTTTTTGTGTGAGCGCTTTGTGCATCAGACTTTGGGAGCGCCTGCTCCATTTGTTCCGATGGCACCTCCACCATCAATGAGGGAGATACACAGGTTGTCCGCCGACCAGGTGATTCAGTTCATGGTAGGACTGGAGATGGAGTACTTCCGCGCAGAGGGCGACTACGTGATCTTTATTCAGACGCATCTGATGCCACTTTTGACTGGTGTCCGAGGAGGAGAGGGAGCGAGGGCTCCAGCCGCGAGAGGGAGAGGCGGAGCGACCAGGTCTCGTAGGAGGAGAGGTCCTAAGGGGAGACAGGGGACTGCATGGCCCGTACTGCCTGCTACTATGACATGCCGAGGGCGGGCTGGAGAGACTTATCAGATTCCCTTCGCTCCTCCTCCAGCCGGTCATGAGCTTATCGGAGTTTACGGCTCGACCCCAGTATGTGCCATACTTTTCATTTTGCACAGTCATTTCATTTCATTAGATATCCCGCAGAATACTAATGACTTCAACATTTTTGCAGGCTCTCATTGAGTACACTCACCAGTCTCTGGAGATGACGGCTTCAGTGATGGGGATGCTGCAGACGAGCATGGACCTGCTCAGTATTTACAGTATTCCGGTGAGTTCTTTCAAACCATTCTTCATGCCACACAGTCTTTTCTCGACACGCCATCATTTGCACAGTTGCACACTACACTGATCTGATACATTGCTCCCATACACCGCTCACGGTACACATTCACTGCAAATTATTCACTGCTCACAGCACATTATTCTCGGCATCTGATACATCTTGATTGCTAATGCATTTTGGTGGATTGCCCTTTTTCAGATTCCTTTCTTGACGTCAGGCCCATCCGGTACCTCAGCAGGAGCAGAGGCGGGTCCTTCAGCACCTCCCCGAGCAGCAGGGGGAGTGGGACGAGGGACTAGTTCACGGGGGCCTGCCCCAGATGATGATGAGACTGACGAGGAGGCAGTGAGTCCGCGGTCAGAGTTGTCTCAGGATGGAGACGGAGCTGGGGATGGCTCGAGTTCAAAGTCGGGTGCTGACGGTGGCGATGTTCCAGAGTCCTCTCGGTCGAGGAAGGAAGAGGAGGACCCTTCAGTCCTGAGGCGACTGGCGCCGATCCAGACATTTACTGATTCAGACATTGCTCTTCTTTTTGCTTTATCTTCCTTTTTACTAGTAGTTTTGCACATTGTACTGCGTCAAGCAGATTTACTTTTCTTTAAAACTAGTGCTCTTTTGTAAAAAAGAATCTATGATGGAATGAAAACAGCATTTTGTTGAAAAAGTGTTTCATTTGTACATTCTATACATTGCATCGCATCGTATCACTTTACACAACAATGTAAATGAGTTCGAACTTTTGTTTTGAAAACCAAACACTCGAATTGCACTAATCACGTAGTGAACCGACTAACAAAAAAACAACTCAATAAGCAAAACAAAGCCTTAACAAGTTTACAACTCAATAAGCAAATTACCACAACTCGATAAATGAAAGGAAGATGATCACAACCTGACACAAAAAAGAAACTAATACGTCTTAAACGAGACACGACAGAGTCCAACAGGACAAAACAAGACCTTAAAAGACCCAGGTAACAGGGCTTCTCTGCAGCAAACAACTGGGTTTTCATCAAGAAGGCCAGTAAGCATGAGGGAGAGACTGCCGGCCACAAAGGAAGGCCTGCCGGCCATCAGTGTGCCACTGCCGGCCACTGATGAGCCACTGCCGGCCATCGATGGCAGACTCTCCGAAACGGCGACATCTGTCCTCCACTCACTGCCTTATCTTCTATATGAGTTCTAGCTTTGGGATTCTCTTCATTTCAGCTCAAATCTGCACCAAATGGAAGCATTCCGTGCTCAAAACCTCACAAATTGGATTGCCAACTTAGATGGCTCGGAAAAGCTTAATTTCTGGGGTTTTGGCATAAGTGCACTATTCACGTTGAGTCGCACCTCGCTGCGTTTTCCATTTCTTCATGCCGCGGCAAGGTTTTGGAATCCAGTGACACATGTCTTTAGCTTTGGCGGGCAAGAGATGTGTCCCACTTTCGAAGACATTCAACCTTTGATGGAATCCGAGCGCGATGAAGAAATCTTGCCACAATTTCGCTTCGGCCACGTCCAAGCATTGGGGCCGATGTGTGGGCTCACTTTGCATGATGCTCGATCATTGATTCATGATAGAGAGTTAGACATTCCGAGCTTGGTTTGTCGGTTTTCTGATGCCGGTGACCGCGGCGACCATCATTGGCAGGGTTATCGGCGGCATGCGCTTTGCTTGTGTATGCTGTCTCATTTCTTGCTTGCCCCAGGCTCTGGTGGGTTTAGCACTCGTTTGATCGAAGTTGCCGAGGTCTTAAAGGAAGGCAAGAACTGCATTGCCATGACTTTGGCTGAGACATTGATGGGCTTGGATGCTTTTCATTGCCGGGAGACGGCTAGATTGGCAGGGAGCCCACTATTATTGCAGGTAATGTTTCCCACCCCCTCTTGCATATGTTTCTCACATCACTCGACCCTCAAACTCAGTTTTTCTCTCAAAACCCTTTTCTTACTTTTCTCTCAATGTACACCTCTCTATTCTTTAATCTCTCATTTTTCATCCCTCTCCAGGTGTGGTTGATGGATAAATTGAAGGTTGTGGACTCATGTCCAACATACTTAGCTCGCAGCTTTTTCTTCCAGCGACGTCTAGTCGATGCCCCGGATGAGGGATGGTGGTTCAACTGGATGTGCAGTTTGTCTGCTACAGACATTGCTTGGCGCTGCCCTTGGCTCAATCTACCGGCGATGAGTTATAGCATGACCCGTCAGCCTGGGATCCAGTTGGTTGGCCTGACACACTACGTGTTCTACTTTCCATTCTGATTCTGGCGCTAGTTCGGACATGATCAGACTTGCCCGGGGGAGGGGATAGAGTACCCTGCTACATTTCCAGTTCGAGGCACACAGCTAGCTCAGTATGCCACCGCCTGGAGGACAAGAGAGCATCTGGCTCCTGCTCCTACTTTCAGCTGCACCCTTTCTGATGAGTGCCTAGATTGACTCAATGAAGAGGCACAGGTAGGGTCCACTGTGGCGTCAGAGGCTTCCACAAGCTCTGGGAGGGGACGCAGGAACACCTGACTATGCCCCGAAATTTATTTTGCTTTATCAGTACTTTCAAGTTTTCTTTATGAATGTAATAAAAAAGCAACTTCAATTTGTACTCAAGAGTAGGAGAACTCTGTATTGAAATCAATGAAATTGAAGGTTGTGGGTACTGAAAATTTTCCGTTTGGTCCAAAAACGGTCTAAGTTGTAAAAAGATTAATTTGAGCAAAATCAACTTTTATTAAAACTTTTCAAAACCATTTTCGATATGGATCAAAACTGGACATGCCCGAGATCTATCACTGAGATGTACAACCCCGGATCCTAGCAACTGGAAAGTTGCCCCTAGTCTGAATAGCACTGCACTGGAGATCACAACCGAGCTCTTGAATGCCGAACAAAGATGACCAAACATGATCACATGGACAAAGTTGATCGAGGAAGTGTTTATGGCTGGACTTCGGAATGAAGTTGCCTATGTATCCCAAAGATGGAAATCAAGCCTTACATAGTTCGGCTTGGGTTCACTCGTGTATTAACTCTCTCCTTTTGCGCTCTAACTTTTGCCAAAGCCGCCCTTTGTGGGTTTTCAACCTTGCGAGCTCAGTTTTTATAGTTTCAAATTTTTCATGCTCTAACTTTTGCCTAGGTCGCTCTTTCGAGGTTTTTGGCCTAGCAAGCCACTCAGGGGTAATATTTCTTCAACTTGTCCATGTTGATCGGTTGGGAGAACTCTAGGCCATCTAGGTCCATCAGAACGAAAGCTCTGCCTGACCAAATAGACTTGATGATGTAAGGGCTAGTCCAATTGGGTCTGAACTTGCCCCTAGGGTCGTGAATGGGAGCTCGGTTGTCTTTGAGCACTAAATCCCCTTCTTTCAAATTCCTGGACTTAACTTTCTTGTTGAAAGCCCTGGCGATTCTTTGTTGATAACCCTGGACATGGTACAGTGCTTTCAGCCGTCTCTCATCAAACAGCATGAGTTCTTCGAACCTGCTCTGCTGCCAATCTGCCTTAGCTATCTGACACTCAGCCAATACTCACAAAGACGAAACCTTAACTTCGATAGGAAAAACAGCCTCCATCCCGTAGACCAAGGAATACAGAGTTGCTCCAGTAGAAGTTCTAATTAAAGTCCGGTAGCCCCACAGAGCAAATGACAGCTTATCTGGCCAGTCCCGATAGGTTTCCACCATCTTCTACAGAATATGCTTGATGTTCTTGTTAGCGGTCTCGACTGCTCCGTTGGTCTATGGCCGGTATGTAGATGACTTGTGAAAAGCCACGTTGTGCTTGTCCAACAAGTCAATCACTTCCTTCGAAGTGGGAACCATTGTCTGAAATGTTCTCATTCGGGACCCCGTAGCGACAGATGATGTTGTTCCGAATGAACTTTGCGACGTGTGAAGCCTTCAATACTGCATAAGATTGGGCCTTAACCCACTTTGTAAAATAGTCTATCGCTACCAGAATGAACTCATGCCCATTGGACTCTTTTGGAGCGATAGCTCCGATCACATCTATCCCCCAGACTGAAAATGGCCATGGCGAAGTCATGTTGTACAGCTTCGACGGCGGAATGTTCATGCGGTTTGCATGGATCTAACATTTGTGGCATCGCCGGACGAAACTAATACAATCCTCCTCCATGGTGGACCAGTAGTAACCTTGTCTAAGGATTTTTCGGGCTAGCATCACCCCGTTCATGTGTGCTCCGCACTCTCCTCCATGGATGGCCTCCATCAGGCGCTTCGATTCTTCAGCATCAACACACAGCTTATGCATTCCCAGATGACCTCTCTTGTACAGTTTACCCCCGCAGATGATGAACTAAGCAGCCATTCTTCGTATTGCCCTCTTATCTTTGGCATTTGACCCTGGTGGATACGCCTCTTTTTCCAAGAAGTTCCAAACATCGTAATACCAGGGATTCTTATCTTGAACCTCTTCTATGACAGTAATCAGCTCGTAGGCCGGCACAAATTTCTGGTCAATGATGATCGGACACATCCGGACTCCAAAAGGGCTGTCTATCATGGAAGATAGAGTTGCTAGTGAATCTGTGAACCTGTTGTTCTCTCTTCACAGATGAGCGAAGTTCAGCTTCTCAAACCGAGGAATCAGCAAGTCCAAGGTCTGGTGGTAACTTCTCATCTTTTCTTCTTTGACTTTCCAATCTCCTTTAGCCTGAGATACAACAAGGTTCGAGTCCTCGATGATATCCAACCGTTTTGCCCTAGTTCTAGGGCAGCTTCTAAACCAGCAATGCATGCCTCGTATTCTGCTTTATTGTTCGATACTTTGAAACAGAGTTTGAATGCCAGAGGGATGCGGGAATTGTCGGGCGCTATCAGCAACACCCCTATCACATACCCATATTGGTTTCACGCTTCGTCAAAGTACATCGTCCAAGTTTCGTGCTTGACATGTAAAATAGCCTCATCTGGGAATAGGTACTCAACTGCTTCATCCCCTTCAACTGGGTGATCGGCAAGGAACTCTGCTACCGCTCTCCCCTTTACTGACTTGCGCGTCACATACTTCAAATCGAATTCGAAAAGCAGAAGCAACCAACGAGCTAGCCTACCCGTAAATGCCGGTTTCTCGAAGAGATATTCGATGGGATCTAATCTCGAAACCAACATTACAGAGTGAGCTAACGGGTAGTGCCGTAGCTTCCTGGTAGCCCATACTAAGGCAAAACAAGCATTTTCCAACGGAGTGTAGCGGTTTTTGTAATCCAACATTTTCTTGCTCAGATAATAGATGGCTCTCTCCACTTTGTCCTCAGACTCTTGTGCAAGCATGCAGCCCATTGTAGTTTTAGTCACTGAAAGATACAAATCAACAGTTTCCCCAGCTCAGGCGGTGACAACACAGGTGGGTTCTGTAAGTATTGCTTAATCTGTTCAAAAGCAGCTTGGCATCAGCCGTCCCATTGGAACTTCGTTCCCTTCTTCAGGAGACCAAAGAGTGGTTCACAAGTTAAGGTTAATTTTGAGATAAACCGTCTTATGAATTGCACTTTACACAGAAAGCCTCGCACCTCCTTTTCAGTCCTTGGTGGTGGCATTTCTAAGATGGCCTTGATTTTGGAAGGGTCGACTTCGATGCCCCTTTGTGTGATCAAGAACCCCAGCATTTTTCCTGCCGTAACACCAAACGTACACTTCTGAGGATTCAGCCACAACCGAAATTCTCTGATCCATTGGAAGAACTTTTGCAAGGCAGTGTAGTGGCCCTCTCTTTCTTTAGACTTGACAATCATGTCGTCCACGTACACCTCAACCTCTTTGTGGATCATGTCATGCAATATCGTGGTCGCAGCCCGTTGATATGTAGCTCTAGCATTTTTCAGCCCAAATGGCATTACCCTATAACAATAGGTCCCCCACGGGGTGGTAAAAGCAGTCTTCTCCCGATCTTCGGGTGCCATTACAATCTGGTTGTAGCCTGAGAAGCCATCCATGAATGAGAGCAATACATGCCCCGCAGTAAAATCCACTAACTCATCGATATACGGCAGAGGAAAGTCGTCCTTCGGACTAGCTTTATTCAAATCCCTGAAATCCACACATACCCGAATTCTGCCGTCCTTCTTCGGCACTGGAACTATGTTGGCCAACCAAGGTGGGTATTCGGATACCAGCAAGAACCCTGCGTCAATTTGCTTGGTGACCTCTTATTTGATCTTGATAGCCCAATCAGGGTGAATTCTTCTGAGTTTCTGCTTGACAGGTCGGGCCTCTGGGTCGAGAGGGATCCGGTGCTGTACAATCTTAGGATCAATTCCAGGCATGTCTTCGTAGGACCACGCGAAAACATCTTTGAAATCTTTTAATAAAGCAACTAAGCGCTCGCACTCCTCCGAAGACAACGTGGACCCGATCTGGACCAGCTACGGGTCCTTCTCAGTACCAACATTAATTTGGGTGATTTCATCAACCAACGGTTTTACAAACCTCTCCTGCTCTTGTTCAAGCAAATATTTCAAAACCGGAGGAATTTCTTCCTCGTCGTTTTCATCGAAATTTTGAAAGTCCTGATTAATACAATAAATCAAAGGCACAAAAAAGTACTCAGAAGCCACAGCTATTCCATTCTCATTAATCACCTCATCTAGTCCATCTGATTCTTCTGTTACAACAGACTCAAAAGAGAAAGAAAAAGACGACCTAGATAGGACTGTGGCATCTGGGTTATCACCCCCCAAAATACCGGACTCAGACTCAGACGAGCTGGAAACTGATTCCGACTCTACGGACTCAGTGGATTCAAATTCTGGCTCACTACCTGACCCGGTGCTGCTCGATAAGAATCCCTCCTCGTAATGCCAGATGAGGGAGGGTGCGACAGATGCATCCAAAATGTTTGAAGGTGGGCTCGCAGCCGTTTCATTCCTGATCATAGACACTAAGAGATCATCCCCCAAGCACTCATGGACGATCGGAGGATCTGATAGTAGACAGGCCAGTGCTACCCCCATTTCAATCCCGGTGTTCTCGAAATCCACTTCCTTACACTGTTTAACCTCAGCTGATGGGTTTGTCTGTTCTTCGGCCTCATCATCCTCGGATAACTGTAAGTCTGAAGAAGATCTCAAATCCTGGCATGCGCCTCTTTTCTGCGTTCAGCCATGGCTCTGGGAAGCCACAGAATGGAAAGTCTTCCCCCCTCCCGGACGAAGCGTCCGTTTAGGGTGCCCTGAATAGGCCGATGCATCAAATCAAAATGTTTCCCAGTCTGCTTGGCTCTGGCTCTTCCAGCCATTTCTTTGCCTTTCCTTACCCAGTCCTCTTTGGTAGGCAGATAGCCTAAACCAAAGGTATGCGGGTTGTGCGGCACTTCAGCCGATACTGCAATGCCTTTCCAGCCACTTCTTCCTAGTCCCATCCCGGGGAGGTGCTGGAGTTTGTTTATGAGGTACACTGACTGTGTGCTGACATACAATCCTTCATCAATAGCTAAGATGTTCTGAATGACCTGGGCCTCGGCTAAGGTAAATCCTGATAGAACACATCCTCCGTACCCTGCTCGATTTCCAAAACCGGTGTAGACACCTCTGGTGGCGGATGAATCGACGAATTCCAAAAACAATATCCCAAAACAATAGTACTTCCCGTGGGGATATTTCAACATCTGATGCAGGGTGGAAGAGACCGCCCTCACTTGCGCGCCACGCCCGCTGCCTAGGAGTAGATTGAAGGTTGCGGGAACGTCCAAGACATGAAAGTCAACATCGTGTTGTCCTGGACCAACCTGGTCTGAATCTGCACATCCCCTTTACCTCTCTCTGCTTGTATTGTCATATGCCCTTATCACCTGGATGGTTGGCACAAAGTCTACGGGCTTCAACCCGATTGCATATGTTGTCCTTAACGGGCACACGTTGATGGCGGATCTCGTGTCGACAAGAACTACCGGTACCCACTTGTCTCTACACTCCACAGAGATGTAGAGTGGTTTGTTGTGATTTGCGCCCTCAAGCGGCAGTTCCTTGTCAGAAAAGGTCAACGTCGGGAAAGCTCCTCCCGAAAAGACCAGCCCTACCAGCTGTTCAGGTGTGGTATCTATTGAGAGTTTGGCCTTGTCCATTACCGAAAGGACAGCCTGTCTATGAACTCGTGAAGCCATAAGCAGTCCCCAGATGGAGATGTCTGCCTGTATCTTCTTCAGCTGTTTCAGCACAGCCTCTTCTTCGAGTAACTTTTCTTTTTGTTTCTTCTCCACCTCCTTGTCCTTCCCGGACGTTTCTGGTTGATCTAAGTGCGGGGCTTTAAATACCACCGCCCGCTCCTAGTCATGTGGTCTACTTCACCCACATACCAGGTATCATCTGGCTGGCTTTGTCCCCAGTCGTCATCTGTGTGGGCAAGATGTAGGTCGTTATCTTCCCACCACATGCCATCGGCAACCGAGAGGCACCTGTCCGGCTCCGTTACAACTATTCCTGTACCCACAGTACATTCTGTTCCCGTGCTCACAACACGTTCTGTCCCTTCAGGGGCTTTGGCTTTCCTGACTCTTTCAGAATCCTCGGTCCTTTCTCGCTCGAACTGTTTCAGTGCGGCTTGTTGTTCGATGTCCTCTATACTCGAAATGCTCTGGTCCTGAGCAAAATTATTATCACCGGTGCTCTCTGGCGGTGCATTCTGATTCCCGGCCCTCTCAGCCACTGTTGATGTCTCCGTCCCTAGCGGACTCTGCTCTAACTGAGATTGTTTCACAACATCTGGTTGGTCATCAAGCCATCCAGTAGTTTCTGCTGACCCATCAAACCAATTGACTGTCACGTCCCCTGAATCCTGTTCTTCAAAGAATTGCAGATTTACAAGGTCTTCTTCCAGATCCGCTAGGTCATCTAGCCCTTGATCAGGTCCATCCTCTCGTGCTACACAAATCTCTGCCCCTACTGGCAATTCCACATTCGGCCTAGCCTGGCCTACTGATGTAATGTAACCGCTCGAGTTGTACTTGAAACTCGCAGACCCTTCAGGTTCTGACTGCTCATCCTCGTCTATTCTCACAGTTGACCGAATCCCATCTCCGACAGTTACCACCACCATTTCTGGTTGGGTTTGAGAGATGTCCAACACGCACAAGTCAGTGCTGTCTGGGATGAACACCTCCGGCTTGGGTAGGTGAGAAAGGGTGATATATATGCTGGGGTCGTATGACACAACCCTAGTTTGGATGAAATTGATGCGCTTGGGAGGTGGAGCTTGGTTATGTGGTGGGAGAGGTGGTTGTTTGTGACATTTAGTTTTTCCGAGGTATGATCACCCTGTTGTCGATGAGATCCGAATCTCATGACGTAATCGAAAACACTGGTCGGTGTCATGACCATGCTGCTGGTGATAGGCACAGTACTTGGCCGGGTTATGGGAAGCAGGGAGTCTGTCTGGTAGTGGCCGCGGCTCTAAGGGCTTTAAGTGCCATTTCGTGATCAAAACCCCCAGAGCTTTGGACGGGGGCATGTATAGTGTAGTGAAGGTTCTTTGGCTTCGAGGGGAATACTTGGTTGTTTGCGAGCTACTTCCGGACACACCGGTGAATGGTGTAGCTGCAAGGGTTCTTGGGGTATTGGTGGTGGTAACCATACTCACATATGAAGATCTGCCAGCCGCAGCACTGCTTGTGCCTGTATTTGAACTGTGGTTGAATGCCCTCTTGGGCTACTCTCGGTCCTGGTCAATTAGACCCTGTTTCATAGCATCCTCAATCTGCACCCCTATCTCATGTAGGTCTGCAAAGGTGGGGAGGGGGAGAATGATCATTTTTTGCATAAGCTTGGGCTGGAGGTTGCGTACAACCATCTGTATTTGATCTTTGTCAACTGGCCTGATGGTCATCATTGAGGCCTTGGCCCTCCATCGGGTTACAAAATCGGAGAAACTCTTCTTCGGCTCCTGCCTGGTTGTCTCAAGATCACGGGTTGTAATCTCGATCTGCATATTGTATGAGTATTGAGCTATGAAGGCCTCGGCCATCTCCTCCCAACTCCTCTTAACGGAATCTTCCAATTTTGCATACCAAATGGCCGTTACACCTGACAAGGTCCAGCCAAACAAGGAAAGCTTCTGTAATCTAGAGAGGCCCATCGACCTTAGAATGTCTAAAAACAGCCGCAAATGCACCATAGGGTCCCCCGACCAGTCAAAGCGGTCAATAAGTGGCATCTTAAAATGGTTCGGCAGCGTCACGGCTGAATCAGTGTACCCATCCTCAATGTCCAGGATGGAATGAGCCCCTTGAGACTTCTTGAATAATTTCTCCAGCTTGCTCACCTTTAGTGCTGTGGGGTCCGTCTCGAACTCAAAGGGAGAATCTGACAGGTTGGTGGGTGTTTTGCACAGCTGGGGTAAAATCGGGGGCGGAGCTGGCCCGATTGGAATGTCCATATCATCCTGGACGTTAGTTGTCTCCCCGAGTATGGGAACTCTTGGTGGGGAGGAACCTGGTGTGAAGCAGATGCTCTAGTTTGCTACTGTAGCCTAGTGATTAATTCTGCCTATTGGGTCACGATCGCGGCCTGTTGTTCGGCAGATTTTGCTTGACGGGCGGCGTCCTGCTGCATAGTTTTCATGCTTTCTTGGAGGTAACGCACCATCTCCTCTAAGCTTGCCATATTGTACGGATCTATCTGAATAACTGGTATATATGTCCCTGCAATAGAAACTGAGACCTCAGTCTAACTGTTCACTAATGGGGTAGACCACTGATCTGGCGACCGCTGTACTGATATACTGCGCCTTTTTGACCTCCGTCTAGCAACCGGGGGTAAAGAAAGGAACACTGCTTGTCCATCTACCAGATCCCTGAATCGATTAAGTCTACGACCTCTAATCCAGAGTGCTCGGGGAATATCTACCTGGTCGGATGCAATTGTGCTAAACTACCTTGCAAAAAGATAATAAAGCATAATAAGGAAATAATGAACAGAAAAAAAAAAAAAAAACGGACAGCATAACAAACAGCTTAAATAAATAAAACACACAGTTGGCACACACAAGCTGAAAGAACTGTCCTCAACCACTAATCACTGTTCCTAAATTACTGCTTAAAACTGAATCTGATACCCGCGGATATAATTGATTCTCAAATACTGATACTGATGCCTGCAGGCCTGATACCCAGACTTGTAAACTGATATGTGCATTCCTGTAGAGGCCAACTCTAAAAGCACATAGCAAGCAAATGAGAGCCAAAACACCCCTATGTTGGGGTAGGGTTTCCCTGTCCTATTTTGCCAGGAGCTATGGTTTCACTATGCACACAGCGGTTTCAAACAACCTAAAATCGGATAAGCAACCTGTCCTAATTTGGAATAGTCACTATGGATTCCGATATGCACTAGGTCGAATGGTCAAAAAAAGGGTGCCTCGATAAAAATCGAGGTTTGTGTTCCCGTCGTGGCAGAGCCCGCAACAGGTCAGCCTTATGGCACGCTTTTCCAAGTGAGCCTCTGGCAAACCGTTCAGGAATAGCATACGGCAAACACGGTGTCCTAGGCGCACCAATGCAAATGCAATACAAAGAAACACATAAGTGTAATCAAAACAAGATATCATGAGTTCGAGTCAAGCTCTCTAAATTCCCCAGTAGAGTCGCCAGAAACTGTAGACACACCCCGAGGGCCTCATGCTATAGTTCGGACTCAAATTGTCACGGTTCTTAATCTGATCTCACAATGTGCAATGTGAGATTGATAAATCACCAAAGAGTCCAAATCTGGCAAATCGTTTTGGAAAATTGATTTTTAAGAAAGAAGTGCCAAACATGGACTGCTTTGCTAGATACAGAGTCGCCACCTAAATATTTTTTTTGGGGGGAATTTAGGAAACCCTGACTCGTGCCTAAGGCCACGTGTCCGTCATCACCAAAGTTGCCTCGTCTTGGGAACTTGGGTACGATTGGGGAAGGTCAGCTATGAGCACCCCGCTCGCCGATCAAAGGTTGGCCTGTACTAAACATGATATCTCATTTTTGAAAACACATGTGTTCTTATTCCGGTTAATTAGCTAGAATTACTATGTGATGCGCACAGCAAAAACAAGTATAGACTATATCGCCTAATTTGGAACAAAGCATTGCATATCCATTTGTTTGGAAAATGGTTTGAAGTTTGCTACTCATAAGTAGGCTAAAATGCGAATTTCAATGAATTGTTCCAATTCAAGCAATCCAACCTTCACCCACAAGCATTCAGGCAGTTATATCAATTAAGGAGATAGCCTCATGGCAAGCATGCTGTTATGTTAACATTAACACACATGCAGTATGCTAAAGCGTAAAAGTTTACCTAGTACTCCGAGCCAAAACAAAGAACTAGTTAGAAATCAATGCATGATCCTAGTTCATGTTAAGATGGCTAATGCAACGCATGCAAAATGCAATTAGAAATAGGCTCGGCTATTCTAATAATGGCATATGAGATGCGACAATTGATACATGTATTCAACTTGGAATTCAAATACGATGCAGTTAGTATGATGCGTTGAGCCCAGTGCATGCAAGATAGATGAATGTATGCAAACATGCGAAGCATAAGTATGCTACACAGATGAATGGATGCAAACATGCAAAGCATAAGTATGCTAATTTGAAAACATGACCTAAAACTAACCAACGAAAGCAGGTAAGTAAAAGGGAGAAAGACGTGGAGTTGGAAGACATGCACACACGCACGCACACTTATTACAAAATTGGCCCTCTCGACGGAGGGTCCGAATAAATAATACATGCCGGCTAATTAACTAACTAACAAGTTAATTAATTATTATACAACCGAATTGAATAACTAGCTACAACTAATTATTACAACAATTAACTAATTAACAAATTAATTAATCATTACAAATTGATGCTAACTAACAAGTAAGCATAAAAAAAAAGCTGCTCCAGCTCTGTTTGAAGAAGGAGAGGATGCATGCTCGGTTCTTGTCCCGAAGGCTCTCCGGTTGCTCTTTTGAGGCTCTTTCTGCAGGGTGTCCTCCAGGAATTCTTGCTAAACCTTACCAAAAACATGCTAGGGAGTGCATCAGTGGCCTGCCGGCCATGGGGAGCCACTGCCGACCAAAAATGAAGGGGTGCCGGCCAACAACAAGGCACTACCGGCCACTGATGTGCTGGGACACCAAGCTACAGTAGAGCACAAAACAGAGAAAATAGAGGGTCTCCCAAGGATATGTACGCACTATGCCACCCCATATCATCTCAAAACATCAAGGGAGAGGCATAGTCGGATCTACGACCATCAATCACGCATCCCGATGCATGATGGCCAAAGATCCAACATGTGCAAATCAATGTGAAATGAAAGTGCCTAGAACTCTATCATGGATCATCAAGAGCGTCGGCGACTGAGAATTGAGACACGTTTCATCACTTGAAGTATGAAACGCCCCTCATTCCTCGTGCTCGGATTAATACTTAATCCAAACAACAATGCAATGCAAGGATGGCATGCACAATGCTAACTTGAACATGCAACCATGCAATATGACTTAAGCATGCAACAACATGCAAGGGATGGACTTAAACCGAAATAGGCAGACCTCAGATATGCCCAAATCAGTGGCCATTGGTGATAGAATTAAATCACCAAAACACACACAAGCATGCAAAATGCAATGGCTCATCAAAGAGGCCCAAGAGCACAACTCTCTAGAGTGCTTAAGGAGTGACAAATGTGCAAGTGTAACAACACTAAGTGCACTGAAATGATGTAAGAAATGGTGCCAAATCATTCAAACAACACAAGTATGGCATGCTAGGGTCCTTAAAGCATTAAGCTAGCAAAGAGGACTACAAATGAGGCATGCAATACATGGCAAATATGCACGAACCAAACATGGGCAGAGCTCAAATAGGTCAAAATAAGGACCTAAACATGCTGAGATGGTGGCTCAAATACCTAGGCAAGATGGCATGCATGCTAGGCCGCAAACAAGGCAACGATGCATAACACTTAAAGGCATTCAAAGCATGAATGAAGTGGGAACATGGCAATGCTATAGGCTCTAAAATGAAGTATTAAATGATGCCAAATCATCTAAATAGCTCAAAGATAGCATGCAATGGTGCTCGAAGCTTGAGGCAAGCAAGAGCATTTGTACTACAAGTATACAAAACATGAAGCATACGGTTAAGGCAACCCAAAAAAGTCCTAGGACATGTTAAAACAATACTAAAACATGCAAGGAAGGAAGCCAAAATGTGGTAACATGAAGGGCATAAGGCATGGAATATGCAAGGCAAATAGTGTGAATTACACTACACCTATTAGGACCAAGCATGGAATGACTTAAGCGATAAAAATCAAAGTTATATCATGGCATAATAACCCCAAATAACCACTACAATGATGGCTCACAAGCTATGGCATGAAGGCATACGCAATGGTTCATGTTAAGGCATAAAGGGGCAAACCCTCCAACGCATTGAATGGGTGAGAAATGTGAATACATGGACATGAGACATGAACTGAAATCACATTATGAATGATGCCAAATCTTTAGAATAGGCCAAGTAGAGCATGCTAGTGGACTCAATACACAAAGCTTATAAGCAAGATTGAGCCAAAGCTATGCAAAGCAAGTCATGGATGACCAAGACAACCAAATCAGAGCTAAAGCATGTTAAAACATGGACAAAAGCTTCAGGAAGTTAAGCCAAAAGCATGCTAAAATGACATGTCACAACATGATGACTGTTAGGCTATTTCATGGAAATGCACTACAAATGCATGGAGCATGAAAAGGCTAACCAAACCAAACCTAGATAGAGGTATGACACGGTAAAACAAGCCCAAGAACATGCTGGAATGGACACAACATAGGCTAGAATGACATGCTACTTCAAGGAGCATACAAAGCTAGTGTGTGTGATTTACACTACAAGTGTGTTATGCATGCATGGAGTGACAAAACCACCCCAAAATAGATCTAAGGAATGGTAAAACATCACCAAAAACCAACTTAAATGGACTCAACACAAGCTAGGCAAACATGCTACTTTGATGAGCTACAAATGGGATTACACTACACATATAAGATGCATGCAAAAGGTGACCAAACCAGACATGGACAGAGCCAAGGCAGGTCCTAAAAGTCACAAAAAAGGGCCTGAACCAAGCCTAAAAAATACAGAGAGGCATGCTCCTTTGGAAGGCCAAAAATGCAAGCAAACAAAAGCCAAAAGAGAGGGGGCCACCCCCTCTGATTTGGGGCCTCAAAACCACATGCCTACCATTGAAAATCCACTGGATTTCAGTAGTTAGAAGTCCAAACCAAGGATAGCTCAGAGGCCTTAAGGCATGGCTCAAAACAAGGCCAAACAAGGCCAACAAGAGGGTTGAAGACCCTCAATAGCCAAAAGACCTTAAACAAACTTCAAAAGCACTTAAATACAAGACTTTTTTTAGTTGAAAGCATGGCCTAAAACAATATGCAAGTATGGCCAAAATGAGGTACAAGAAAGTGCTAAAAAGGAGAAGAAGCTCACCCTTAAAGATCAACTTCGAAACCAGCAACTTTAGGGGGTAAAACCTCACTATCAGAGCTCAAGAAGTCCTTCCAAGAACCCCAATCCAAAGATGGTGGTGTATCTCTAAGTGTTGTAGTGTAAAAGTGCAAGGAAAATGGACTTCAAGGCACAAATCAACAACAATATATATATATAGAGAGACAGAGAGAGAGATATTTCTTCTCAAAAATCTGAACCTCTGCTAAGGAGAGAGGCTCTCTCCTTATATAGAAGAAAAACAATGCAAAGTTTCTTCAAAAAGCTTGGCAAGAGCTTCATCCCTCCATACACGTGTATGGAGGGCAGATAAAAGGATTCTAGCTGGCTCAAAAGATCTGGAGTGAAACCTGCTGAGACAGGGGTGCTGCCGACCATCAGGATGGTCGGCAGTGGCTTATTGATGGCCGGCAGGCTCAATCAATGGCCGGCAGCAACAAAGTGGGGGCCGACAGGTCCAAAAGGGGGCCAGCAGTGCACCAAGAAACACATCCTGAAATGACCAAGTCATGGTCCCAGAATGGGGCAGAAAGGATACAGGGTCTGGAAGCTCAAACCTGTGACGTTCCGCCACAAAAGTCGAATACCCGACGAGCAATCGAACTTGTGGCTGGATATACCTGCAAGCACAACCGAGTCTTAAGGACGGTCAAAAATGGGGTGTCTACAATGGAGTGCAGAGAAAAGTGGGTGCCAATGGTATTGGTTGATACTGGGTCAGCAATCAACGTCTGTCCGTCTTGTACGGCTTATGCTATTGGCCTGAGACTAGTAGATTTCATACCTACAGTCCAGGTGATCTGGGCGTATGACAATACTAGCAGAGAGGTAATGGGAACAGTACAGATCAGAGTTCGGCCAAGCTCAACAGGATATCGAGTTCCATGTCCTAGATGTTTTGACCACTTTCAACTTACTACTTGGGTGACCTTGGCTGCACCAAGTGAAAGCTGTCTCTTCCTCCCTCCACCAAATGCCGAACTGCCCCCATGGGAAGGGGGGTGGCCATAGTATTCGGGAATTCATCTATACATCCTCTACTAGAGGTCACTACACCCGTGCTAGAGATTGTGCACAGCGAAGAGGGTGTTTTACTTTCAGGGTTTACCTTGGCTGAGGCTCGGGTAGTGCAGAATATCTTGGCTGTTGATGAGGGCTTGTATGTCAGTGCCCAATTTGTATACTTCATGAACAAGCTCCAATACGTGCCAAGAATAGGACTAGGAAGAAGTGGCCGAAAGGGCGTTAATGCATTGGCTGATATGCCACATAACCTGCATGCCTTTGGTCTTGGCTATACGCCCACCAAAGAGGATTGGGTTAGGAAAGGGAAAGAGATGGCCGGCAAAGCCAGAGCTAAGTGGACCGGCAAGCGCTATGAACTTGTGCACAGACCAATCCGGGGAACCCTGAATGGTCATTTTGTTCGGGAGGGAGAAGACTTCCCATTTTGTGGTTTCCCCAAACCCTAGTTCAATTCTGAGAAGCAGCGTGTTCCTAGCTTTGAGATTTTCTTCGACTTGTAGCTGCAAGACAGTGAGATGGAGGAAATAACTGAACCGATTGCTGAAGCTGCGAAAAGCACGGAAAGTGATTCCGACAGCAACGAGCTTGAAGTAGGAGTAGCACTGCATGTCTCCTTTTGAATCCTCCGATTAACTCAGAGAGCTTGGGGGATAACCTGACCGTTTCCATGATCAGGGACCAACTGGGTGTGAACCCTTCTAGCAGCATCTTAGATGCATATGATGCACCATCCCTTGTTTGGCAGCTGGAGGAGGGCTACCTATCTAGCAGTTCTGAGTCGGGTGGTGAACCAGAATCTGATTCCACAAAGTCTGTTGGAGTCGGAATCAATCGATTCCGGTTCTTCTAAGTCTCAGTTCGGTATTCTTGGGGTTGATAACCCAGATGCCCTGGTTTTGTCCAAGTCATCATTTTCTTTTTCCTTTGAGTCAGTTGTAATTGAAGAACTGGATGAGCTTGACCTTGTGAATGAGAATGCCACTGTAGATTCTGAGTATTTCTCTATTCCGCTTGTTTATTGCATTGATCATGATTTTCAAAATTTTGATGAAATGATGAGGAAGGAATTTCTTTGGTTTTGAAAATTTTGATTAATCGAGAGGAGGAGAGGTTCGCAAAACCCCTTGCTGATGAAATCGTTGCTTTTAATATGGGTGCTGAAAAGGATCCGCATCTAGTCCAGATCGGGTCCACGTTGTCTTCGGAGGAGCGCGAGCGCTTAGTCGCTTTATTAAAAGATTTCAAAGATGTTTTCGCGTGGTCCTACAAAGACATGCCTGGAATTGATCCTGAGATTGTACAATATTGAATCCCTCTCGACCCCAAGGCCCAACCTATCAAACAGAAGTTGCGGAGAATATGCCCGGATTGGGCTTTGAAGATTAAGGAAGAGGTCACGAAGCAGATAAACACAGGGTTCTTGCTAGTATTTGAGTATCCAACTTGGTTGGCCAATATTGTCCCTGTGCTGAAGAAAGACGACAGAATTCAGGTGTGTGTGGACTTCAGGGATCTGAACAGAGCCAGTCCAAAGGACGACTTTCCCTTGCCGCATATTGATGAATTAGTGGACTTCACTGCAGGTCATGCATTGCTCTCCTTCATGGATGGATTTTCCGGGTATAACCAGATTCTGATGGCACCCGAGGATAGAGAGAAAACCACCTTCACTACGCCATGGGGAACCTACTGCTACAGGGTGACGCCATTTGGGATGAAGAATGCTGGGGCTACCTATCAAAGGGCTGCGACCACAATTTTGCATGATACGATCCATAAAGAGGTTGAGGTGTACGTGGACGACATGATTGTCAAGTCCAAGGAAAGAGAGGGCCACTACACCGCATTAAAGAAATTCTTTCAACAGATCAGAGAATACAAACTGAGGTTGAATCCACAGAAGTGTACTTTCGGCGTAACAGCAGGGAAAATGCTGGGTTTCTTGATCATACAGGTAGATCCTTCCAAAATCAAGGCCATCTTAGAAATGCCACCACCAAGGACTGAAAAGGAGGTGCGAGGCTTTCTGGATAAAGTGCAATTCATAAGATGGTTTATTTCTAAATTAAACTTGACTTGTGAACCCCTTTTTGGTCTCCCGAAGAAAGGAAAGAGGTTCCAATGGGATGATCAATATCAATTTGCTTTCGAGCAGATCAAGCAGTATCTTAAGAACCCACCCGTGTTGTTGTCGCCAGAGCCGGGAAAGCATTTGATTTTGTATCTGTCAGTAATGGACACAATGATGGGATGCATGCTTGCTCAGGAATCTCAAGATAGGGTAGAGAATGCCATCTATTACTTGAGCAAGAAAATGTTGGATTATGAGACTCGCTACACTCCGCTGGAGAAAGCTAGCTTAGCCTTAGTATGGGCTACTAGGAAGTTGAGGCACTACCTATTAGCTCACTCCGTAATTCTGGTTTCGAGATTAGATCCCATTAAATATATCTCTTTGAGAAACCAGCACTTACGAGTAGGCTAGCTCGTTGGTTGCTTCTCCTTTTCGAATTTGATCTGAAGTATGTCACTTGTAAGTCTATCAAGAGGAGAGTTGTAGCGGAGTTCTTGGCAGATCACCCAATGGAAGGGGATGAAAGGGTAGCATACCTGTTCCCAAATGAAGCTATTCTGTAAGTCAAGGAAGTGATTTGGGCAATGTTCTTTGACGGAGCATCTAATCAATACAGTTATGGGATAGGTGTGTTGCTGATAGCACCCGACAATTCCCATATACCTTTAGCCTTCAAACTCCGGTTCAAAGTATCCAATAACGAAGCAGAATATGAGGCGTGTATCGCTGGTTTGGAAGCCGCCCTAGAACTAGGGGCAAAGAGGTTGGATGTCATCGGGGACTCAAACCTAGTCGTGTCTCAAGTAAAAGGAGACTGGAAGGTCAAAGTGGAAAAGATGAAGATCTATCATCAGACCTTGGACGTTCTGATTCCTAGGTTTGAGAAGCTGACCTCCACTCATCTACTAAGAGAGAACAACGGGTTTGTTGACGCCTCATCAACTCTATCATCTATGATAAACATCCCGCTTGGAGTCCGGATGCGTCCAATCATCATTGAGCAGAGGTATACGTTGGCCTACGAGATTATCGTCGCAATAGATGAAGTGCAATATCAAAACCCTTGGTACTATGATATCTGGAACTTCTTGGAAAAGGAGGTTTATCCACCAGGGGCAAATGCCAAAGATAAAAGGGCAATACGGCCGATGGCCGTTTAATTTATCATCTGTGGAGGTAAACTGTACAAGAGAGGTCATCTGGGAATCCACAAGTTATGTGTCAAAGTAGAGGAATCAAAGCGCTTGATGGAGGCTATCTATGGGGGAGAGTGTGGAGCGCACATGAACGGAATAATGTTAGCCCGGAAGATTCTCAGGCAAGGTTACTATTGGTCTACTATGGAGACGGATTGTATTGGTTTTGCTCGGCAATGCCACAAATGTCAAATTCATGCTAATCGCATGAATATCCCGTTGTCGAAGCTATATAACATGACTTCACCATGGCCTTTCTCAGTTTGGGGAATCGATGTCATTGGCACAGTCATGCCAAAAGGGCCAAATAGGCATGAATACATTCTGGTGGCAATTAATTACTTTACAAAATGGATGGAAGCTCAATCTTATGCAGTGTTGAAAATAGTGCATGTGGCTAAGTTCATCCGAAACATCATTTGCCAATATGGAGTCCCAAACGAGATTATTTCAGATAATGGCTCCCATTTCAGGAAAGAAGTGATCGACTTGATGGAGAAATACAACGTGGCTTTTCATAAGTCATCTACATATTGGCCGCAAACCGACGGAGCTGTTGAGGCCGCTAACAAGAACATCAAGCATATTTTGCAGAAGATGGTTGAGACCTACCAGACTGGCCAGACAAATTGCCATTTGCACTTTGGGGCTATAGAACTTCAATCCGAACGTCTACTGGGGCAACTCCTTATTCTTTTGTCTATGGGATGGAAACTGTTCTGCCAATCAAAATATAAGTTCCGTCATTGCAGGTTATGGCTGAGTGTCAAATAGTAGAGGCAGATTGGCAACAGGGCAGGTTCAAAGAACTGATGCTGTTTGATGAGAGAAGGCTGAAAGCATTGTACCATGTTCAGGGTTATCAACCTATGATTTCCAGGGCTTTTAACAAGAAGGTTAAGTCTCGGAATTTGTGGACTCGCCTTTTTCCGCACCGCCGCCTTTTGGAAAGGGTTTGAAAAGAAGGCCTCACAGTTCGGACTCCCGCGGTTTTGAATCTAGTTTCACAAGTGTAATGTGAAACTGATAAACAACAAAGAATCCAAATCCGACAAACCTTTTTGGAAAATCGATTTTAAATCAAATAATGCCAAATTTGGACTGCATTGCCAGATACAGAGTTGCCACCTAAATATTTTTTATTTTGGAAAAATTTAGGAAACCCTAACTCGTGCCAAAGGCCACGTGTCCATCATCACCAATGAGCACCCCCGCTCGCCCGATTAAAGATTGGCCTCTACCAATCATGATATGATTTTTTATAAACATTATGTGTTCTTGTTCTGGTTATTAAACTAGCTTTACTATGTCATGCGCACGATCAAGTGTAGACTAGTTTGCAAGACTTGCAACAATTTAAATCATGTTTGTTTTCGAAAGTGGTTTGAATTTGCCACCTCAAGTGGGCTTAACGATGCGGATTTGCAACCAAACATAGTGGCCTTAAAACATGATTTTGCCACAACAAAGTGGGCTTAAAACACACATTCGTTGAATCATTCCAATTCAAACAACAAGCCTTCATCCACAGGCATTCAAGCAGTTTAGCATTTAAGCACATAGCCTCATGGCAAGCATGCTAATCATGGCAACATGGAAATCGCACTCATGTAAGTATGCTAAGGCATAAAAACTTACCCAGTACTCCAAGCCAAAATAGAAACTAGTTAGAAAGATGCATGATCCTAACTATGTTAGATGCCCAATGCAACACATGAAATATTCAATTAATAGGCTCGGCTACTAATATGGCATATGGATCGATTTGAACAACATGCGATTAAACACGTGCTCAAAAAAGTATTGAAATTGCAATGCAGTTTGAATGATGCGCCGACGAATGGATGCAAGCATGCGATATGCTAATTGAAATATGTCCCTAATCTAACCATCGAAAGCGATTAAATAAAAGGGAGAAAGACGTGGTGTTGGAAGACATACACACACGCACGCACGCACACTTATTACAACATTACGCCCTCGCGAAGGAGGGTCCGAAAAATAAAAGCAAATTATTACAACACTTGAGACCAATTAACTATTCTAAGCTAATTGAATATTACAAATAAACTAAGTAGCCAGGTATTTAACTAATTAATTACAAAACAACAAAACTAATTAATTACAACATGAATTAATCAACTAATTAACTAAACAAGTTAACTAAACGGCCTCAGGAAATGAGGGATGCATGCATGCTCAGTTTCTCCACCCGATAAGCCACTGTTTTGCTGCTGCGAGCCTCTGTTTGCACATTTGAACGCCAAAAAAAGTTGTCAACTTCCAGAATACCTCTACTCCACCTCAGTAACACATTGTGCAAATTTCATTGGGGGCCGACAGGGGGCTTGTCGGCGACCAATGGTGGCCGGTCGGCTGCTAGTGGTGGCCGGTCGGCCACTGATGACATGAACTCCTCTTTTTGTTGCAACAAAGAGCAGACAGAGCAAAACAGTGTATTCTCACAGATTATTTGCACAGTTTGCCTCTCCTTTTCATGGGGAGATCAAAAGAGGAACAAAATTTGGGTTTACAAACCATCAACCAAGCAATTTCATTGCATGGTGGTTTGTGAAACCAATTGTGCAAGTTCAATGAATGCAAAATGAGACCAAATGACCATCACCCTATCATGCATGATCAAAGGCAATGGAGACCAAGGAAAATGGCACATTTCATCACTTTTTGAGTATGAAATATGTCATTTCCCTTGTGTTCAAACTAACGTCTGATTTGAACACATGCAATGCAACACAAAAGATATTTATCTTGCCTCTTTTACTTGTCCAATTTTGTTTACTCATTTTAATTGCCGAAACCATTCTTTAATTGATTTATCCATTAGTGAGTGTCCTCTAATGGAAAGATGACTCAAACAACGAGTTGCTTTGGGCATGAAAAAGGCATTACACTGTTGGTAATGACCCCCCTAAGGGATTAAACCATTAGGTGCAACACCTCCATTTCACACTTAGGCAAACAAGATGTTTAAAGCCACTTTCAAAGTAAATAAAAGAGTGAAGAATAGAGGGAGATTGTAGAGATTATATTGCTGAAATGAAGTACCAAACAACACTTAAACATGCTATTAACTCAAAACAATAATAGTCAAAGCATTAAAACATCAAGCTAGTAAAGGAGATTACACTACAACTATGCAATACAAGGCTCAAATGAATTAACTAGCCCAAAATAGAGCCAAAATAGGTCAAAACAGAGCTTAAAACATGCTGGACTTAAGCAACAAAAAGCTAAAATAATAAGCTAACATGTGAGGCAAACTAGGCATGCAAACAAGACACAAGGAGGGGAGGCTAACTCCCCCCCCCCCCCCAAAAAAAAAAATTTTGGACTTCAAAACAAGGTTTTTACCACTGAAAAACCTCTAAAATTCAGTGGTTAAAAGGCCCAAAAAAGTTGATTTGAAAGCGATGAAAAATGGTACAAAAGCTTAACAAACAAAGGAGCAAGAAAGGTGGACCACCCACTAACTCAAAGAGACCTCAAACCACCACTTTAAAGTCACAAAAACAGAGTTTTTGACAGTTCAAAATCAGCCCAAAAATAGTTGGAAAAGATGGCAAAACAAAGACACAAAACAAGTATAAATAAGGTAAGTACTATACCTTTGATGCAAAGCACAAAATAGCCAATAATCCAAGCTCAAACCACCATCTAGAGCTCAAACAAGACTCCAAGTAATCTCAGCCCAAAGGTGAGAGTATTTGGTTAAGTGTTGATATGCAAAAGCTAAGGACTTGTGAGCAAATGTGTACAAAATATCAAAAGAGAGGGAGAGAATTCTAGAGAGAGAGATATTTTTGCTCCAATTTTTCTAACCCTCCAAAATGGGGGAGGAACCCCCCTATATATAGAAAAACCACCGCTTGAGCTTAGAAACATCTCACCATACACGTGTATGGAGATGCAGCTCAGTGTGCAATAGCTGGCACAGCTGTCAATAAATATCTAGAAAAAGGCACTGGTGGCTGTTGGCCACCACTGATAGCCGGCCGGCCACCACTGGTGGCCAATCGGCTACACCCATGGCCGACAAAACATCCCATGGCCGACAGCCTTGGGTGGTGGCCGACAGGTCACCAAGATGTCCAGACACCAAGTTTTGGTCCAAAATAAGGCACAGAAAGAACAAGCTTTAAAGGCTCAAAGACAGGGCATTCCGCCGAGGATTTCGGGTGCTCAAAACGAAGACAAAGACACAATCATCGAGTGCACGAGCTATGACATCTAAGTCTTTGAGGACGGTCAAAAATAGGGTGTCTACAGTTGACCCTCTTTGACAGAACTCGGGGGTCACGAAATGGCGGGAGTGAATGTCACAGCCCAGAGACAACCCATTTTTGACAAGGCCGAAGACTTGGACAAGCAAACAAACAAGACAAAACAAATAGTTGCACCGTAGGCTGCCTACGTGTCCCTTTGTAAGGAATCAAACTAGCGTAGTTCTGGGACATAATGCAAAATGATACACAATTGTAATGAAATCATGCAAATGATATACAATGCATGTATATAATGAAATAATCAAACCACGAGCAGTGCCTTCCACACAAATACCATAAAGGGATGGGGATGCAAAACGAACTACGTTTAACACAAAAAAGGTGCTGGAACCCTCAAACCACAATTCCTGCGGAATAGGCGTGTGCACATGCAGAACTATGCGTTTCGTAAAAAGAGTACAAGTAATTGGGTGGTATGATATAAGTGAGGAATGATCTGCTGAGGAAAGATAATGATCCTAAATGCTGAATGCAACAAAACAAAGTACGATGCAATGGATGTAGTGAATAAGGTGTAAGCTGAACCACATTTTTCCTAGAAAAGATATGGACACAAAACAAACCACGCCTAACACAGAAAAGGTGCTGAAACCCTCAGACCACAATTCTTGCAGACTAGGCACGTACACATGCAAAGCTATGGACAAATGCCAAACCAAGCTTAACATGGAAAGGATGCAGACAATAAAATGGTATGATGCAATCGATGTATGCAATAAATTCTATATGCAATAGAAGTGATAGATGTGATACAATAGATAGTAAATGCGATGTAGCAGCTAGGAAGTGAAAGTACCTTACAGAGGCAATTGGTGATGACTCACCTTATGCTGTTGGGGATTTTCTGCTTTTCCTTGGTTGAACCACAGGTACTACTTTTCCCCCTGGCTATGGTCGCAGCTTTCCCTATTCTCCAACAAGGTGACAGACTAGGTTGGGTCAGTATCCAGAATTGAGGCGCATACAAGCTACCTCAACCTATGGGGCTGCCATACAGATTTCAAGCCAGGGATACACCCCTGGGTATTTAAACCAGACTTTAGTCTCGGAAATTCCGAACCTTCGCGTTCTAGTGCGAGTGTAAGTGCACAAAATAGTGCGAGTAGGATGCACAAAAAAAAGAAGTGCGATGAAATGCATAAACTAGTGCAAGTAAGATGCACAAAATAGTGCGATGAAATGCACAAACATAGTGCAAGTAAGGTGCACAAAATAGTGTGATGAAATGCACAAACATAGCAAGTAAGATGCACAAAATAGTGTGATGAAATGCACAAACAGTGCAAGTAAGGTGCACAAAATAGTGCGATGAAATGCACAAAATAGTGCGATGTAAATTGAAATTGTGCAATAGTTGCACTGGGTGAGATTATTATGCGATAGATGCACAGAATGAGATTATTGTGCGATAGATGCACAGAATGAGCAAATGAGCAAGGTTTACAAATCAATACAGTGACAACGCATGTTCCATGCAAGATAAACAACCGATGCGTGATATTAATTGAAAGCATGTTCTATGCAAGAAACAAGAGCATATTCTATGCATGATTAGAGGCATGTTCTATGCAAATAGAAGGCATATTCTATGCATGATTATAGGCATGTTCTATGCAACATTGAAAGCATATTCTATGCATGATTATAAACGATGCAAGGCACGCGTGCAACATAAGTATATGTAAAAATGCACATTCTACGCAATAGAAGTGAATCGAATATGTGCTTCAGTGCCTCCGATTTACCTCTCAGAGGGCTTTCCGACATGCTCAACTCAAAAAGAATACACCCTGTTCATATTGGCGAGGGGTAACATTTGCATGCTGCTTTAATTGCCATTCTAACCTGAAGCGGGCTTGAACTCAGGGTCGAGGTACACTCATATTCCAGTGCAATGGCGAGGCCTGGCGAAGGTGCACCTGGAATGCAGGCTCGGAATTTGTTGAAATTGAAACACGCTAAGATACTCCAAATTTTCCCTCTTTTCTTTTGCTTTATTGTCTGGAAGCCATATAGCTTCAGATAGGACCTGGTTCAATTGTTCTCACATGATCTGGGTTGAACCCTGCAGTTTTATGAAAGAACAAATCCTGGTTTGGACATATGTGGAGAACAACACAGCACTATAAGCACAAAACAATTTATTTTTGAAATTGAAATTAAGAAATACGTTGTTAATCGGGTATTGAGCCTACGACTGACTACAATACACCACAACTCAACAAAGGAAAAACAAAGGTAAAACAACCTAAACACATCTATTGACACTCGAAACAACTCAAAACAAGAATTGAGACAAATAAAAAACAACAAACACAACACTCGAATGTGTTCCAATGGCGAGAGACCTCTAAGTTCACAAGGAGCCTGCTTCTCCAGGTATTGTTTCCCACCCTTTCTCATCTGTGATTCTTACATCACTCTGGCACTCAATCTATTTTCTCTAAAAAGCCCTTTCCTCACTTTTTCTCTCAGCGCACATCTCTTTATTCTTCAATCTCTCTTATTTTTTATCCCTCCCCATGGGTGGTTGATGGATAAGTAGGAAGTTGTGGGCTCTTGCCCTTAGTATTCTACTAGATTGTCATTCTTTCGCTCACAACAGTGAGCTTTCCCACAGGGGGGTTGTGATGCGACTGTCTCACACATATCACATTTTCTACACTCCCATTCTGGGTCAGACGCCAATTTGGGTGTGATCAAACCCGTCTAGATGAGGGGGTCGAATATCTAGCTCCATTTCTAGTTCGTGTTGAGCACTTGGCTTGATACCTCACTGCTTGGAGGATGAGAGAGCTTTTGGCCTTCTACTGTTAGCTTCAGTTGTGCCCTTTTTGGCGAATACATTGATAATGGCCTTTCTGGAGAAAAGACAGAAAACTTGACTCAACTATGCCCCTAGTTCATCACTTTGACCATTTTTTTTTTTGTTTTTTGTTTTTTGTTTTTGTTTTTGGCTTTCTACTAAAACAATTTTGACTGACATGAGAGTTAGATTAGCATGCTTATTTGACTTTTTGATTTGAAATCATGCAAGTCAGGTTGTGAGCACTGAAAATGTTCCTTTCTTTTGGTCCAAGAAATGGTCTAGTTTTGGAAAAATAGAATAATTTTTGAGAAAATTAGTCAACCTCATAAAAAATCCTCAAAACTATTTTTGCAAATGGCCACTGCTTGACCAACGTGGAATTAACTCTTGAGATGCACAACCTCAGATCTGAACTTGAATTGTCTTGCAGCTAAATCTTCCAACGAAATAGAACAACTAATTTTGAATGAAGACGAGCCAATTTGCACATGGATAAGATAGCCGAGTTGAACAAGGATCAGCCAATCAACATGGATGAGACAAACAGGTTGAGAAAGATTGGGGCCGAACTTCATGATGAAGTTGCCTGCGTATCCCAAAGATGGGAATCAGGTCGTGCGTAGTTCCGGGGTTGAGGTTTACTCGGGTGTTGGCACTCTTCTTTTGTGCTCTAACTTTTGCCAAGGTCGCCCTTCCGGGTTTTCAAACTTACGAGCTATTTTTTTTCATTTTCCTTTGTTCTTTTTTTCTTTTCTTTTTCTTTTTTTCTTTTCCGTTTTTCTTTTGTTTCCATTTTTTTCATTTTTTCTTTTCTCTGCTCTAACTTTTGTCTGGGTCGCCCTTCTGGGTTTTCAGCCCAGCAAGCCTCTCAAGGATAAAAAGCTTTAACTTGTCCATGTTGATCGATTTTTGAGATCTCGAAGCCATTTGAATCCAGGAGAATGGCTGCTATTTGATGATGATGTAGCAACCCATCCAATAGGGTCTGAATTTGCCCCTAGTGTTGTGGATAGGAACTCAATTGTCTTTCAATAATAATTTATCTTCTTTTAGATTCTGGGATTTGGCTTTCTTGCCGGTCTTTATTTGGCTGGCAAAATGACCCATCTTTGAATCTTCGAGTGTATCTGACCTTTTTTGCCCCTAGTTCAAGGGATGCTTCTCATCTAGCTTTGCAAGCTTTCTTTGATGACATTTGACCTTATTGCCCGTAGTTCAAGGGCTACTTCAGAACCGGCCATACAAGCCTTATGTTTCGGTTGATCGTTGAACATTCTGAATCAAAGTTCAAGGTTTGAAAGCAAAGGGGTCGAGTCTTAAGGCTGAGAGCGATCCTATGCTGCACAATCTCAAGATCAATTCCACACATGTCTTCGTAGGACCACGCAAAACATTTTTTGAAATCCTCTAATAAAGCGACTAGTTGCTCAAGCTCCTTTGAAGACAATGTAGAACCAATCTGGATTAAGCCAGGATCCTTCTCAGTACTCATATTAACAAACATGATCTCATTCATTAAGGGCATAACATGCCTCTCTTTCTCTCAGTTGATCAAATTTTTGCAAATCCTGAGGAATTCCTACCTCTTTGTTTTCATCATAGTGTTAGAAAGGTTTTGAAAAACTTAGGTCAATGCAATGACTTAAAGGCACAGAAAAAGTAGGTGAAAATCTCTGTCGTTTCGTTCAGATCTTCTGGCACAACTGGCTCAATAGCAGAAATAGACGCAGAAGCAAGAGTGTAAAAGACAAACACAAAACAAGATAGTGATGTCCGAGGTAACACCCTTAAAATCACTCGACTCTAACACAACAAGACTGACTCAATACAATAAGATAGACTCAATACAAAACAACAGAACTGACTCAATATCCAAGTCAGAAAGTAAAATAAACAACATTTGCAAGTTTCTCAAAACAGTGCGTGCCATCCACCATATCTGGAGTAAAAATGAGTGCCATTAGCAAGTAGTTCCTCCTCGATCACATTACATTATCCCCCCGATTCATCGATCCAGTACCGATAGACTTTGAAGGACTTGGTGCGACGATGACTACATTGTCAATCAGATCTTGTATTTCATGGCGTAGACGAAAACAACTGTTAGTGTCATGGCCGATTTGTTGATGGATGGCACAGTACTTGCCAGCATTATGCTTGGCTGGAAGGAGATCTGGGAGAGGCCGAGGGTTAAGGGGTTAGAGATGGCGTTGTCTTACGAGGATTCAAAGAGCTTTGGATAAGGTCATGTAAAGCGGGGTGAAGACCCTCTGGCCTCGGGCCTAATGGTTTGAGGTTTGTGAAGTTGTGTTGGATGTACCAGCAAAGGGGTTGGCAGGTGCTGACTGGGTTTGATGATCTCTTCCGAGTGTAGGATTGGAGTTGAAAGGGTCGTTTCTGGTACGACATCCATTTTCCCGACTTGCCCCTTGATTCAGAATGCTCTCATCCTGAGTGGCAAAAGTGTCATCCACAGTCTTTGCAACAACTACAGGCACTTGTTGTTTGTTCAGTCCTTCGACTTTCAAAGCCTGAATAGCCCATTGAAGACATTCATAGGGACTAATGCCTGCCCCTACCTTGTTCTTGCCATTTGCCTCCACTTTGCCAAGGAATTGGCCTTCTTCCAATGCAGCCTGTCCCAAGATTGGGGAGCCTTTTGACATGAAATTCCTGGTATGTGATGTGGTCGATGACGGAGCCAATATCCCAAAGGCTAAATCTACCACTGTTCTCTGAAGATATTCAATCATGCTCATCAGCTCAGAAGTAGTGGGTTCATGGGTTTGAGATGATTAGGGTTCGAGTGCATTCATCATGCACAAGTTCGTGCTTTTTGGAATGAACACCTCAAGCTTAGGTATATGGGTTGGGGTGATGTATATGCTGGGATTGTAGCTAGATGATAGTGTATGCATGAGGTCAAGGTGTGGATGAGGTACTTGGTCATTAGGGTCTTGAGGTGGAGCTATCGTCTGGTTATCGATGAGATTCTGAACCTCATGAAGAAGGCAGTAAGAACGATCGGTGCCATGACTGTGCTGTTGATGGTACACATAGTATTTGGTGGGGTTATGTCTGGTAGGGAGTGGGTCAGGAAGAGGTTGGGGATCAAGGGCTTTGTGATACCCTTTTTCCATCAAGACTTTTAGTGTGCTAGTTAGGCTCATATAGAGGGGGGTGAAAATTCTGCCTTGAGCTCATGTTGGGTCAGCTGTTTGTAGGCTTGTATTGGCAAATGGGTCGGCAATTTTAGGAGTGGCAACGACATTGATTTCAGTGGGTTTGGGAATAGTGCTACTACTAGCATTGATACTCCCTGAAAACACCCTCCTTGTTAGTTCGTTTGTTATGGGAATAATCCCTCTGTTGAACGCACTCTCAATCTGAACCCCCAATTCATGCAAATTTTTGAAAGTAAATAGTGAAGCGACTATCAACTTTTGTAACATATCAGGCTCAAGGTTCTGCACCACTATTCAGACTTGGTCCTTGTCAGAAGGCGATTTGTCATATGTGCTGCCTTTGCTCTCCACATTGCAACAAATTCTACAAAAGATTCTCCAAGATTCTAGTGGGTTGCTTTAAGCTCTTGAGTGGTCATTTAACCTTGCGTATTGTAAGAATACTGATTGACAAACGCCTGAGCCAACTCTTCCCAGTTCTGCTTCATTTTATCCTCAAATTTGGCGTACCAAGTGGTTGCTATACCTGACAAGGTTCTTCCATACAGAGAGAGTTTCTGCAGCTTAGTCAGACCCATTGGTTTCAAGACGTCCAAGAACAGTCAGATATGTACCATAGGATCTCTAGACCCGTTGAAATAGTCAATATGTGGCATTTTGAATCTATTTGGGAGCCTTACGACAGCCTCAGTGTACCCATCCTCAATGTCGGGAATGGAGTTAAGGCCTTGTGCCTTTTTGAATTTGCTTATCAAGGTTCGCAATTTTCACCGAGGTCGGATCGAGATCATTAGTATCAAGGGGATAAAGCCTCTCATTAGGCTACACCAGGGGTATAAAAACTCGAGCTTGAGCCAACCCTTCTCGGGGATCTGGACCTTAAAAATCTTCAGTTGGTGAAGGTAGATCAAAGTTCGGCTGGGGTCCTGAGACTAGATGCGCGGCAGATGCCCCAGATGGGCGTTGCATTTCATCGTTGGTCTCATCTTGCATGGCAATTCCCTGGTTTAGCGCTGCTATTGCGACCACAACTTCTTCTGGACTTTGAACCATCATGGGTCTACTGAGTTGAACAAAAGGTGATCTAACCGGTGACTATCGGCTCAGTGGAACTGGTGAACCCTGTTTGGCCCTTCTTTGCCCTGCCACCGGCGAAGGTGAAGCAAACACTAGTTGCCTCTGAATTAGGTCCCCGACCTTACAAAGTCTATCGACACGAGTCCAGAGTACTCGGGGGATATCGACACCTTGTAAAGCTATGGTTCCAGGACTACCTTGCAAAAGAGAAAACAGATAGCACCTCATCCCAATTTCACTAGGACAGATATGATCACAGCTGAATGACTATACTCTCTATACTGAATTTTTCCCCACAAACTAATACCAACCTAGCAACTGATATACACATCCCTGTACAGTTTCACTGTAAAGAACATACCAATTAAGTGAGAACCAAAACACCCCTATGAGGGGGATAAGGTTACCCTATCCTAGTTTCGTCAGGAGCTAGGGTTCACTATTCAAAACAAAATGTTTCACACAATCCTGAATTTGGGTAAGCAACCTGTTCTAGTTTGGAATAGTCTCTATGGCTTCCGATATGCAACTAGGTCGATTGGTCAAAAAGGGTACCTCAGCAAGACTACCTAATATACCTCACTCCTAACACTGAGAAGTGAAAGAAGGATCAAACGGTACAGTGGTAATCCAGATCCAAGGGTTGTGTTCCCATCATGGCAGAGCCCGCAACCAGTCAACCTTTTGGCAAGCTTTTCCAAGCAAGCCTTTGGCAAACCACTCAGGAATAGCAGATGGCAAACACAGCGACTTAGGTGTACCAATGCAAATGTAAATGCAAAGAAACACATAAGTGTAGATAAAATGTCATATCATGAGTTCGAGTCAAGTTCTCTAAATCCTCAGTAGAGTCGCCAGAAACTGTGGACTCACCTTTTTTCGCACCCCACCTTTCGAAAAGTTTTGAAAGAAAGGCCTCACAGTTCGGACTCTCGCGGTTCTGAATCTAGTTTCACAAGTGCAATGTGAAACTGACAAACACCAAGGAGTCCAAATCCAGCAAACCTTTTTGGAAAATCGATTTTAAATCAAATAATGCCAAAATTGGACTACTTTGCCAGATACAGAGTTGCCACCTAAATATTTTTTATTTTGGGAAAATTTAGGAAACCTGACTCGTGTCGAAGGCCATGTGTACATCATCACCAAAGTTGCCTCGACTCGAGAACTTAGGTACGAGAGGGGAAGGTCATGAAATGAGCACCCTTGCTCGCCCGATCAAAGATCGGCCTTTGGTCATCATGATATGATTTTTTTATAAACATTATGTGTTCTTGTTTTGGTTATTAAACTAGCTTTACTATGTGATGCGCACAATCAAGTGTAGACTAGTGTGCAAGACTTGGAACAATTCAAATCATGTTTGTTTTTTAAAATTGTTTGAATTTGCCACCTCAAGTGGGCTTAAAGATGCGGATTTGCCTCCAAACATAGTGGGCTTAAAACATGATTTTGCCACAACAAAGTGGGCTTAAAGCACACATTTAAGTAACAAGCCTTCATCCACAGGCATTCTAGCAATTTAGCATTTAAGCACATAGCCTCATGGCAAGCATGCTAATCATGACAACATGGCAATCGTACTCATGCAAGTATGCTAAGGCATAAAAACTTACCTAGTACTCCAAGCCAAAATAGAAACTAGTTAGAAAGATGCATGATCCTAACTATGTTAGATGCCTAATGCAACACATGCAATATGCAATTAATAGGCTCAGCTACTAATATGGCATGTAGATCGATTTGAACAACATGCGATTAAACACGTATTCAAAAAAGTATTGAAATTGCAATGCAGTTTGAATGATGCGCCAAGCCTTGGTGCATGCAAGACAAGATGAATGGATGCAAGCATGTGATATGCTAATTGAAATATGTCCCTAATCTAACCATCGAAAGCGATTAAATAAAAGGAAGAAAGACGTGGGGTTGGAAGACATACACACATGCATGCACACTTATTACAACATTATGCCCTCACGAAGGAGGGTCCGAATAAATAAAAGCAAATTATTACAACACTTGAGACTAATTAACTATTCTAAGTTAATTCAATATTACAAATAAACTAAGTAGCTAGGTATTTAACTAATTAATTACAAAACAACTAAACTAATTAATTACACCATGAATTAATCAACTAATTAACTAAACAAGTTAACTAAACAGCCATGGGAAACGAGGGATGCATGATGCTCGGTTTCTCCACCCGATAAGCCACTTTTTGCTACTACGAGCCTCTGTTTGCACATTTGAACACCAAGAAAAGCTGCCAACTTCCAGAATACCTCTGCTCCACCTCAGGAACACACTGTGTAAATTTCATTGGTGGCCGACAGGGGGCTTGTCGGCTACCAATGGTGGCCGGTCGGCAACAGCTGGTGGCTGGTCGGCCACTAATGACATGAACTCTTCTTTGTGCTGCAACAGAGAGCAAACAGAGCAAAACAGTGTATTCTCACAGATTATTTGCACAATTTCCCTCTCCTTTTCATGGGGAGATCAAAGGAGGAACAAAATTTGGATTTACAAACCATCAATCAGGCAATTTCATTGCATAATGGTTTGTGAAACCAATTGTGCAAGTTCAATGAATGCAAAATAAGACCAAAGGACCATCACACTATCATGCATGATCAAAGGCAATGGAGACCAAGGAAAATGGCACATTTCATCACTTTTTCAGTATGAAATGTGTCATTTCCCTTGTGTTCAAACTAACGACCGATTTGAACACATGCAATGCAACACAAAAGATGTTTATCTTGCCTCTTTTACTTGTCCAATTTTTTTTACTCATTTTAATTACCGAAACCATTCTTTAATTGATTCATCCATTAGTGAGTGTCCTCTAATGGAAAGATGACTCAAACAACAAGTTGCTTTGGGCATGAAAGAGGCATTACACTGTTGGTAATGAACCCCCTAAGGGATTAAACCATTAGGTACAACACCTCCATTTCACACTTAGGCAAACAAGATGTTTAAAGCCACTTTCAAAGTAAATAAAACAGTGAAGAATGGAGGGAGATTGCAAAGATTATAGTGCTGAAATGAAGTACCAAACAACACTTAAACATGCTATTAACTCAAAACAATGATAGTTAAAGCATTAAAACATCAAGCTAGTGAAGGAGATTACACTGCAACTATGTAATACAAGGCTCAAATGAATTAAGAAGCCCAAAATAGAGCCAAAACAGGTCAAAATAGAGCTTAAAACATGCTGGACTTAAGCCATAAAAGCTAAAATAATAAGCTAACATGTGAGGCTAACTAGGCATGCAAACAAGAGACAAGAAATGGAGGCTAACCCCTCCAATTTTGGACTTCAAAACAAGGTTTTTACCACTGAAAAACCTCTAAAATTCAGTGGTTAAAAGGTCCAAAAAAGTTGATTTGAAGTGATGAAAAATGGTACAAAAGCTTAACAAACAAAGGAGCAAGAAGGGTGGACCACCCACTAACTCAAAGAGACCTCAAACCACCACTTTAAAGTCACAAAAATAGAGTTTTTGAAAGTTCAAAATCAGCCCAAAAATAGTTGGAAAAGATGGCAAAACAAAGACACAAAACAAGTATAAATAAGGTAAGTACTATACCTTTGATGCAAAGCACAAAATAGCCAATAATCCAAGCTCAAACCACCATCTAGAGCTCAAACAAGACTCCAAGTAATCTCAGCCCGAAGGTGAGAGTATTTGGTTAAGTGTTGATATGCAAAAGCTAAGGACTTGTGAGCAAATGTGTACAAAATATCAAGAGAGAGAGAGAGAGAGAGATATTTTGCTCCAATTTTTCTAACCCTCCAAAATGGGGGAGGAACCCCCCTATATATAGAAAAATTACCCCTTGAGCTTAGAAACATCTCACCATACACATGTATGGAGATGCAGCTCAGTGTGCAACAGCTGGCACAGTTGTCAATAAATATCTGGAAAAAGGCACTGGTGGCCGTCGCCCACCACTGATAGCCAACCAGCCACCACTGGTGGCCGACCGGCCACACCCATGGCTGACAAAAACATCCCATGGCCGAAGGCTTGGGTGGTGGCCGACAGGTCACCAAGAGGTCCAGACACCAAGTTTTGGTCCAAAACAAGGCACAGAAAGAACAAGGTTTAAAGGATCAAAAACAGGGCATTCCGCCGAGGACTTTAGACGCTCAAAACGAACACAAACGCACAATCATCGAGTGCACGAGCAATGACGTCTAAGTCTTTGAGGACGGTCAAAAATAGGGTGTCTACAGAATCTCAAAGAAGGGGATTTGGTGCTGAAAGACAACTGACCTCCCATCCAGACCCTTGGGGCAAGTTCAGACCCAATTGGACTGGTCCTTACATCATCAAAACTATCTAGTAAGGTCGAGCTATTATTCTCATGGATCTGGATGGCCTAGAATTTTCCTAACCGATCAACATGGACAAGTTGAAGAAATACTATCCCTGAAAGGCTCGATAGGCCAAAAACCCAGAAGGGCGACCTAGGCAAAAGTTAGAGCATAAAAAATTGGAAATAAAGAAAAACTGAGCTCGCAAGGTTGAAAACCCTAAAGGGCGGCCTTGGCAGAAGTTAGAGCTCAAAAGGAGAGTGTTAATACTCGAGTGAACCCGAACTGAACTACGTAAGGCCTGATTCCCATCTTTGGGATACGTAGGCAACTTCATCCTGAAGTTTGGCCGTAAACACCTCCAACTCAATTGTCCTGTCCATGTGTTTGATCAGGTCATCTTTGTCTATTCTTTATCTGAATGCTCGTTTGTGATCTTCTCTGAAGAGCTGGTTATAGTGCTAAGCAGTGTTATTTGAACAAGGGACAATTTGTGATCTTCGGATTCGGGGTTGTACATCTCGAGGATAGATTCCATAAATGTCGAGTGGTGATCCTTATGGAAAATGGTTTTGAAAAGTTTTGATAAAAGTTGACTTTGCTCAAATTTTACCTTTTACAACTTAGACCATTTTTGGACCAAAAGGAAAACTTTCAATGCCCACAACTTTAATTTCATTGATTTCAATACAAAGTTCTCTAAACTCTCAATTCAAATCAAAGTTGCTTTTATTACATTCATAAAACTCGAAAAATAAAGATCAAAGCAATAAACTAGGGGCATAGATGAGTCAGGTGTTCCTGCATCCCCCGCCTATGCTTGTGGAAGCTTCTAATGCCGAAGTGGGCCCGATTTATGCCTCATCTTCGAGCCAAGTCAGGCACTCGCCAGAAAGGGCGCAATTGAAACTCAGGGCAGGGGCCAGAACTTCTCTCATTCTCCAACCAGTAAGGTACCTAGCCAAATATGAACCTTGGATGGAGAATAAAACCGAGTACTCTACCCCTTCCTCTGGGCAAGTCTGATCATGTCCAAACTGACGCCTGAACTGGAATGGAAAGTAGAATACATAGTGTGTCAGGCCAATTAGTTGAATGCCAGGTTGCCGGGTCATGCTGTAGCTCATTTTGGTCAAATTAAGCCAAGGTCAATGCCAAGCAAAGTCAGTAGTAGACCTGTTGCACATCTAGTGGCACTACCATCCCTCATTCGGGAAGTCCACTGGCTGTTAGCGGAAGAAGTACGCTCGGGCTGAGTATGCAGGGCAAGAGTCCACTACCTTCAGCTTGTCTATTAGCCATATCTGGGGAGGGATTAAAGAATAGAGAGATGTGTATTGAGAGAAAAGTGAGAAAAGGGTTTTGAGAGAAAAACAGAGCATGAATGTCAAGTG
The DNA here is from genome assembly GCA_030407325.1 of Camellia japonica. Taxonomy (NCBI): domain Eukaryota; kingdom Viridiplantae; phylum Streptophyta; class Magnoliopsida; order Ericales; family Theaceae; genus Camellia; species Camellia japonica. The sequence continues at coordinate 158,616,699 of JAPPVO010000016.1, forward strand.
ATGTGAGAAACACATATTAGAAAGGGTGGGAAACATTACCTGAAGAAGTAGTGGATTTCTCGCAAGTTTGTTTGTCTATCGCCGATGGAAAGCGCCTAAGCCCATCAAAGTCTTGGCCAACACCAAACCAATGCAACTCTTGCCCTCTTTCAAACCTTGGGCCACTTCAATTAGCTAAATGCTAGACCCTCTGAAACTAGGGGCAAGAAGGAAATGAGCCAACATGCACAAACAAAGGGCATGTTGCCGAAAACCCCGCCAAAGAAGATTACCTCAGTTGCCGACCTCAGTTGCCGACCTCAGAAAATTGATGGATCAAGCTGGGAATATCCAGCTCTCCATTGTGCACCAAAGATCAAACCTCGTGTAGAGTAAGCCCGCACATCCGTCCCAAAGCTTGGATGTGGCTGAAATGGGGCTGAGGTATGATTTCCTCATCGCGCTGGGATTCCATTAGCACTTGAAATTCTTCGATTGTTGGGCATATCTCTTGTCCTCCAAAGCTAAAGACATGTGTAATTGGGTTCCAACATCTAGCTACGGCATGAAAGAACGGAAAACAAAGTGGAGAATGACTCAACAAGAATAGTGCATTTAAGCCAAAATCCAAGAAATTCACCTTTTCGAGCCATCTAAAGTCGCAATCCAATTCAATGGCAATCTCTCACTTTGACCTGCGCTCTCTCTTGGTGCTAAACAATGCTGAAAGCATGTGTTTTGTTCTGCTTTTAGTCTGTTTTAAGGTCTTATTTTCAGTCCTTTAGGCTTTAGCTGGCTTGTTATTTTTGTATGTCATTTGTTGTTGCGTTGTTTTGTTTATCGAGTTGTATGTTTCTTTGTTTATCAAGTTGTCGTCATTTTGTTTATCAAGTTGTTGTTACGTTGTTTATCGAGTTGTGTATTGCTTTCCATTTCAGTTGTTGGTCGGTTCATTACCCGATTAAGAACATTGTGCCAATACGAGTGTTCAATTTTCAATATCAAATTCAATCTCATTTTCATGCAATACGGTACTCATGATGCAAAATACAACACTGTTTCAAAGAAAAACTGGCTTTCATTCCGATCATGGTTGTTTTTACAAAAGTACAGTGCAAGTTTTTAAAGCAAATAAAGCCTGTCTGAAGCTATACACATGCTAATGCTACTAACCAAAAGAAACTAAGCAAAAAAAGAAAAAAAAAATCAGCGCTGGTCGCCTCAGGTTCGAGAAGTCCTCTTCGTCATTTCCTCGGAGGAGAGGAATCTGGGGCACTGTCTCCACCAACGCCGCTGTCTGAACTTGAATCGGAACCCGAGCTGGTGTCATCATCACTCTCCGCCTCAAAGCTCGCTTCGACATCGCCCCCACTCTTGGAACCCGAGCCGGTATTGTCACCTCCACTCTCAGATGGCTCTAAATGCTGACTCGCTGCCTCCTCAGAGTCGCTCATCTCAGTATCATCATCACTCAGAATGGGCCTTGAACGGTCGCTCTCAGCTCGGGTGCCCCTAGCTCTGCGTCGGCCGCGTGCCAGAACCTGTCTCACTCAGGACCTTGCTGCTAGAGGAGGTACTACTGGTGCGGGTGCTACAACTGCCGCTAGTGCCATCGGTATGGGTGGAACCTGAAAAAGACAGTTGTTATGTATCAGTTATAGCATGTGTATCAGATGCAAGCATAGTATGCAGAATGAGTATATGCAGAAGTCAAATACAGTGTGTGAATACAGTATACAAGCGTAGTGTGTCAGGTGCGGTCTTTCGATGCATTGTGTTAGTACAGTTTGGAAAGTTTTTAGTTGAAATATCAGTGTCAGTGTGTTAGTGAAAATTTGATGCCTAGAATGTAAAACTAAAGAAACTACCTGAACACTGTAGAGGCTGAGCAGTGCCTCTCTCCTTTGTACAATCCCCATCAGCGAGGCTATTAGCTCGAGGGCACCTCCTGTATACTTGATTGATGCCTGTAAATGCAGTTTGAATGATCAGTATTTGCAAATGAATATATCTGAAATGAAATACGGAGTACAAGTGCTAAAGTGTGGTTCATACCAGAGTCAGGCCTCGAACCCCAACAAACTCATAACCTGGTAGGCGTCCCCGGTGTGTCACTAGCAAGTTAGCGTGGTGGGAAGCTCTGGCCAATCAGCCCTCCGCTCCACTCGGGAAGCCCCTCTACTACGGGCTCTACTCGCCCGGGTCACTCTGCGCCTCGCTCTCACGGCAGGAGCTCTCGCCTCCTTAGCTCCACGAATACCAGTCAGGGGCAGCATCAAGTGTGTTTGTATGAAAGCTGGATATTCGCCCTCTGCTCGGAAGAAGTCAGTGTCAAGGTCCACCATGAACTAGATGACCACCTCAACAAATAGGCTCTCTATAGACGGCATGGACTCTGGTGGAGACATCGGGACGATCGGGTTGGGCAGGCCCATAATCTGGCGCACAAAGGGCTCACCCAAGAACCAAGCCCGGCAAACCGGGCCCTCAAGCAGAATGCGGCAGTGGGAGATGGCCCAAGCGTCGGCAAACTCATCCCAGACCCCCCTGGCATCAAGGCCCGTGGCTACCACGTGATCTGTAAACAGGAGTTGTACAGATTATTTAGTTACTGTCAGTTGTTAAACGAATAGTTTCAAAGAAAAAATGACTGTATTTCGGATTACCACATGGGCCGTTATTGTTTCGAAGTACTGCCTAAAGAATATGAAAGGCTCATGGGTCCTACGGCGAAGTTGACCATTGTATGTCTGCGAATAAGGGATTGTCAACGGAATCTCGTCCCCAAGCTCCAGGGCAAGAATCAGAAAGTATGCGTATACCCATAGCTGCAGGGAAAATGCAGTGATATGTGATCAGTATAGTATCGAGCAGATGCAGAAAGTGCAAAATAGAAAGCACAGCGTATGAGTAGTGTCTGAGCAGATGCAGAAAGTGCAAAATAGAAAGCACAATGTATGAACAATGTTTGAACAAATACAGAAATACGAAGCAGAAAGCATGTATTGAAATAGATGTGAAGCAGAAACTATAAAGAAAATATCAAGTGCAAAGAGAGAACTGAGATGTGTACTTCCCAGGCTCGCTAGTAGCCTCCAATCAAGTCTCCCTGCAGACGGGAGGTAGAGCTCATATATCTGTACAGCGTGGTGAGACCAACTCTACCCCAGTCGTAGAAACGAACCCGAGGAAGGGTCACCAGGGCACTCAGCAAATGCAGGCCTATGGTATTCCACCTGTTCGAAAATAAGGTGGTAACTAAGACGAACATTAGGAAGCCCTTAGCATACTACTTGATCTCCTCTATCGTCTCGGGCTCTGTCCCTCTGAATCGCTCGGCGAACCACGTGTATCTAAGCATCCCCATCCAGTATATGGGTGGGTATGCCCCCAGAAGCTTGAACCAAGCTACCTCCCACTCCATATCTGTATCGATAGGATTGGATCGCCCCCTACGTCTAAGCCGGTGATCATGGCAAAGTCGTAAAGAGTCATCGTCATCTCCTCTACAGTGGAAAAGTGGAAGGAGTTGGTGGTATCCCACCACCTCTCCACCAGTGCTCCTAAGAGGGGACGGCTTGCGGTGACCCAGGTCAAGCTAGAGCAGAAGAGGCCGAAGCCCACTTCATCGATGATATCGCAAACTACAGCTGGGAGCTCGTCATACCAGTCTCTAGCGGTCGTGGCACCGTAGCCTCTGAAGGCACGAGACTCACCTTGTGGCAGAAGACAAATGCAATTAGATAAAGACAGTGCACGAAATGCAATCAGATGAAGACAGTGCATGAAATGCAATCAGATATAAGGCAGTGCATGGTCAGATATAAGGCAGTGTATGAAATGCAGTCAGGTGAATCCGATACAAGGCAGTGCATGAATTGAAACTAATGAAAGGTAAAATACATGAAAATAGAGGTCATACCTCAATATCAATGGCCGACAAGTGAGAATCTGGCTCTCTCAGCAAAAGGTCCTCCGGTGCACTACGGGCGAACTCAGTGAAGTGTCTGATGCCTCTAGAGGTGGGCAATATATGTGTCTGTGGGTGATATCTCGCCGGAATTGAAAGGTCGTACCCTCAATGGTAGCGACACTGGCTCGGCCTTGGGCCCGAACTCTGCCTCTAAGTCGGCCTCAAGGTTAGCTATCGGCTCCTCTACCTCCAGCACAGGTTGAACAATTGGGGGAACCTCCGGAGGAGCCCCGTCGTGAGGAATCTCATCCGCCAGCTGGTGCGAGATGGGTGAAAAGTGAAGAAGAATGAAGAAAAAGGGTAAACTTGGAAAAAGTTAAACCCTAGCAGAGAGAAAATGGAGAAAAAAGTCAAAGCCAGGAAAAGGGCACAAAACTCGAGAGAAACTCGAGGGGAATAGGCTTAGAATGGTGGAAGTGAGGAAGGAAGCACCGGAATCAAGTTTCAATCGGTTCAAAGTGAAGGAAAAAAGGGATTTTAGCGAATCAACTTCGTGTGGGGCGTTGAAAAACACAAAGAAAGAGCAAATCTAGAGAGAAGGAGGATGTGAGGAAATGAGCCCTAGTGGCTCATATTTAAAGACCCAAATCGAAAAGTCAAGTTTGCCCTCGATTTGCCATCGATGGCCGGCAAGGATCATTGGTGGCTGGCACCTGGCCGGCGGCTCTCCCTCATGGCTAGCAGGTGGCCGGCAGCTTTCCTTAGGTTCTTGATGCTATTTTGTGTCCTTGGTTTCCAAGAATTGAAGGGATTGTTCACTGTTGAGTTCAGAATGTCTCTACTGGAGCTCAAACCTGTGTTTTCGGTGCGCGATGTTCGTCACTTGTCAACATGAACAAAGTGTATCCTTTAAACACGTTGTAATTCTTCCGAGAGGTGAATCGGAAGTTGCTATTGAGTTTGTTTTCGTCAAATCATGCTTTGGTATCTTGCATAGAACATGCATTTCTTATTCGTTGTTGCATGGAACATGCACGTCACTTTGTGGCATAGAATATGCATTTCACATATGTTGTTGTAAGATGTGCATCTCACGGAATCGCTTGCGTGTCTCGCATTCGCTCTTGAATCATGCATGGAATCTACATCCTCTTTTACACATAGAATATGCTCCTGTTATGAATTATGCATAGAATATGCTTATGCTTTTGTTTCTCGCATAGAACATGCCATTAACATTGTATCTCGATTGTTTGTCTTGCATAGAACATTCATTCTTACTGTATTGTACTTGTTAAGTCTTTTTCCTACACATGCACGATATTGAATAACAATTTAGTATGTACAGTTTCTTTCTTGGAAATGCATGATATTGTATGTACGGTTCATTCAGAGAAGTTCAATGTAAAATCTTTCGTCCCCTTTGAATCACATCCTTTTACCCCTTCCTCCTCACGCATGAGACGCGTTAGGATTGATTGTTTTGGTTAAAAACATGCAAATGCGTCTCGGTGTTCACACCACCTGCTTCGATTAAAAACATTTGGGTGCATCTCGGTGTTCACACCACCTCATTCGGTTAAAAACATTCAGGTGCATCCTAGTGTTCACACCACCCCCCTTCGGTTAAAAACATTCGGGTGCGTCCTGATGTTCACACCACCTCCTTCGATTAAAAATATTTGGGTGCGTCCCGGTGTTCACACCACCCCCCTTTAGTTAAAAACATTCAGGTGCATCCCGGTGTTCACACCACACCACCCCCTTCGGTTAAAAACAGTTGGGTGCGTCCCGGTGTTCACACCCCCTCCTTCGGTTAAAAACATTCGGGTACGTCCTGGTGTTCACACCACACCACACCACCCCCTTTGGTTAAAAAAATTTAGGTGCGTCCCGGTGTTCACACCACCTCTTTCGGTTAAAAAACATTCCGGTGCGTCCCGGTGTTCACACCACCCCCTTCGGTTAAAAACATTTGGGTGCGCTCGGTGTTCACACCACCCTTTTTCTCCTTCCACGTGCAATGCGTTAGGATCTTGGTTGAAACCTCGAGTGTGCCCGATGGTTACGTCACCCTTTGTCTTTTCTGCGCGACGCGTAGTTAAGCTTGCATAATTTTATTACATCCTTTCTGCATGAAATGTAGTTTGGGTTTATATTTCTCACGCGTGGTGCGTGGTCTTCCTTTCATGATTCGAATTGTTGTACCTTGTTTCAATTTGTTTAACTATGGCATTTCTTTCCATATTATTTGCATTTAAATGTTTTATTGTACAGCCTCATTGCATGATCATAAGTTATGTTCTTGCATCTTGCATATTATTTGCATTTTGCCCTAGAACTATGTTGGTTTGATTCCTTGCAAAGGGATATGTAGGCAGGCTACGGGCGCAACCATTTATTTCAGTTTTCATTGTTTGTCCAAGTCTTACGGCCTTGTCAAAATGGGTCGTCTCTGGGCTTTGACATTCACTCACATCATTTCATGACTCCGAGTTCTGTCAAAGAGGGGCAACTGTAGACACCCCATTTTTTATGGCCTTTCAAGACTTGGATGTTCTCGCAGGTACATCTGATGAAGAGTCTATTTGCTCACCGAGTGCTCAAAATCCACAGCGGAACACCACAGCTTTGAGTCTTTCAAACCCTGCATCCATTTTGTCTCATTTTATACCATGCCTTGATCTTTCCAGCCGGCATTCTCTTGTGGCCTGCCGGCCATCCTTGGAGGCTACCGGCCATCATTTCTTGTTTGCTGGCCATTGATGTGCCTTGCCGGCCATCACTAATGGCTGACCGGCCACCAGTGTTTTCTGTAAATATTTTATGCCAGTCGTGCCAGCTATTTTCACAGATGCTTGCATCTGTCCACACGTGGAGGGCTGGATCTCCTTGTATAGATTTCATGTTTTCTATATATAGGGACCCCATCTCTCACGTTTTGAGGTTAGAAATTTTGGAACAAAAAATCTCTCTCTCTCTCTTGCAATTTTGTGCACACTTGCCTAGTTATATAACTCTTTTGCATACACATCCTTAACCAAAATTGATCACCTTTGAGCTAAGGTCCCTTAAGGTCATGTTGGAGCTCTTGAAGGTGGTTTTGAGTTGTATTGGTGCCTAAAGTTGTGCTTGGCTTCAAAAGGTATAACATTCGCCTCTTTACTTTGCTTTAGTACACTTGTTTTCCAATATTTTCAAACTGTTTTTGGGCTGTTTTTGAGCTGTAAAAACCTCTGTTTTTGTGGGCAGAAATTGGTGTTTTAGGCCTTTTAAGGTTAGGGGGGTATCTCACCCTTCTTTATTTCTTGTTTTTAAGGCCTTTTCACCTTTGTTTCCCACCCTCAAACCATTTTTTTCTGGGCCTTTAACCACTGAATTTCAGAGTATTTCCAGTGGAAAAAAAAACATGTTTTGAAGTCCAAAATTGAGGGGTTAGCCTCCCCTCCTTGTGTCTTGTTTGCTAGCCTACTTAGTTCTATATGTTAACATAATTTTCTAGCTTTTGTTAGCTATATTCTAGCATGTTTTTGCCTTTGTTTTAGACTGCTTTAGCTCTGTTTTGGGCTATTTGGATTAGTTGGGCCTTGTTTTGCATGGTTGTAGTGGAAAGGTCCTCACAAGCTTGGTGTTTTAGGCCATTAGGCACCTCTTGTTTGAGTTGATTATATGTTTTGGTGTTGTTTTGCACTCAATTTCAGCACTAATCACCTCTGCAACCTCCCTCCTTTCTTGGCTTTTAATTTTGCTTTGAAAGTAGTTTCAAGTCATTTGTATGCCTGAGTGTGAAATTGAGGTTTCATACTTAATGGCTTAATCCTCTTTTGAGGGTTCATTATCAACGGTATGAGACTTTTTTCATACCCAAAGCAACTTGTGTTTTGAGCCTTCTTGCTAATAGAGAACTTTAACTCACCTGTTGGACTTAATTGGATTAAGGAATGGTTGGTAAGTTAAAATGACTAACTAACTTGGAACTAAAATTGAGCAAGATAATAACTTGTGTGTTGTGTGTTCAATTGAACGTTAATTGAACACAAGGACACTTGGGACAATTCATACTCAAAGTGATGAAATGTGTCAAGTTTCCTAGGTCTCCATTGCCCTTGATCATGTATGATAGGGTGATGGTTCTTGAGGGTCTTGTTTTGCATTTATTGAGCTTGCACCTCTTGAATCACAAGCCATCATGCAATGAAATTGCTTGAGTTTGTGGTTTGTGGCTTAAGTTCATAACTCCTCGGATTTGTTCATGAAAAAGAGGGTGAGTTGTGCAAACAATCTGTGGGAATACCCTCTTTTTGCTCTGTTTGTTTCCTGTTGCAGCAAGTTGAACCAGTGCATCACTAGCCGGCAGGCCACCATCCATGGCCGGCATGTGGCCGACAGTCTCTACCAGTGGCTAGCTGGCCACTGATGCAAACCTCAGCAGAATGTTGGTAAGGTGGAGCAAAATAGTTCTTGAAGTGTGCAACTCTGCAAAAAGAGGCTTTTGAGAGCAAAACGGAGATCTTTTTGAGGGATATCCGAGTGTGCACATGCAAATCTTCCATTTCCCAGGGCAAAGTAGTGGCAGAATAGTTAAATGCTTTAATTACTTGCATTTTTGCATTTGTGTTGTAATTATTTAATTAGTTAGCTTACTAGTTAGTTCATTCAAGTGTTCGGCCTTGTCAAAAATGGGTCATCACTGGGCTTTGACATTCACTTACGTCATTTCATGACTCTGAGCTCTGTCAAAGATTAAGACTTGGGCCCTACTGATTGTTTACTTGGTGATGAAAGGTGTGCAGTGCAAAGGTTCGATTTCTTTGAAAAGAGGAGAGTCAAATCCTAACCTCACACTCCATTTTGGACCAAAGCTATTTTGAATGGTTTTTAGACCTTAAAACCCTCTTTTTCAAAATATTTTTGACATAAAGTTCCTACGATGCTCCAACGCTCGCATTTTGTTAAATGTTGCACTTTTCGGTAAACCGGGCAAGGACAAAGTGGAAATAAATAAAAGAGAGGTGAACTCTTCGAAAATTCTTTCAAAACATCTTGGTTAGAGGTTTGGAGTTGAAGAAAAGAGGAGTGGAGGGAAGAAACCTAGTTGAGGAAGAAGATGGGCATGAATCGCTAAGAGAGAGTCAAGCAGTCCTCACTAAATTAGGCCTATCCATTTGTACACTTGGATTTCAGCTATGAGGCCACCACCATTGGAAATAAGACTTCTGGGGCTTCATTTTGCACTCAAGAATCTCCTAAAGCTGATTCCGGATGGGGGATATATGGTTGTTGGAAGTGGGCATCAATCCGCTATGATCAAAACTGAGCAGTCTTCACTAAAAGAGGCATAACCTTTTGCACAGTTGGAATATTGATGTGATGTTTCCACCATTGGAAAGCTTATTTCTGGGGCTTCAATTAGGACACAAGAATGACCTGCAAAGGAGTCCAGATGAAGGAGTTATGCTCGTTTGAAGTTGGACCTGCAGAGCAGAATGTCCTGTCGGCCACAAATGTGTGCAGTCGGCCACAAAAGGGGCTAGTCGGCCATCACAAGTAGCAGGTCGGCCCGAAAGATGGCCAGCCGGCCGGCCAAGAGTGACCCAAACTCAGAATTTTTGAAGATATTTCTCCTCCAGCTGTTTCCAGCTTGCTCCAGCTGTCCCAATTCAGATATTTTCGACCAAATGCTCTCTTTTTGCTATATATGAAGATATATCTCATATTCAAGAAAGGAGAACATTTTTTACAAGTTTGAGAGCTTCTCTCACTAAACTCCCTCTCTCTCTCTACAAAATTTTCAGAGCAAAACCTCTACCTCTCTCTCTAGAGCCTCTCTCCCTTGCCCTTTTGTGCATAGAAGTGCATAGAAGTAGAGAAACACAACTAGTTTGCCTAGGCATCCTTCATCAAAGTTGCATATCTATGGGCTGAGGTCCCTTGGAACTTATTTTTGGGCTGTTGGAAGGTTGTTTGGCTCAGAAAAGAGGTTGATTTGCTGCTGTGCTTCAAAGGTAACCTCTTATCCCTTTTAAGCTCTTTGTGCACTATTGTTTTGCCATAGTTTTCAACTACTTCGGGGCTATTTTTGGGGTGGTGTTGAACTACAAAAACCTCTGTTTTTCCTCTGTTTCTCAGTTCTAAAAGTGTTGATTTGAGCCTTGTTTGGCTAGGGGGTGTTTCCTCCCTTTTGCTCCTTGGCTTGTAAGGCCTTTTGAGCTATCTTGCAAGCTTTTCAAACAAATTCTTTTTGCCCTTAAAACCACTGAATTCCAGAGGAATTTTAGTGGTAGAAAACTTGTTTTGAGGCTCAAAATAGGAGGGGGTGGTCCCCCCTCCTCGTCTTGTTTGCATGTGTTGTTGGCCTATCAAATGAGCATATATTTCTCCCTTTTTGTGGCTTAGTTTGAACACATTTTTGTGACTTTTGGGGCCTACCATAACTCTGTTTTTAGTCAACTTGGTCACCTCTTGCACGCTTCTTGCACTTGTAGTGCAATTTTGCTCACTAGCCTTGTTAGCCTTACAAAGTAGCATGCTCTTGTGGTTTGAATTAGCTTAGTTCAAGCATGTTTTTGGTGTTATTTGGGCATGTTATAACTCTAATTTTGATTGGTGGACTCACCTCTTGCATGCTTTATACACATGTAGTGTAATGCTTGCTAGCTAGCCTTGCATGCTTGTCTCTTTGGCCTATTATTCTAGCTCATTTTGGCTATACTCCAGCATGCTTTTGTTCATATTTTGGCATGCTTTAGCTCTGTTTTGAGCCTTCCTGGTCGTATGATGCTTGTTATGCATGCTTGTAGTGCAATGTCCTTGACTAGCTTTGAGTTTTGAGGTATCTTGCGTGCTTGGCTTGAGGTATCTTGCGTGTCATGGCATCATTTGGTATGTTATTTTAGAGCATATAGTGTTGTCACACTTCCATGTTTTTCACTCTTTAAGTGCTCTTGAGAGTTGCACCTTTATGCCTTGTTTGTGAGCCATTGCATGAGCATCATTTTCTTGCCTTTCATGCTATCATCTCAGCTCATTTTGGCCACTGTTTTGGCATGCATGAGATATGTTCAGGGCTGGTTTAGTCCATTGAGCATTGTATTGCATGGTTCTAGTGTTGTGTCCTTCACTAGTTTCAATGTTTAAGCCTTCTAGCATGTTGTACTTGAAGTGTTTGCATGTTAGAGTCTTGTTTATCATGCCACTTTAGCACTAAAAAATCTGTCATCTCCCTCATTTCTTCATTTTTGATTTGTTTTGAGGATTGGTTAGTCTTGTGGTTGTGTTTAATGCTTGGGATTGAGGCCTATGCTTAAATGGCTTCAACCCTCTTTTGAGGGTTACTCCTAGTCAAAGGCATTGGTCTCTCCCATGCCTTAAACCATTCTCTTTGATAGACCTCTCTCTCATTAGAGGACTCTCATATTTGGACAAGTTGATTAATGAATGGATTGGTAATATTAAAATGAGTAAACAAAATGAATCAAAGTAAAACATGCCAAGATAACATGTTTGTGCTGCATTGCATGTGTTTGGATCGGACGTTAATCCAAACACAAGAAATGAGAGACGTTTCATACTTGAAGTGATGAAACGTGCCTCATTTCTTAGTCGCCGTCCCCTTTGATTGTGCATGACAAGGTGGAGGCCTCTCGAGTCTTGTGTGTTACTTGTGCATTCATCAACATTGTGCAAGCTTGACTCTTTGGCCCTCATGCATTAAGATGCGTGATTGGTGGCTCGAGAGCCGAACACTACACTCCTTTGAGCTTGAGATATGATAAGCAGTGTAGTTGCACACACATTTCCTTGCAAATACACTGCCATGCCTCTGTTCGTGCTCTATTGCAGCAAAAGGAGAAATTGCAAGAAACAGTGGCCGACCGGCCATCAAAGCTACCGACCGGCCACCAATTCTGCCGATCGGCTATCAAAAGTGGCCGATGGCCACCATCTCTGGCCGATGAGCCCTCAGAGTGTTCTTGAGATCAAATAAAAGAATTCTGGAAGTTGGCATAATGTTCAGAAGTCCAAAAGAGTGCAAACAGAGGCATCTTGAGGCAAGGCGGTGGATTTCCGAGAGGACGCGACCGAGCATGCATGCCTCCCTCGCCCGCGATGCCATTTTACCGTTTTACTAGCTAGTTATAGTTAATTGCATGTTTTGTAATTAATTAGTTTAATTTGTTGTAATAATTAATTAGCTAAGTTAGTTAATTAGTTGTGGTTTGTAACAAGTAGTTTAATTAGCGTAGCTAGTTAGCTTATTATCCGGACCCCTCGTCGAGAGGGCAAATTTTGTAATAAGTGTGTGTGTGTGTGTGTGAATGTCTTCCAACCCCACGTCTTTCTCGCTTTTATTTACCCGCTTTCAATGGTTAGTTTTAGGGCATGTTTCAATTAGCATACTTATGCTTTGTATGTGTGCATCATTCATTCGTATTGCATGTACCGGGCTCGGCACATCATTCAAACTGTATTATATTTCAATACTTACTTGAATACGTGTTTAACAACATGTTATCAAGTGTTGCATTCATATGCCATTCTAGACAGCCGAGCCTATTTTAGTTGCATTTTTGCATGTGTTGCATTAGGCATTGTTGACATAGCTAGGATCATACATTGATTACTAACTAACTTTTGTTTTGGTTCAGAGTACACTGTGAGTGTTTACGCTTTAGCATACTGCATGAGATGTGTATGTTGCCATGTTAGCATGCTTGCCATGAGGCTATTTGCTTAACTGCTATAGCTGCATGAATGCCTATGGGTGAAGGCTTCATTGCTTGAGTTGGAATAATTCATCAAAATGTGAGCTTTAAGCCCACTTGAAGTGGAAAATCATCATGTTTTAAGCCCACCTAGTTTGGTGGCAAAATCTGCGTCTTATCCTACTTGCAAGTAGCAACTCCAAACCATTTTCAAAAACAAACATGAGATGTTTTGTTCCAAATTGAGTGATTTAGTCTATACTGGTGTGTTGTGCGCATCACATAGTACAGTTAGCTAATAAACCGGAATAAGAACGCATGTGTTTTCAAAAACAACATATCATGCTTAATAGAGGTCGATCCTTTGATCGGGCGAGCGGGGGTGCTCATCTCATAACCTTCCCCCCTCGTACCCAAGCTCCCGAGCTGAGGCAACTTTGGTGATGACGGACACGTGGCCTTAGGTACGAGTCAGGGTTTCCTAAATTTCCCAAAATAAAATATTTAGGTGGCGACTCTGAAATCTGGCAAAGCAGTCCATGTTTGGCAATTCTTGATTCAAATCGATTTTCCAAAACGATTTGTCAGATTTGGACTCATTGGTGATTTATCAGTCTTACATTGCACTTTGTGACATTAGATTTAGAATCGTGACAGGAGTCCGAACTGTAGTAGCTAGAACCCAATTCGCGCCCTCGCGCGCAGAGTAGAGTTCGGGCGGTCTACAAAGTCACTATGTTTTTCATCTGTTATTCCTGGACGGCTTGCTGGAGGCTTGTCTGAAAAGCTCACCAAAAGGCTGACCAATCACGGGCTCTGCCACGATGGGAACACGACCCTTGGATCTAGACTATCGCTGTACCGTTTGATCCTCTTTTCACTTTTCGGTGTTAGGAGTTAGAGGTATATTAGATAATCTTGCTGAGGTACTGTAGACACCCCATTTTGACCGGCCCTAAAACTTGGGCATTTTATTTTGACCACCCTTACCAAAAAAATCAAATTGACATTTTAATTTAAAACCTCACCCATTTTGGCCATCAGTCGTATTTTTGTTAATTTGTAGTGTTTATGTGTGTACATGTTAAATTAGGTGTGTGCATATCTTTTAAGTGTGTTTTATATTAATTGATAACTAAATTAAAAACAAAAATATATATATATATAGATCATAAAAAATAAAAAAAAAGGAGAAAATAATAAAACACAAAAAAAATAGAAAAAATAAAAAATTGATGGGGCGGTGGCTTTAGTAAAAGAAAGAAAAAAAGGGATGGTGGTTTGCAACAGAGAGATGTAAGAAATATTTTTAAAAAGAAATGGAGTGGGTTTCAACAAGTGGTGGAAGAATAAAAAAAAGAAGAGGAGTTGGTGTGGGTTTCTGGTGGAGGAATAATGTGAGAGTGGGTGGAGAGGATATATTTTTAAAAGAGGGGAGAGGGGTTAGTTGGGAGGGTGTCGGGTTTGAGTGTTAAAAAAGAAGAGGGGGGGGCTTTACAGCAAAAAAGACACACAAGATAGGGAGTGATTCATCACCCACTCAATCTCTCTCTCTCGAAGAAAAATATAAGGATAACAGAGGAGAGAAACACACAGACCGGGGCTCTCCTTCGGGGAGAAAAGGAGAGAGACAGCCATGACAGACCAGCTCAAAAAACACACACCTCTCTTTCCCTCTCTCTATTCCTACTTGCGGTTTTGGAAGATCAAAATGGCAAAGAAAGAGAGGAAACCGACTCCTCTATAAGCTCTGAATCTTCACCACCTCACAGACCCACTGCCATGCACCGATGATCCACACCACCACCACCGTGGCCAACCCACATGCACACCCATGCACACTGCTCTCTCTCCCTCTCGGCATCTCTCTCTCTCTACCTGCTAACACACACACCCACACACCTACACACACCACCACCACCTCAAACCCATGCACACAGCACCTCTCTCACATGCACCCACGGCACTCTCTCTCTAGCATACACACGGCAGACCACACAGCACCTCTCTCACATGCACCCACGGCACTCTCTCTCTAGAGACCCGGCTCTCTCTCTCTAGAGACCCACACGGCACTCACTCTCTCTCTCTCTTTAGAGACCCACATGGCACTCACTCTCTCTCTCTCTTTATGTATATATATATATATTTTATATGTATAATATTGGTGTCATGCCATTTTTTTTTTATATATATTTATGTATAATATGTGAGTCATGGGTGTTATCTGCCATTTTCCTCAATTATACATATGTTATATGTATAAATCTGAATCATGGGTGGATATTTGAGTGGATATATTCCCACTGGAAATTTCTCGATTATAATATTTGAGTCAATATATCCCCACTTGAAGTTCCTGATCAATTTCAAATTTTGAGTGGCTTAAGTGGCAGGACCTCCATTGAAGATGACTTGACATGGGCTGAGGTGTGCAGGTCTAAGAGATTGAAGACATATGGATCTTTGTGCTAGCGATGAATTTTTTTATTTTATTTTATTTTATTTTTGAGTGTGTTGTGAGGTTTTATTTTATTTTATTTTTCTCTTCTCTCTCCCTCATTCGGATCTGTAATATTTAAGGTGTTGTAATAATTCCCCCACCCCGCTTCTTTCTATCCCGTTCTTTATCGCTTTCCCTAACTGTGTGTATGTATATATCTTGACATACCATGCATATCCCTGCTTTACATCCATGATCCATGCATAAGATTTGGCTAAATTTGCATCTTTATGCTTCAATTGATTATCCCATGTTTTGTGCGCTATTTAAGATGATTCACATGCCATATTCTAGAAGCCAAATCTTTAGTGCATCTCATGAGTGAATTGCATTAGGATTCTGTATATAAGATCATGCATATTTTACTAACTTTGTTTTGTAGCTGTTCGAGGGACTCGGTCAATCTGTGAGTTTTTATGCTTTAGCATCCCATTTGTGTGTGATTTTCTTATTATGTTTAGCATCCTACCATGTGGCTATTTGTTTAAGTGATAAACTGTTTGAATGCCTGTGGATGAAGGCTTGTTGTTTGAATTGGAATAATTCAATAAATGTACGTCTTAAGCCCACTTTGTCAAGTGGCAAATTCAAACCCTTTTCAAAACAAACATGAAGTTGAATTGTTCCAATTTGAGCAAACTAGTCTATACTTGTATGCTTCACATAGTAAATTTTAGGATTTACTAAAATAATCAGAACATAAACATATAAAGAAAATAAAAGTCATATCGTGGTTTAGTAGAGGCCGATCTTTTGATCAGGTGAGCGGGGGTGCTCATTATTGACCTTCCCCTCTCATACCTAAGGTTCCGAGCCAAGCATCCTTGGTTACGACGAACAGTGGCCTTTGGCACCGAGTCATGGGTTTCCTAATTTCCCAAAATATTAGGTGGCGACTCTGAGATCTGATGACGCAGTCCATTTTTGACAAAATTGCAATAAAATGGATTTTCAATAAAAGTTGCCAAATCTGGACTCTCATTTACGTTTCACATTGCACTCGTGAAACTTGAGATCAAAGAGGATTCTTCTTCTCCAGGTTCGACAGACATGATTTCATAGTCATCTGGTAATCCGAGCTGTTCAAAGACTACTACTCTTTTAACATTTTGTTTTGGGTTTCTGCAATCCCTTGCAAAATGTCCTTCTTCTCCGCAGAGGTAACACTCTCAAGGAGGAGCTGCAGAAGTTGAAGCTAAAATCAACCTGATGGCATCTAGAACAAGGACAGTGAACTCAAGCTTATCACAGAAACCCTGGACTCATGCCACAAGGAGAGGAACGGCTCAGACTTGCTCAGACTGAACCAGGAGATAGGTGGATTTCAACTCCAGCAGTTGATCAATATGCTTCTGAAAACTCTGCTTCATTGCGGGAGTTACATGCTTCATTGGCTTGTCATCAATGGTGAAATCTGAATTCTTCAGATCCAGCTTGCATTTTATCTGATTACTAAGCCAATACTTCATAGGATCTTCACCTATGATGCCGCAATTCTTCAAATCTTGATCTCCTGTCCATCTAGTATCTCGTAAGACTACCATTGCCATAGTGCCTTGTTCTATCCGATGTAGAACTTGAAGTCGTATTTGGACAACCCCAAGATGTACATACTGCATGCCGCTTCGTTGCAGTCCATCGAGGCTCTGTTGCTGGATGAAGGATCTTTCCACTTGTGCATCTCCTATGCAGAGAATACCTTCTTCAGTTCTGTGTATGTAGACACGATGATGAACCACCACTCTAATTAGACAAAATAACACTATTATTGAGCTCTGTGTTCAGTTGTCTAATCAGATTGCAGGAATCGAAGCTAGATTACGAGCACTCGAGGCAGCTAAAGCCCCTGTTTCCACCCTCATGATTCACACTCCATACTGACGTCACTGCCTGCGTCAAAGAAATTGTCCCCTACATTATTCGAAGAAGCATGCGGAGATGTGGTGGGCCCCCTGTATTATTAATATTGTATGGTGTGTATTGTTTGTGCTTATCCTTATCATATCTACTTCAATCACTACTCAGTCTCCACTGAGAAAAGCTATTGGGATATTTATTTAAGTTTGTCGTTTAGTTTGTCATAATTGCATTGAATCATGGACTCTTCCGCCAGTCACATCAAGACCTCAGTCTCAAATTGCAACAACCAGAAATCCATTAGTGGAGGACCAAATCAGAGACTATAGGCAGAACGAGAGAAGGAACTTCCTTCTTCATCAAAAGGCAAAAAGGATATTGCGTCATGGACGGCCAGTCAATACACTGGAACAACAAATGGATCCAACTGTGCAACTACAAGTATCCATGGCAGAAAGAGCATCCATAGCCCCAGCAGAAGTTCTGTACAGATCCAGATCTGCTACAAGCCATTGAATGTAGCCATGCTGTTCTTGAAGTAATGGCTTCTGATTGTATGGGATTGAAGCTACTTCCATCTTCACCTTTATGTTGAAATATTCTTCAGAGCACATAATACAAGTCAGAGCATTGCATTTTGAACAAAACGCCCTTGCTCTTAAGCTCGTTGTATACTAAAGCCCCGAGTGCTCGTAATCTAGCTTCGATTCCTGCAATCTGATTAAACAACTGAACACAGAGCTCAATAATAGTGTTATTTTGTCTAATTAGAGTGGTGATTCCTGTAGGAATAGCACTTTTTCCTGTTGTAGCAGTTAATCCTACTGCTGGTTCTTCTGTTGCCTCTGATGCCTTTAGTGCACTGAGATATACTAAATTCTGGCTGCTCATCCAATCAGGGTGTCCCTGATATGATGCAGGATCTTCTCAACCTGCTGTATTTGCGCTGCTAGCTGCTCAGTCAGCTTAATTGCTTGTTCTTCAACAAGTTTGGGTTGCTGGGCTATCTCCTTGACAAGACTTCGGACTTCAGTTTGGGTTAAGGGTTTGTTTTCAACTATGAACTGGGAAAGAGATTGTATGCCTTTTTCTTGTTTTTGGATTTTTAGCTCAAGTTTTTCTATGACTCGTGTAAGACTTTCTATTTGGATTTGTTGGTCTCTGAAATTTTTCAGGTTTACTTTACTGGAAAGACAGACTCGATCGTAAATTACAGAGATATTATGAGCTAGTTCTTGGAGTTTTGGTTTTTCAGTATTGGCAAGATCAAGATAACTTAAGCGTGCTGTTCCTGATTTATCATACCATTCTGCGATATTTCGTTCCCATATATTAGTCATAGATTAACTAGTCTGACTTGGCCTATTTCTTCTAGTTTGGGCAATTCTTCATAGATCATAATAAAAGAGGAATATCATGGTGTTAAACCAAGGTCTGATTTTATATTTCAAAATAAGATTAGATAATCCACAACATCTTCTATCCGGTAGGCAAATCCAACGTTGGGAGTGTTGGATAGTCTTCCGACCATGCCTCTGGTAATTAAGAGGTTTGCTTGTCCACCTCTCCATGTATCATAGCCCTTTGTTTGAAAGGCCACCTGGACATAGTGATAGAAATCTTCAATTGTCATCATGGTGTTTGGGACGATATAAATCATCTGAGAACCTTGAGAAAGGTCGAAGGGATTCATGTTCCATCTGCAAGTATACAACGAGCTTAAGAGCAAGGGCGTTTTGTTCAAAATGCAATGCTCTCACCTGTATTATGTGCTCTGAAGAATATTTCAACATAAAGGTGAAGATGGAAGTAGCTCCAATCCCATACAATCAGAAGCCATTACTTCAAGAACAGCATGGCTACATTCAATGGCTTGTAGCAGAAAATTCTCGCTTGCAACAAGAAGTGCAGCAGAATAAAGAACGAATAACAGAGCTTGAACTCTTCCTACAACTCAAAGAAGATGCAGAAAACCTAAGAACCAAAGGTAAATTCAAGGAAGATGAGATTCAAGACTTAGAAGAAGAAGCTAGAGCTGCAGAGTCATCCCAAGGAATTCATGTTATGACTACCGGAGCAGCAGCTCAAAGGAAGAAGAATATGTTGTACAACATAATTGTGGAACTGGAAATTCCAGACGTCAAGGAAAGAATCACCCTCAATGCGATTCTGGATACAGGCGCTACTACATGTGTGGTCGACGTTGATTCAGTTCCAGTAGCAGCACTTGATGATAATACCTACACTGTCGAATTTAACGGTATCAATTCTCAGTCGAAGGCAAACAAGAAGTTAAAAGGTGGAAAGATGTATATAGGTGACAATTGGTTTCGGATACCATACACCTATAGTTTCCCCTTTAATCTCGGAGGACACATCCAGATGATAATTGGCTGTAACTTCATAAGATCCATGTATGGAGGAGTCAGAATTGAAGGAGACAACGTCACGTTCTACAAGAATGTGATCACAATCCAGACAAGGCAATCAGTCAATTTTCTGGAAGAAATAGAGGAAGATGATCAACAGGAGTTATTCAATGACCATTATTACGACTTCTCAAAGGAATGGTTATTTCATTCAATAACTCAACCATCTATTCATCCCTCTTTTGAACAAAGAGCAGCAAAGCTAACGCAAGATTTGAAGAATTGCGGCATCATAGGTGAAGATCCTATGAAGTATTGGCTTAGTAATCAGATAAAATGCAAGCTGGATCTGAAGAATTCAGATTTCACCATTGATGACAAGCCAATGAAGCATGTAACTCCCGCAATGAAGCAGAGTTTTCAGAAGCATATTGATCAACTGCTGGAGTTGAAGGTTATCAGACCAAGTAAAAGTCGTCATCGAACAACGGCTTTTATCGTGTACTCAGGAACTTACGTTGATCCAGTAACAAAGGAAGAGAAGAAGGGTAAGGAGCGTATGGTATGCAATTACAAACGCCTCAATGACAATACCCATAAGGATCAATACAGTCTACCAGGTATAAATACGATTATGGCAAAAATTGGTCACAGTCGTATTTACTCAAAGTTTGATCTCAAAAGCGGATTTCATCAAGTGGCAATGGATCCCGACTCCATTGAATGGACAGCTTTCTGGACACCACTAGGACTCTACGAATGGCTTGTCATGCCTTTCGGATTGAAGAATGCACCGGCGGTTTTCCAAAGAAAAATGGATAATTGCTTCAAGGGAACAGAAGAATTCCTAGCAGTATACATTGATGATATATTGGTGTTCTCTCCTGATGAAAAATCCCACATTCAGCATCTGAAGTCAATGCTGGAAATCTGCAAAAAGAATGGGCTTATCCTAAGTCCATCAAAGATGAAAATTGGTACAGCCCAAATGGACTTCTTGGGCTCCACTATCGGTAATGGGGAAATCAAAATGCAACCTCATATCATCCAAAAGTTGGCCCAGTTTCCTGATGAAACTCTTAAGGATACCAAAGGACTCAGGTCATGGATCGGAATCCTTAATTATGCAAGGGCTTATATCAAAGATATGGGAAAGTTGCTTAGCCCATTATATGCTAAAGTCAGCCCAAATGGCGAGAAAAGGCTGAATGCACAGGATTGGGCTCTGATCCATCAAATTAAGGCCCAAGTCCAACAATTGCCAACACTGTCAAATCCTCCAGAACAATGTGCAATAATTCTGGAAAGTGACGGCTGCATGGAAGGATGGGGAGGCATCTGTAAATGGAAGCCAGCCAAGCATGACCCACATTCCACTGAAAGAATATGTGCCTACGCTAGTGGCAAGTTCTCACCAATCAAATCAACGATTGATGCGGAGATTTATGCATGCATGAACTCACTAGAATCTTTTAAGGTTTATTATTTAGACAAGAGGCATCTTACTCTTCGCACAGAGTGCCAGGCTATCATCTCCTTTTTCAATAAGACTATGGATAACAAACCGTCAAGAGCTAGATGGATCCGTTTTACAGATTATGTGACTGGTCTAGGGATAGAAGTGTCTTTTGAACATATTAGTGGTTCAGAAAATACTCTTGCTGATGCTCTATCTAGATTAGTTCTCTCACTCTGTTCATCTACAGCATGGCAAATCGTGGATCAGGATCAGGAGGTTCAAGAAGGACTCAAGCTTATCACAGAAACCCTGGACTCATGCCACAAGGAGAGGAATGGCTCAGACTTGCTCAGACTGAACCAGGAGATAGGTGGATTGATCCACTCTTTCATCCCCATGCTACAGCATACCAACAGCATCTCAAGGACATCAGGTTCTATGAAATGTATGGACACAGGGACGCTGTCAACATCAGCACCAGTGAAGGCATTAATGCTCAAGTCCATGACAACATCCGATCCAACATGGCAGATGAAGAATCCAAAGCCCGATCAATGGCCAGGAATGCAATCAACCAGCTCATCTATATTCAGCAACTCAAAGTTGAAGCACTTGCAGCTGAAGCCATAGGAAGAAATGAGCAAGAAGACAAACTCCCATATGCCTACAAGCACCTCAAAGACCTGGAAGACATCAAGGGACAGCTGTTCGATGTTTCCACCCTCATGATTCACACTCCATACTGACGTCACTGCCTGCGTCAAAGAAATTGTCCCCTACATTATTCGAAGAAGCATGCGGAGATGGGGCCTGCTGTCCGATTTTTCTAATTTTGCCATTGATTCACCACCTTTTGCTGTGTGATCTTCTGATGGAGCAAACGGGTTATCAAAGACAGGGGCTGGATATTCAGTGGGGATATTAGTGTCAGGCTGATATTGGGAGTCATAGCCCTCTGGAGGTTGACCATATCCAGCTGGAAGTGTGTCTTCATTTTCAGAGAGGGGTGCTGGGGGATCATCATTCCAGCCAGTTGCAATTATGTGACAACGACTGTCGTCAAAAGAACTCCAGTTTGGAGGTCCGGTGTATTTGACAAGGTAGTCGTATTTGCCACTGGGTTGGCCAAGGGTATCCCAGATTTCCTTGGGATGTTCTTGTTGTTCAAGGACGAGAACCATTTCTTGGCGTGGAATAGGTTCCTGGCGAATAGAACCTTCATCTTCAGAATCCACTTCATTATCATTTTGATCATAATGAATAGGATGAGGAATGGGTGCTGCTTCATAATTTCCATATTGAATGGAAACACTTCCGTCAAGGAGAGTGCGGGTTGTCGCCGTTGTTGGTTGTTGAGGAATTATCACAGTCTGTGGTGGCTTTATGATCCAATTCTTTCCCCGCAAGTGTTGAGTAGAGACCTTCTGTCCTGGAATAGCTTTTACACCTTTTGTGGTTAGATAATCCACAACATCTTCTATCCGGTAGGCAAATCCAACGTTGGGAGTGTTGGATAGTCTTCCGACCATGCCTCTGGTAATTAAGAGGTTTGTTTGTCCACCTCTCAATGTATCATAGCCCTTTGTTTGAAAGGCCACCTGGACATAGTGATAGAAATCTTCAATTGTCATCATGGTGTTTGGGACGATATAAATCATCTGAGAACCTTGAGAAAGGTCCACTTCCATAGATGCAAAGATTGCTTGATCTCCTGTCCATCTAGTATCTCGTAAGACTACCATTGCCATAGTGCCTTGTTCTATCCGATGTAGAACTTGAAGTCGTATTTGGACAACCCCAAGATGTACATACTGCACGCCGCTTCGTTGCAATTCATTGAGGCTCTGTTGCTGGATGAAGGATCTTTCCACTTGTGCATCTCCTATGCAGAGAATAGCTTCTTCAGTTCTGTGTATGTAGACACGATGATGAACATCATCATGTGATCTGGATCTGTACAGAACTTCTGCCGGGGCTATGGATGCTCTTTCTACCGTGGATACTTGTAGTTGCACAGTTGGATCCATTTGTTGTTCCAGTGTATTGACTGGCCGTCCATGACGCAATATCCTTCTTGCCTTTTGACGAAGAAGGAAGTTCCTTCTCTCGTTCTGCCTATAGTCTCTGATTTGGTCCTCCACTAATGTGGACAAGCAAACCTCTTAATTACCAGAGGCATGGTCTGGCGTGGAATAGGTTCCTGGCGAATAGAACCTTCATCTTCAGAATCCACTTCATTATCATTTTGATCATAATGAATAGGATGAGGAATGGGTGCTGCTTCATAATTTCCATATTGAATGGAAACAGAGTCAGAAGAAACCCGAACGATCTACTCAAGGAGGAGCTGCAGAAGTTGAAGCTAAAATCAACCTGATGGCATCTAGAACAAGGACAGTGACTCTTCCGCCAGTCACATCAAGACCTCAGTCTCAAATTGCAACAACCGGAAATCCATTAGTGGAGGACGAAACTTGCGAAAGCGGAAGACTCTTACAAACTTCTCAAATATCTGAGTTGTTGTTCTAACACTCGATGATTTGAGCTACAAACTTACAAACCTATTTATAGAGGGAACTAAGGGTAGGATGTAATTATGCCGAGTGCTCGAGGGAACTAAGGGTAGGATGTAATTATGCCGAGTGCTCATGGGGCCTCATCGACGCATAATTTAACAATCCACTTACAAAAGAGATTCCCACTATAAGCGCATGATCATGACATGTCCATGATTCAATGCAATTATGACAAATTAAACGACAAACTTAAATAAATATCCCAACAGCTTTTCTCAGTGTAGACTGAGTAGTGATTGAAGTAGGATATGATAAGGATAAGCACAAACAATACACACCATACAATATTAATAATACAGGGGGCCCACCACATCTCCGCATGCTTCTTCGAATAATGTAGGGGACAATTTCTTTGACGCAGGCAGTGACGTCAGTATGGAGTGTGAATCATGAGGGTGGAAACATCGAACAGCTATCCCTTGATGTCTTCCAGGTCTTTGAGGTGCTTGTAGGCATATGGGAGTTTGTCTTCTTGCTCATTCTTCCTGTGGCTTCAGCTGCAAGTGCTTCAACTTTGAGTTGCTGAATATAGATGAGCTGGTTGATTGCATTCCTGGCCGTTGATCGGGCTTTGGATTCTTCATCTGCCATGCTGGATCGGATGTTGTCATGGACTTGAGCATTAATGCCTTCACTGGTGCTGATGTTGACAGCGTCCCTGTGTCCATACATTTCATAGAACCTGATGTCCTTGAGATGCTGTTGGTATGCTGTAGCATGGGGATGAAAGAGTGGATCAATCCACCTATCTCCGGTGGGTTGTAGTTTGAGATGGCTGAATTTTCACCAACTTGAGAGAACACGAACTGCTTTCTTTGCATTCTTTCAATATGGTTTTTCAATTTCACTACTTGTGGGTACTCTGTTTCTTCAGCCTGTGCTTGTTCCTTTAGGACTGCAATGATGTTCAGGGCAGAACTCGAATCAGAATCCGAATCCTTAGACTTCAGAGTCATTCTTGAACTACCAAAACCTTTATCTCCTCTGAAAGTGTAGTCGACATAATCCTTCATCCTGATGAGTGGTAGTGATACTCTTTCAAAGATGATTTGGGCAATTCGTTGTTGAGGTTCGACTTTAAACACTTCAGTTCCCAGATTAAACAGAAGGACTTTGATTTCTCCTCTGTAATCGGGATCAATAACTCCTGCGCCTACTTGAATGCCATGTTCAAATGCTAGGCCGGCATTAATGCTCAAGTCCATGACAACATCCGATCCAGCATGGCAGATGAAGAATCCAAAGCCCGATCAACGGCCAGGAATGCAATTAACCAGCTCATCTATATTCAGCAACTCAAAGTTGAAGCACTTGCAGCTGAAGCCACAGGAAGAAATGAGCAAGAAGACAAACTCCCATATGCCTACAAGCACCTCAAAGACCTGGAAGACATCAAGGGACAGCTGTTCGATGTTTCCACCCTCATGATTCACACTCCATACTGACGTTGAAAAGCTTGTCATTCTGCCGAGACATTCCAATACCAGGATATTACAAACAGCCCAAAAAGAAGTGTGGAGTACGAAGGGCAACAACATACAAAGGCAAACCACATGACTCTCATGCTCGTATAGAGAAGACGAAGTATCTACAGAGAAAGCAGTTATGCAAGTGTTACCTCTGCGGAGAAGAAGGACATTTTGCAAGGGATTGCAGAAATCCAAAACAAAATGTTAAAAGAGTAGCAGTCTTTGAACAGCTCGGATTACCAGATGACTATGAAATCATGTCTGTCGAACCTGGAGAAGAAGAATCCGATGCAATTTATTCTATCTCTGACGGGATAGATGACCAGGAGGAAATTGGTTTCTTATGTCTTTTGCTATCTTCTTGTTTCAAATATAAACACCACCTTAGGAGTAACAATATTCCAGTAAATTATGAATTCCAATCGACCCACATTCCACTGAACGAATCTGTGCCTACGCTAGTGGCAAGTTCTCACCAATCAAATCAACGATTGATGCGGAGATTTATGCATGCATGAATCACTAGAATCTTTTAAGATTTATTATTTAGATAAGAGGCATCTTACTCTTCGCACAGACTGCCAGGCTATCATCTCCTTTTTCAACAAGACTGTGGATAACAAACCGTCAAGAGCTAGATGGATCCGTTTTACAGATTATGTGACTGGTCTAGGGATAGAAGTGTCTGGTGGTGTTTATATTTGAAACAAGAAGATAGCAAAAGACGTAAGAAGGCAATAGGCAGGAGGCTGCAGTAAGCCCTTCCATAAGGTGAGCTACTCTTATTTTGAAATATAAAATCAGACCTTGGTTTAACACCATAATATTCCTCTTTTATTATGATCTATGAAGAATTGCCCAAACTAGAAGAAATAGGCCAAGTCAGACTAGCTAATCTATGACTAATATATGGGAACGAAATATCGCAGAATGGTATGATAAATCAAGAACAGCACGCTTAAGTTATCTTGATCTTGCCAATACTGAAAAACCAAAACTCCAAGAACTAGCTCATAATATCTCTGTAATTTACGATCGAGTCTGTCTTTCCAGTAAAGTAAACCTGAAAAATTTCAGAGACCAACAAATCCAAATAGAAAGTCTTACAAGAGTCATAGAAAAACTTGAGCTAAAAATCCAAAAACAAGAAAAAGGCATACAATCTCTTTCCCAGTTCATAGTTGAAAACAAACCCTTAACCCAAAGTGAAGTCCGGTTTGTAAGTTTGTAGCTCAAATCATCGAGTGTTAGAACAACAACTCAGATATTTGAGAAGTTTGTAAGAGTCTTCCGCTTTCGCAAGTTTCCAAGTTTAAATATAAGGTCTGTATGCATTTTTAATTGGTTTTTATATACTTATCCTTGTGTTTAAATTTGTGTTTCGATCCTATTTTGGTATCAGAGCTAGTTTAATTATGGTTATGGCAGCGTAAAACCCTTATCAGGATAACTGAGCCTCTACTGTTTCAAAGTTTATTATGCTATGCTGTGTATTGGTGTTCTTTTGCTCCGGCACATGGACAAGGTGCCTTACCAACAAGACCCCCTACAGAAGGAAGATACTATCAAGGGGTTTCTCACTTTAGAAGAGATACAAGTCATGGTTGGTGGAATCTACCATCAGCAATGCACACTCAAGGTGCAATATTTCTGATTCCTAGTGAGCTTGGAAGATTTGATGATGTCTTCACCAGGTGGGAATCAATCACAAGAACTTTCATCGCCGCCCAAGCATTCACAGATGTCCGTGACAAGATGTTGTTCATGGAAAATCTTTTGGGGACTGATGAACAAAGAACGTGGACATTGAATAACTCCTGTTGATCATCTTCCTCTATTTCTTCCAGAAAATTGACTGATTGCCTTGTCTGGATTGTGATCACATTCTTGTAGAACGTGACGTTGTCTCCTTCAATTCTGACTCCTCCATACATGGATCTTATGAAGTTACAGCCAATTATCATCTGGATGTGTCCTCCGAGATTAAAGGGGAAACTATAGGTGTATGGTATCCGAAACCAATTGTCACCTATATACATCTTTCCACCTTTTAACTTCTTGTTTGCCTTCGACTGAAGTCTTGTCAAGGAGATAGCCCAGCAACCCAAACTTGTTGAAGAACAAGCAATTAAGCTGACTGAGCAGCTAGCAGCGCAAATACAGCAGGTTGAGAAGATCCTGCATCATATCAGGGATACCCTGATTGGATGAGCAGCCAGAATTTAGTATATCTCAGTGCACTAAAGGCATCAGAGGCAACAGAAGAACCAGCAGTAGGATTAACTGCTACAACAGGAAAAAGTGCTATTCGACGCATAATTCAACAATCCACTTACAAAAGAGATTCCCACTATAAGCGCATGATCATGACATGTCCATGATTCAATGCAATTATGACAAACTAAACGACAAACTTAAATAAATATCCCAACAGTTTTTCTTAGTGGAGACTAAGTAGTGATTGAAGTAGGATATGATAAGGATAAGCACAAACAATACACACCATACAAATTAATAATACAGGGGGCCCACCACATCTCCGCATGCTTCTTCGAATAATGTAGGGGACAATTTCTTTGACGCAGGCAGTGACGTCAGTATGGAGTGTGAATCATGAGGGTGGAAACATCGAACAGCTGTCCCTTGATGTCTTCCAGGTCTTTGAGGTGCTTGTAGGCATATGGGAGTTTGTCTTCTTGCTCATTTCTTCCTGTGGCTTCAGCTGCAAGTGCTTCAACTTTGAGTTGCTGAATATAGATGAGCAGGTTGATTGCAAGTCTTGTCAAGGAGATAGCCCAGCAACCCAAACTTGTTGAAGAACAAGCAATTAAGCTGACTGAGCAGCTACCAGCGCAAATACAGCAGGTTGAGAAGATCCTGCATCATATCAGGGATACCCTGATTGGATGAGCAGCCAGAATTTAGTATATCTTAGTGCACTAAAGGCATCAGAGGCAACAGAAGAACCAGCAGTAGGATTAACTGCTACAACAGGAAAAAGTGCTATTCTTACAGGAATCACCACTCTAATTAGACAAAATAACACTATTATTGAGCTCTGTGTTCAGTTGTCTAATCAGATTGCAGGAATCGAAGCTAGATTACGAGCACTAGCAGTATACATTGATGATATATTGGTATTCTCTCCTGATGAAAAATCCCACATTCAGCATCTGAAGTCAATGCTGGAAATCTGCAAAAAGAATGGGCTTATCCTAAGTCCATCAAAGATGAAAATTGGTACAGCCCAAACTAGAGAATCTCTCTCTAGGACCAAAGGAGAAGCCAAAAGAACCAAAAGGAGTCCTCAGAGTCAGAAGAAACCCGAACGATCTACTCAAGGAGGAGCTGCAGAAGTTGAAGCTAAAATCAACCTGATGGCATCTAGAACAAGGACAGTGACTCTTCCGCCAGTCACATCAAGACCTCAGTCTCAAATTGCAACAACCGGAAATCCATTAGTGGAGGAGGATCATCATTCCCGCCAGTTGCAATTATGTGACAACGACTGTCGTCAAAAGAACTCCAGTTTGGAGGTCCGGTGTATTTGACAAGGTAGTCGTATTTGCCACTGGGTTGGCCAAGGGTATCCCAGATTTCCTTGGGATGTTCTTGTTGTTCAAGGACGAGAACCATTTCTTGGCGTGGAATAGGTTCCTGGCGAATAGAACCTTCATCTTCAGAATCCACTTCATTATCATTTTGATCATAATGAATAGGATGAGGAATGGGTGCTGCTTCATAATTTCCATATTGAATGGAAACACTTCCGTCAGGGAGAGTGCGGGTTGTCGCCGTTGTTGGTTGTTGAGGAATTACCACAGTCTGTGGTGGCTTTATGATCCAATTCTTTCCCCGCAAGTGTTGAGTAGAAACCTTCTGTCCTGGAATAGCTTTTACACCTTTTGTGGTTAGATAATCCACAACATCTTCTATCCGGTAGGCAAGTCCAACGTTGGGAGTGTTGGATAGTCTTCCGACCATGCCTCTGGTAATTAAGAGGTTTGCTTGTCCACCTCTCCATGTATCATAGCCCTTTGTTTGAAAGGCCACCTGGACATAGTGATAGAAATCTTCAATTGTCATCATGGCGTTTGGGACGATATAAATCATCTGAGAACCTTGAGTCCTTTGGTATCCTTAAGAGTTTCATCAGGAAACTGGGCCAACTTTTGGATGATATGAGGTTGCATTTTGATTTCCCCATTACCGATAGTGGAGCCTAAGAAGTCCATTTGGGCTGTACCAATTTTCATCTTTGATGGACTTAGGATAAGCCCATTCTTTTTGCAGATTTCCAGCATTGACTTCAGATGCTGAATGTGGGATTTTTCATCAGGAGAGAACACCAATATATCATCAATGTATACTGCTAGGAATTCTTCTGTTCCCTTGAAGCAATTATCCATTTTTCTTTGGAAAACCGCCGGTGCATTCTTCAATCCGAAAGGCATGACAAGCCATTCGTAGAGTCCTAGTGGTGTCCAGAAAGCTGTCCATTCAATGGAGTCGGGATCCATTGCCACTTGATGAAATCCGCTTTTGAGATCAAACTTTGAGTAAATACGACTGTGACCAATTTTTGCCATAATCGTATTTATACCTGGTAGACTGTATTGATCCTTATGGGTATTGTCATTGAGGCGTTTGTAATTGCATACCATACGCTCCTTACCCTTCTTCTCTTCCTTTGTTACTGGATCAACGTAAGTTCCTGAGTACACGATAAAAGCCGTAGTTCGATGACGACTTTTACTTGGTCTGATAACCTTCAACTCCAGCAGTTGATTAATATGCTTCTGAAAACTCTGCTTCATTGCAGGAGTTACATGCTTCATTGGCTTGTCATCAATGGTGAAATCTGAATTCTTCAGATCCAGCTTGCATTTTATCTGATTACTAAGCCAATACTTCATAGGATCTTCACCTATGATGCCGCAATTCTTCAAATCTTGCGTTAGTTTTGCTGCTCTTTGTTCAAAAGAGGGATGAATAGATGGTTGAGTTATTGAATGAAATAACCATTCCTTTGAGAAGTCGTAATAATGGTCATTGAATAACTCCTGTTGATCATCTTCCTCTATTTCTTCCAGAAAATTGACTGATTGCCTTGTCTGGATTGTGATCACATTCTTGTAGAACGTGACGTTGTCTCCTTCAATTCTGACTCCTCCATACATGGATCTTATGAAGTTACAGCCAATTATCATCTGGATGTGTCCTCCGAGATTAAAGGGGAAACTATAGGTGTATGGTATCCGAAACCAATTGTCACCTATATACATCTTTCCACCTTTTAACTTCTTGTTTGCCTTCGACTGAGAATTGATACCGTTAAATTCGACAGTGTAGGTATTATCCTCAAGTGCTGCTACTGGAACTGAATCAACGTCGACCACACAGGTAGTAGCGCCTGTATCCAGAATCGCATTGAGGGTGATTCTTTCCTTGACGTCTGGAATTTCCAGTTCCACAATTATGTTGTACAGCATATTCTTCTTCCTTGAGCTGCTGCTCCGGTAGTCATAACATGAATTCCTTGGGATGACTCTGCAGCTCTAGCTTCTTCTTCTAAGTCTTGAATCTCATCTTCCTTGAATTTACCTTTGGTTCTTAGGTTTTCTGCATCTTCTTTGAGTTGTAGGAAGAGTTCAAGCTCTGTTATTCGTTCTTTATTCTGCTGCACTTCTTGTTGCAAGCGAGAATTTTCTGCTACAAGCCATTGAATGTAGCCATGCTGTTCTTACTTCACTTTGATTTCTCCTCTGTAATCGGGATCAATAACTCCTGCGCCTACTTGAATGCCATGTTCAAATGCTAGGCCTGATCGTGGAGCTATTCTTCCATAGAGTCCAACAGGGATTCCAGAGTTATTCCTGTTGATATGAGTGCTCGTCCCATGATTGTAAAAGATAAGATCCACTGGAATATAGATCATATCCAACAGATCCATCTGTTGCCCTGGAAGGTCCAGGTATCCTCTGAAATTTACAACTGCCTGCATGATTGGAAGCACAACCAGGCACTTCCTCATGATCGAAGGGATTCATGTTCCATCTGCAAGTATACAACGAGCTTAAGAGCAAGGGCGTTTTGTTCAAAATGCAATGCTCTCACCTGTATTATGTGCTCTGAAGAATATTTCAACATAAAGGTGAAGATGGAAGTAGCTCCAATCCCATACAATCAGAAGCCATTACTTCAAGGCACTATGGCAATGGTAGTCTTACGAGATACTAGATGGACAGGAGATCAAGCAATCTTTGCATCCCATTCTTTTTGCAGATTTCCAGCATTGACTTCAGATGCTGAATGTGGGATTTTTCATCAGGAGAGAACACCAATATATCATCAATGTATACTGCTAGGAATTCTTCTGTTCCCTTGAAGCAATTATCCATTTTTCTTTGGAAAACCGCCGGTGCATTCTTCAATCCGAAAGGCATGACAAGCCATTCGTAGAGTCCTAGTGGTGTCCAGAAAGCTGTCCATTCAATGGAGTCGGGATCCATTGCCACTTGATGAAATCCGCTTTTGAGATCAAACTTGAAAAATTTCAGAGACCAACAAATCCAAATAGAAAGTCTTACACGAGTCATAGAAAAACTTGAGCTAAAAATCCAAAAACAAGAAAAGGCATACAATCTCTTTCCCAGTTCATAGTTGAAAACAAACCCTTAACCCAAACTGAAGTCCTCGATCGTAAATTATAGAGATATTATGAGCAAGTTCTTGGAGTTTTGGTTTTTCAGTATTGGCAAGATCAAGATAACTTAAGCGTGCTGTTCCTGATTTATCATACCATTCATATGAGGTTGCATTTTGATTTCCCCATTACCGATAGTGGAGCCCAAGAAGTCCATTTGGGCTGTACCAATTTTCATCTTTGATGGACTTAGGATAAGCCCATTCTTTTTGCAGATTTCCAGCATTGACTTCAGATGCTGAATGTGGGATTTTTCATCAGGAGAGAACACCAATATATCATCAATGTATACTGCTAGGTCAATGGTCCAGGTATCCTCTGAAATTTACAACTGCCTGCATGATTGGAAGCACAACCAGGCACTTCCTCATGATCGAAGGGTAGACTGAGGTCTTGATGTGACTGGCGGAAGAGTCACTGTCCTTGTTCTAGATGCCATCAGGTTGATTTTAGCTTCAACTTCTGCAGCTCCTCCTTGAGTAGATCGTTCGGGTTTCTTCTGACTCTGAGGACTCCTTTTGGTTCTTTTGGCTTCTCCTTTGGTCCTAGAGAGAGATTCTCTAGTTTGGTAACCAAGTCTTCAGGAATTTGAGGGGCTTTAGCTGCCTCAACACTTGCGGGGAAAGAATTGGATCATAAAGCCACCACAGACTGTGGTAATTCCTCAACAACCAACAACGGCGACAACCCGCACTCTCCCTGACGGAAGTGTTTCCATTCAATATGGAAATTATGAAGCAGCACCCATTCCTCATCCTATTCATTATGATCAAAATGATAATGAAGTGGATTCTGAAGATGAAGGTTCTATTCGCCAGGAACCTATTCCACGCCAAGAAATGGTTCTCGTCCTTGAACAACAAGAACCTCCCAAGGAAATCTGGGATACCATCCGATCCAGCATGGCAGATGAAGAATCCAAAGCCCGATCAACGGCCAGGAATGCAATCAACCAGCTCATCTATATTCAGCAACTCAAAGTTGAAGCACTTGCAGCTGAAGCCACAGGAAGAAATGAGCAAGAAGACAAACTCCCATATGCCTACAAGCACCTCAAAGGAATTCCAATCTGAATTGTTTTTGCCTTGGAAGAGATAGAACAACTTTTGCCTTGGCTAATCTATAACTAAAAAGAACACCAATACACAGCATAGCATAATAAACTTTGAAACAGTAGAGGCTCAGTTATCCTGATAAGGGTTTTACGCTGCCATAACCATAATTAAACTAGCTCTGATACCAAAATAGGATCGAAACACAAATTTAAACACAAGGATAAGTATATGAAAACCAATTAAAAATGCATACAGACCTTATATTTAAAAGCAATTATCCATTTTTCTTTGGAAAACCGCCGGTGCATTCTTCAATCCGAAAGGCATGACAAGCCATTCGTAGAGTCCGGTAGTCTTACGAGATACTAGATGGACAGGAGATCAAGCAATCTTTGCATCTATGGAAGTGGACCCCCAAGATGTACATACTGCATGCCACTTCGTTGCAGTTCATCGAGGCTCTGTTGCTGGATGAAGGATCTTTCCACTTGTGCATCTCCTATGCAGAGAATAGCTTCTTCAGTTCTGTGTATGTAGACACGATGATGAACATCATCATGTGATCTGGATCTGTACAGAACTTCTGCCGGGGCTATGGATGCTCTTTCTGCCATGGATACTTGTAGTTGCACAGTTGGATCCATTTGTTGTTCCAGTGTATTGACTGGCCTTCCAGGGCAACAGATGGATCTGTTGGATATGATCTATATTCCAGTGGATCTTATCTTTTACAATCATTGGGACGAGCACTCATATCAACAGGAATAACTCTGGAAATCCCTGTTGGACTCTATGGAAGAATAGCTCCACGATCAGGCCTAGCATTTGAACATGGCATTCAAGTAGGCGCAGGAGTTATTGATCCCGATTACAGAGGAGAAATCAAAGTCCTTCTGTTTAATCTGGGAACTGAAGTGTTTAAAGTCGAACCTCAACAACGAATTGCCCAAATCATCTTTGAAAGAGTATCACTACCACTCATCAGGATGAAGGATTATGTCGACTACACTTTCAGAGGAGATAAAGGTTTTGGTAGTTCAGGAATGACTCTGAAGTCTTGTACCATATTTATGCTCCGAGAATCGGACCATACATACTAGTTAGGAAAGAAAGGAGGTTATAGGTCAATGGTCTAGGTATCCTCTGAAATTTACAACTGCCTGCATGATTGGAAGCACAACCAGGCACTTCCTCATGATCGAAGGGATTCATGTTCCATTTGCAAGAATACAACGAGCTTAAGAGCAAGGGCGTTTTGTTCAAAATGCAATGCTCTCACCTGTATTATGTGCTCTGAAGAATATTTCAACATAAAGGTGAAGATGGAAGTAGCTCCAATCCCATACAATCAGAAGCCATTACTTCAAGAACAGCATGGCTACATTCAATGGCTTGTAGCAGAAAATTCTCGCTTGCAACAAGAAGTGCAGCAGAATAAAGAACGAATAACAGAGCTTGAACTCTTCCTACAACTCAAAGAAGATGCAGAAAACCTAAGAACCAAAGGTAAATTCAAGGAAGATGAGATTCAAGACTTAGAAGAAGAAGCTAGAGCTGCAGAGTCATCCCAAGGAATTCATGTTATGACTACCGGAGCAGCAGCTCAAGGGAAGAAGAATATGATGTACAACATAATTGTGGAACTGGAAATTCCAGACGTCAAGGAAAGAATCACCCTCAATGCGATTCTGGATACAGGCGCTACTACCTGTGTGTCGACGTTGATTCAGTTCCAGTAGCAGCACTTGAGGATAATACCTACACTGTCGAATTTAACGGTATCAATTCTCAGTCGAAGGCAAACAAGAAGTTAAAAGGTGGAAAGATGTATATAGGTGACAATTGGTTTCGGATACCATACACCTATAGTTTCCCCTTTAATCTCGGAGGACACATCCAGATGATAATTGGCTGTAACTTCATAAGATCCATGTATGGAGGAGTCAGAATTGAAGGAGACAACGTCACGTTCTACAAGAATGTGATCACAATCCAGACAAGGCAATCAGTCAATTTTCTGGAAGAAATAGAGGAAGATGATCAACAGGAGTTATTCAATGACCATTATTACGACTTCTCAAAGGAATGGTTATTTCATTCAATAACTCACCATCTATTCATCCCTCTTTTGAACAAAGAGCAGCAAAGCTAACGCAAGATTTGAAGAATTGTGGCATCATAGGTGAAGATCCTATGAAGTATTGGCTTAGTAATCAGATAAAATGCAAGCTGGATCTGAAGAATTCAGATTTCACCATTGATGACAAGCCAATGAAGCATGTAACTCCCGCAATGAAGCAGAGTTTTCAGAAGCATATTGATCAACTGCTGGAGTTGAAGGTTATCAGACCAAGTAAAAGTCGTCATCGAACTACGGCTTTTATCGTGTATTCAGGAACTTACGTTGATCCAGTAACAAAGGAAAAGAAGAAGGGTAAGGAGCGTATGGTATGCAATTACAAACGCCTCAATGACAATACCCATAAGGATCAATACAGTCTACCAGGTATAAATACGATTATGGCAAAAATTGGTCACAGTCGTATTTACTCAAAGTCCATGATTCAATGCAATTATGACAAACTAAACGACAAACTTAAATAAATATCCCAACAGCTTTTCTCAGTGGAGACTGAGTAGTGATTGAAGTAGGATATGATAACAATACACACCATACAATATTAATAATACAGGGGCCCACCACATCTCCGCATGCTTCTTCGAATAATGTAGGGGACAATTTCTTTGACGCAGGCAGTGACGTCAGTATGGAGTGTGAATCATGAGGGTGGAAACATCGAACAGCTGTCCCTTGATGTCTTCCAGGTCTTTGAGGTGCTTGTAGGCATATGGGAGTTTGTCTTCTTGCTCATTTCTTCCTGTGGCTTCAGCTGCAAGTGCTTTCCGAACTGTTTAACGCGCGCGGATACCCCCTGGGCATGTTACAGGTACCCTTTTTTTTAACCATCTGGACTAGTTGCATATCGAAAACCATAGAGACTGATCCAAACTAGGATAGGATGCATACCTGAATGCTGGATTGCGTTAAACCGCATTGTTTGAATAGTGAACCCTAGTTCCTGACGAAACTAGGGCAGGGTAACCCTACCCCCTCATAGAAGTGTTTCGGACCTCACTTACTTGGTATGTTCTTTACAGTGAAACTGTACAAGAACGTGTGTATCAATTGCAAGTTGGGTAACAATTTTCAGGGTAGAATTCAGTGTTGAGTGCAGTCCTACTGCTTTGATTACATCTGTGTGTTGTTCACATCTAAGTTGAGGTGTTGTGCGGTTTGCGATTTTTGCTTTCCTTTTGCTTTAGTTCTTTTTGGTAGGTAGTTTATCACAATTGTTTCGAACAGTTCGAATATCCCCCAAGCGCTCTGGACCCGCGTCAAGAGGCTTTACAGATCTGGAGATCTTGTTAGGGGACAACCTATGTTTGCTTCGCTTCCACCGGTTACCAATCTAGCAGACACCCTTCAGTTCACCTGCATCTGGTCACGCTCAGTCTTCTACATCCAGTCCAATAAGAAATTACTTGCCAATTCCAATGGCACAATATCCCCTGGTTAGCATGGAGGACTTGATCTGTCACCTCTAGCAAACAATGGAAACCATGCAGTGAGATGCTGCTCGGCAGGCTGAAGTCACAGTCCATCAAGCCGAAGTAAAAAACAAGCTCCAACAACAACAACCACAGCAGGCAACAGCTTATGCATCTCATGCGCCTCTAGTGGGTATCCCAGCACCCGGAATTACTGCTAATGCCAGACTGAGAATCAGGGCAACCCGATAGACCCCATCTCATCACAAGCCTCCAAGGCACCAGTGTACCAAACTGACACACCGTTTGAATTTGAAGTTGACTCGACTGTGCTTAAGGTCAACAAGCTGGAGAAGCTTTTCAGGCAGACACAGGGCGTGAACTCTATCCCTAACATCGAAGATGGATATACTGACTCCACAGTAACCTTGCCAGACTGGTTCAAAATGACACACATAGATCAGTTCGATGGTTCCAGAGACCACATGGTTCATTTTCGGTTGTTCTCAGACATTCTTCGGGCCTATGGGCCTTACCCAATTTCAAAAACTCTCACTCTTTGCTGAACCCTGTCAGGTATAGCAACTATCTGGTATGCGAAGCTCGAGGATTTTGTGAAACATAGTTGAAAGGAAATGGCTGAGGCCATTATTGCACAATACTCCTACAGCACCCAAATCAAGGTTACAACCCGTGATCTCGAAGCAACACGCCAGGAGCCGAAGGAGGGCTTCTCAGAATTCGTAACAAGGTGAAGGGCTAAGGCTTCAATGATGACTACACGACCTTCAGAGAAAGATCAGATAAGAATGGTAGTCCGTAATCTGCACAGAAAGTTGTTGCAGAAGATGATAATCCTATCCTTGTTCACATTCACAGAGCTCCATGAGATGGGAGTTCAGATTGAGGATGCCATGAAACAGGGCTTGATAACTGATGAGAAAGAGTAGGCCAAGAGGCCTTTAGTGCGCAGTTCCAATGCAACCACTAGTGGAAGCACAGCTGCACGGCCATCTAATGTGAGTGTTGTTGTAGACACCCCATTTTTGACCAACCTCAAGACTTAGACGTCATCGCTTATGCACTCGATGATTACGATTGCATTTGTTCGCTTTGAGTACCGAAGTT
Source organism: Camellia japonica (assembly GCA_030407325.1). Lineage (NCBI taxonomy): Eukaryota > Viridiplantae > Streptophyta > Magnoliopsida > Ericales > Theaceae > Camellia > Camellia japonica. Next base: position 158,653,967 of record JAPPVO010000016.1, read on the forward strand.
CTTAGTGGGACACCGTATCTTTGAGCCTTTAAAGCTTGTCCATTCTGTGCTTTGTTTTGGACCAAAAGCTTGGTTTTTTGAGTCTGGAACTTTTGGTGACCTGTTGGCCACCACCTTAGGCTGTCGGCCATGGATTGTGGTTGTCGGCCATTGGTGTGGCCGGTTGGCCACCAATGTCTTTTCTAGATATTTGTTAACAGCTGTGCCAGCTGTTAGCACATTGAGCTGCATCTCCCTACATGTGTATGGTAGGATGTTTCTAAGCTTAAGGCTTGTTTTTCTACATATAAGGGGAATCCTCCCCCATTTTGGAGGGTTAGCAATTTTGGAACAAAATTCTCTCTCTCTCTTTACATTTCTCTCTCTCTCTCTAGTAATTTTGTGCATAGTTACTTCAACACACTCCACTTTTGTCTATCAATCCTTAACAAAAGTTGTTAGTCTTTGGGCTGAGGTATAGTTTTGAGCTCTAGGAGGAGGTCTTGGCTTGGTTTATTACCTCATTTGTGCCTTCCCTTCAAGAGGTATAACACTCTCCTTTTATACTTGTTTTGCACACTTGCTTTGCCATCTTTTTAAACTATTTTGGGGCTAGTTTTGAATTGTCAAAAATTCTATTTTTGTGGCCTAAAGGTGGTGGTTTGAGGCCATTTTCAATTAAAGGGTGGTTCACCCTTCTTACTTCTTAGTTTGTAAAGTTTTTGCACCTTTGTTCACCACTTTCAAACCAACTTTTTTGGGCCTTTTAACCACTGTATTTTAGAGGTTTTTCAGTAGCAAAAAACTCATTTTGAAGTCCAAACTTGGAGGGGTTAGCCTCCCCTCCTTGCGTCTTGTTTGCATGCCTAGTTAGCCCCATGTATTGGCTTAATGTTTTAGCTTTTTGTGGCTCAAGTCCAGCATGTTTTTAACTCTATTTTGAGCTAGTTTGCCATTGCTTTGGCTGTTTGGTACCTTTTGAGTCTTGTATTGCATAGTTGCAGTGTAAGTCCTTTCACTAACTTGGTGTTTTAAGGCTTTAACCACCATTGGTTTAAGTTGATTGCATGTTTTAGTGCTTTTTCTCACCTAATTTCAGCACGTATAATCTCTGCAATCTCCCTCATTTCTTCACTTTTTCATTTGCTTTAAGGGTTGTTTAAGCTTGAGATTGAGGCTTATGCTTAATGGTTTAATCCTCCTTTGAGGGGTCATTACTAACGGCATAAAGCTTCTCTCATGCCTTCAACTATCCCTTGGTTGACACTTCTTTCATCTTAGAAGACACTCACCAATGGACAAATTGATTAATGAGTGATTTGGTAATTAAAATGTGTAAACAAAATTGGCAAGTAAAAGAGACAAGATAAGCATTCCTTTGTATTGCATTGCATGTGTTCAAATCGGACGTTAATTTAAACACAAGGAAAATGGGACATTTCATACTCAAAAGCGATGAAATATGCCATTTTCCTATGTCTCCATTGCCCTTGATCATCATGATAGGGTGATGGTCATTTTGGTCTCATTTTGCATTTATTAAACTTGCACAATTGCTTTTACAAGCCATCATGCAATGAAATTGCTTGGTTGATGATTTATGAACCAAATTTTGTCCCTCCTTTGATTTCCCTATGAAAAAGAAAGGCAAAGTGTGCAAACAACCCTTGAGAAATACACTATTTTGCTCTGTTTACTCTCTGTTGCAACAAGGAACTCCAGGTTATCAATGGCCGACAGCCACAACCAGTAGCCGTCCGGCCACCAGTGGTAGCCGACCAGCCCCTTGTCAGCCATCAGTGAAATTTGCACAGTGTGTTGGTAAGGTGGAGCAGAGGTGTTCTGGAAGTGGGCAGCATTGTCAGTGCTCAAATGTGCAAACAGAGGCTTGCATTCCAAGCTTGTTTAACATTTAAATATCTAGCTTAAATACATGTTGTAATTAATTAGTTGTAGCTAATTAAGAGTTGTAATTAATTAGTTAGTTAACTAGTTATTTGATTTTGTTTTGTAATTAGTTAACTAGAATAGTTAATTAATTTGAGTTTTGTAATAATTAGTTAGCTTAATTAGCATAGCTAGTTGGCTTTTATTCATTCGGACCCTCTTTCGTGAGGGCATAATGTTGTAATAAGTGTGCGTGCGTATGTGTATGTCTTCCAACCCAACGTCTTTCTCCCTTTTATTTAACCACTTTTGATGGTTAGATTAAGAGCATCATGTTTCAAATTAGCATACCTTATGCCTTATGCTTGCATGCATTCATTTGTATTGCATGCACCGAGGCTCGGTGCATCATTCAAACTGCATTGTCATTTCAATGTCTTATTTGAATACGTGTTTAATCGCATGTTGTTCAAATCGATTCATAAGCCATATTAGTAGGCGAGCCTATTAGTTGCATATTGCATGTGTTGCATTAGACATCTTGTATAGGTAGGATCATGCATATTTTTCTAACTAGTTTCTGTTTTAGTTTGGAGTACTAGGTGAGTTTTTATGCTTTAGCATACTTGCATAAGTGTGAATGTTTCCATGATTAGCATGCTTGCCATGAGGCTATGTGCTTAAATGCTAAACTGCTTGAATGCATGTGGATGAAGGCTTGTTGTTTGAAGTGGAATGATTCAACAAATGTGAGTTTTAAGGCCACTTTGTTGAGTGGCAAATCATGTTTTAAGACCGCTATGTTTGGTGGCAAATCCGCAAACTTTAAGCCCACTTGAGCTGGCAAATTCAAACCATTTTCGCAATCAAACATGAGTTGAATTGTTCCAATTTGAGCTAACTAGTCTATACTTGCTTGTGCGCATCACGTAGTAAAGCTAGCTTAATAACCGGAATAAGAGCACATAATGTACATAAAAATCATATCATGATTAGTAGAGGCTGATCTTTGATCGGGCAAGCGGGGGTGTTCAATTCATGACCTTCCCCTCTCGTACCTAAGTTCCCAAGCCGAGGCAACTTTGGTGACGACAAACACGTGGCCTTTGGCACAAGTCATGGGTTTCCTAAATTTCCCCAAAAATAAAATATTTCGGTGGCGACTTTGTACCTGGCAAAGTAGTCCAATTTTGGCATTATTTGATTTAAAATCGATTTTCCAAAATGATTTGCCAGATTTGGACTCTTTGATGTTTATCAGTTTCACATTGCACTTGTGAGATTAGATTCAGAACCGTGGGAGTCTGAACTGTAGGGCCTTCTTTTAAACCTTCCAAAAGGGGCCGCGAAAAAGGCAAGCCTTAGTTTCTGGTGACTCTGCTGGGGATTTAGAGAACTTGACTCGAACTCATGATATGATTGTTTATTTACACTTATGTGTTTCTTTGCATTTGCATTTGTATCGGTGCGCCTAAGTCTCAGTGTTTGCCATCTGCTATTCCTAAACAGTTTGTCAGAGGCTTGCTTGGAAAAGCTTACCAAAAGGCTGACCGGTTGCGGGCTCTGCCACGATGGGAACGTAACCCTTGGATCTGGACTACCATTATACCGTTTCATCCTCCTTTCACTTCTCGGTGTTACGTGTGAGTGGTATATTGGGTAGTTTTGCTGAGGTACCCTTTTTTGACCAATCGACCTAGTTGCATATCGGAAGCCATAGAGACTGTTCCAAACTAGGACAAGTTGCATACCAGAATTCAGGATTGTGTGAAACTGCTATTTTTGAATAGCGAACCCTAGTTCCTGACGAAACTAGGACAGAGTGACCCTACCCCATTATAGGGGTGTTTTCGCTCTCACTTAACTGTTATGTGCTTTTAGAGTGAAACTCTATAGGAAAGTATGTATCAGTTGCAAGTTTGGGCATTAGTTTTGGGGCAGAAATCAGTGTTGAGTATAGTTCTCCGGCTTATCATTGCAACTGTGTGTTGTCTGTGTCTGAGCCGAGGTGCTGTGCGGTTTCTTATTTTTATTTTCTTTTTGTTTTATTTCTTTTTGCAAGGTAGTTTTTCACCATTGCTTCAGACGATTCTGTTACCCCCCAAGCACTCTAGACCCGTGTGAGAAGGATTTGTAGATCTGAGGATCTTGTTAGAGGACAGCCAGTGTTTGTTTCACTTCTACCAGTTACCAGATGGAGAAGGATCATGCAGAATTCACCAATCCAGCAGTCACTTTTTATTTCGCTTGTACCCAGTCAGGCCCAATCTTCTACTTCTAGTCCAAAAGAGAGTATTCGCTAGTTCTGATAGCTTAACATCCCCCAATCAGCATGGAAGATATGCTTCGACAGCTCCAGCAGACTATTAAGACTATACAACTAGATGCTGCCCGCCAAGCAGAGGTCACAGCCCGCCAAGCAGAAGTGATAAATGGGCTTCAGCAATAGCAACCACAATCGGTAGTGGCCTTTGCATTCCATGCACCCCCAATGGGAATTCTGATACCCGGGGTCATAGTCAATGTCCAAGAGAATATGGGCATTCCGGCAGATCCGATCCCACCTCAGACCACTAAGGCACCAGCATGCCAAACGAAGGTGCCATTTGAATTCGAGGTTAACCCCACTGTATTGAAGGTCAACAAGCTGGAAAAGCTCTTTAAGCAGGCGCAGGGCGTGAATTCAATCCTTGACATTGAGGATGGATACACAGATTTCGCAGTGACTCTGTCGGACAGATTCAAGATGCCGTATATAGACCGGTTTGACGGCTCCAGGGATCCCATGGTCCATTTGTGTTTATTCTCTGATATCCTACGACCAATGGGTCTCACCAAACTTCAAAAGCTGTCACTTTTTGGCCGGACCCTGTTAGGTATAGCGGCTATCTAGTATGCAAAGTTGGAAGACTCCGTGAAATGAAACTGGGAGGAAATGACCGAGGCCTTCATTGCGCAATACTCCTACAATACCCAAATCGAGGTCACTACTCATGATCTTGAAGTGACTCGTCAGGTGCCAAAAGAAGGCTTCTCAGATTTTGTGACTGAATGGAGAGCTGCTAAGGCCTCTATGACTACTATCTGGCTGTCTGAAAAGAACCAAATCAGAATGGTGGTCCGTAACTTGCAAGGGAGGTTATTATAGAAGATGATAATCTTGTCTTTGTTTACATTTGCCGAGCTCCATGAAATAAGGGTTCACATTGACGATGCGATGAAATAGGGGCTGATAGACTATGAGAAAGAACAGCCCAAGAGGCCTTTTACACGCAGCTCCAATGTAACCATAGGTGGTAGCACCTCCGCATGGCCTTCGGATGTGAGTATGGTCACCACCACACCCAAAACTGCCAACCTGTTCGCCAACACTTCCAACACAACTCCACAGACCTCAACCAGCCAAGCCCGATCTCAAAAGGTCTTTACCCCGCTCTACATGCCTTTATCCAAAGCCCTAAGGGTCCTAATCAGAAAGGGGCATCTTAAACCACTAGAGCCTCATCCTCTACCCAATCCTCTACCCTCGAGACACAACCCGGCCAAATACTGCACTTTTCACCAACAACACGGTCATAGCACTGATCAATGCTATAGGCTGTGTCATGAGATTCAAGATCTCATTGACAGTCAGGTGATAGCACCTCCCGAAAACCCAACGTCACTAAAAATCCTCTCCTACCACATAACCAAGTCCCTCCACCCCGCTATATAAACCTCATCCACACACTGGCCCTCCCTTATAACCCCAGTATATACATCATCCCTTCCCACCTACCTAAGCCAGCGATGTTCATTCCTGAGAGCACAGACTTGTGCATGATGAGCACGTCTTCACTCCAACCCGAACCAATGGTGGTGACAGTGGAAAATAAAGGGAGTTCAGCCTTGGTGGAGAATATCAGTCTGTTGCCCGAGGGCTCCAAGGACTTATCTGAAGGGACGTACAACCCGAGCTGTAATATTGTGCCAATCAATCAAGCTAAGCTGGAAGTGGTGTTGCCAACTAGGATGGAGGTTAGTGTAGTTCAAGAAGATAGGCCAAGTCAGGGATTAGATGATCTAGCCGACCTGGAGAAGGACATAAACAATTTGCAATTCTTTGATGAGCAAGATCAAGGGGACGTGCATCTTGATTGGTTTGATCTAAATGGGTCGACAAACAATTTTGGATGGCTAAGTGATGAACCCGATATAGATGAGGGAACTGAATTAAAGCTGGAAGAATAGAAAGCGGGAACCACTACAGTGGCCGGAATGGCCGAAGACAAGGGGAAATGGCCGGAGAGCACCGGTGTCAAGAATTTAGCTCAAGAATTGGGTGTCATGAGCACCGCTGATACAGAGTAAGAGGCCTCATTGAAGTGGTTTGAAAAAGAAAGGGATCAAAACAAATAGGAAGTTGGAATAGCTCAACACCCTGCAGGGAATGTTTCTACTGAGAGAACACTTAGACCGGAACTGGACAATTGCTTGTCGGTTGCCGAAGGTATATGGTAAGAAGATGATGATCTGCATCTTGCCCACACTGACGAGAATTGGGGCGAAGACCTTCCTGACAACACTTAGTATGTGGAAGAAGTCAACCATATGACAAGAAGTGGCCGATATTTCAAACCACAGCATCTGGACCAACCCGAGGCATCCGGGAAGGATAAAGAAGTTGAGAAACAGAAGGAAAAGCAGTTAGAGGAAGAGGCTGTGCTGAAATAGTTGAAGAAGATTCAAGTTGACATATCTATCTGGGGGTCTGCTTATGGCTTCGCGAGTGCATAGACAGGCTGTACTGTCGGCAATGGATAAAGCTAAGTTGTGCATTGACACCACCCTAGAACAACTAGTGGGATTAGTCTTGCTGGGGGCCGCTGCGCCAACTTTGACCTTTTCAGACAAGGAATTGCCGTCGGCAGGCTCTACACACAACAAACCTTTATACATATGAGTGGAGTGCCGAGAAAAGTAGGTGCCAGTGGTATTGGTTGATATTGGATCAGCAATCAACGTCTGCCCATCTCGTATGACTTATGCTATTGGTCTGAAACCGGCTAATTTTGTGCCTACAGGCCAGGTGATTCAGGCGTATGACAATACAAGCAGAGAGCTGATGGGGACAGTGCAGATTAGAGTACAGGTTGGCCCAGCTCAACAGGACATCTAGTTCCATGTCTTGGATGTTCCGGCCACTTTCAACTTACTACTTGGGCGACCTTGGTTGCACCAAGTGAAAGCTGTCTTTTCCACCCTCCACCAAATGCTAAAGTACCCCCATGGAAAAGTGGTAGCCATAGTCTTCAGAAATTCATCTATACATCCTCCGCTAGATATCACTACACCTATGTTGGAGATCATGCATGGCGAAGAGGATGTTTTCCTTTTTGGGTTTACCTTGGCTGAGGCCTAAGTAATTCAGAATATCCTGGCCATCGATGAGGCTTGTATGTCAGCACCGAATCTACGTACTTCATAAACAAGCCACAGCACATACCCGGAATGGGATTAGGAAGAAGTGGCCGGAAGGGCGTCACTATATTGGTCGATGTGCCACATAACCCACATTCCTTTGGCCTTGGCTATACGCCCACCAAAGAAGACTGGGTGAGGAAAAGGAAAGAGATGGTAAGAAGAGCCAAAGCTAAGCAGACCGGGAAACACTACGAGCTTGTGCACCGACCAATTCGAGGAACCCTGAATGGTTATTTTGTTCAGGAGGGTGAAGACTTCCTATTCGGTGGTTTCCCCGAACCCTGGTTCAACTCTGAAAAGCAGCGGGTTTGTGGCTTTGAAATTTTCTTTGACTTGCAGTAGCAAGACAATGATACAGAAGAATAGACTGGACTAAGCGCTGAGGGTGCAAAGAGCATAGAAAGTGATTTCGACAGCAACGAGTCTGAAGTAGGAGCAACACCGGCATGTCTCCTTTCAGATCCTCAAATCAACTTAGAGAGCTTGGGGGATAACCTGACTGTTTCCATGATCGGAGACCAACCGGGTGCGAACTCTTCTAGCAGCATCTTGGATGCATCTGACGCACCATCCCTCATTTGGTAGTTGGAGGAGGGCTACCTGTCTTGCAGTTCTGAGTCGAGTACTGAACCAAAATCTAATTCCGCAAAGTCTGTAGAGTCGGAATCAGATTCCGGTTCTTCTGAGTTTGTGTCCGTTATTTTTGGGATTGATAACTCGGATGCCGAGGTTTTGTCCAGATCATCCTTTTCCTTTTCTTTTGAGTCAGCTGTAACTGAAGAACTGGATGAGCTTGACCTTGTGAATGAGAATGCCACTACAGATTCTGAGTATTTCTCTATGCCGCTTGTTTATTGCATTGATCATGATTTTCAAAATTTTGATGGAAAAGATGAGGAAGGAATTCCTCTGGTTTTGAAATTTTGATTAATCGGGAGGAGGAGAGGTTTGCAAAACCCCTCATTGATGAAATCATTGCTATTAATGTGGGTACTGAGAAGGATCGGCGTCTGGTCCAATTCGGCTCCACGTTGTCTTCGGAGGAGCGCGAGCGCTTAGTCGCTTTATTAAAAGATTTCAAAGATGTTTCCGCGTGGTCCTACGAAGACATGCCTGGAATCGATCCTTAGATTGTACAGCATCGGGTCCTTCTTGACCCCGAGGCCCGACCCATCAAACAGAAGTTGCAGAGAATACGCCCGGATTGGGCTTTGAAGATTAAGAAGGAGGTCACCAAGCAGATAGACGCAGGGTTCTTGCTAGTATCTGAGTATCCAACTTGGTTGGCCAACATTGTTCCGATGCCAAAGAAAGACGACAAGATTCGGGTGTGTGTGGACTTTAGGGATCTGAACAGAGCCAGTCCGAAGGACGACTTTCCCTTACCGCACATTGATGAATTGGTGGACTTCACCGCAAGCCATGCGTTGCTCTCCTTCATGGATGGATTTTCCAGGTCTAACCAAATTCTGATGGCACCCGAAGACAGAGAAAAAACTACTTTCACTATGCTGTGGGGAACCTACTACTATCAAGTGATGCCATTTGGGTTGAAGAATGCCGGGGCTACCAATCAACGAGCTGCAACCACATTTCTACATGATATGATCCATAAAGAGGTCAAGGTGTATGTGGACGACATGATTGTCAACTCCAAGGAAGAGAGGGTCACTACACCGCCTTGAAAAAATTCTTTCAACGGATCAGAGAATACTGGTTGAGGTTAAATCCATAGAAATGTACTTTCGGTGTAACAGTAGGGAAAATGCTGGGTTTATTGATCACATAAAGGGGCATCGAGGTAGATCCTTCCAAAATCAAGGCCATCCTAGAAATGCCACCACCAAGGACTAAAAAGGAGGTGTGAGGCTTTCTGGGTAAAGTGCAATTCATAAGATGGTTTATTTCTAAATTAACCTTGACTTGTGAACCACCATTTGGTCTCCTGAAGAAATAAAAGAAATTCCGATGGGATGACCGATGTCAATTCACTTTCGAGTAGGTCAAGTAGTATCTTCAGAATCCACCTGTGTTGTCACCGCCAAAGTCGGGAAAGCCCTTGATTTTGTATCTGTCACTAACGGACACAACGATGGGATGCATGCTTGCTTAGGAATTCGATGATAGGGTAGAGAAAGCCATCTATTACCTGAGCAAGAAAATGTTGGATTATGAGACCCGCTATACTCCGCTAGACAAAGCTTGCCTAGCCTTGGTATGGGCTACCAGGAAGTTGAGGCACTACCTATTAGCTCACTCCGTAATTCTGGTTTCAAGATTAGATCCTATCAAATATCTCTTTGAGAAACCAGCGCTTACGGGTAGGCTAGCCCGTTGTTTGCTTCTCCTTTTCGAATTTGATATGAAGTATTTCACTCGCAAGTGCGTCAAAGAGAGAGCAGTAGCAGAGTTCCAGGCAGATCACCCAGTGAAAGGGGATGAAGCGGTAGAATACCTGTTCCCGAATGAAGCTATTCTGCAAGTTGAGGAAGAGATTTGGACAATGTACTTTGACGGAGCGTCTAATCAATATGGTTATGGGATAGGGGTATTTCTGATAGCACCTGACAATTCCCACATACCCTTAGCCTTCAAACTCCAGTTCAAAGTATCCATTAATAAAGGAGAATATGAGGCATGTATCGTTGGTTTGGAAGCCGCCCTGGAACTAGGGGCAAAAAGGTTGGACGTCATTGGGGATTCGAACCTAGTTGTGTCTTAAGCAAAAGGAGACTAGAAGGTCAAAGAAGAAAAGATGATCTTAAGTGAAAGGAGACAGGAAGGTTAAAGAAGAAAAGATGAAGATCTATCACTAGACCCTGGATGTTCTGATTTCTAAGTTTGAGAAGCTGACTTTCACGCATCTACTAAGAGAGAACAACAGGTTCGCTGACACCTTATCAACTCTATCTTCCATGATAGACATCCCGTTTAGAATCCAGATGCATCCGATCATCACTGAGTAGAGGTATACGCCGGCCTACGAGTCTATCGCCGTAATAGATGAAGTGCGAGATCAAAACCCTTAGTTTTATGATATTTGGAACTTCTTGGAAAAGGAGGTTTATCCACCAGGGCGAATACCAATGATAAGACGGCAATACGGCAAATGGCCATTCAATTTATCATCTGCAGAGGTAAACTATACAAGAGGGGTCATCTAGGAATGCATAAGTTGTGTGTCGACGTAGAGGAATCAAAGCACCTAATGGAGGCCATCCATGGGGGAGAGTGCAGAGCACACATGAACAGAGTAAGTTTAGCCTGGAAGATTCTCAGACAAGGTTACTATTGGTCTACTATGGAGGAGGATTGTATCAGTTTTGTTCGGCGATGCCACAAATGCCAAATTCATGCCAATCACATAAATATTCCACCGTTGAAACTGTATATGACTTCACTATGGCCTTTCTCAGTCTAAGGAATCGACGTCATTGGTGCAGTCACCCCAAAAGGGTTAAATGGGCATGAATACATTCTGGTGGCAATTAACTACTTTACAAAGTGAGTGGAAGCTCAATCTTATGCAGTGTTGAAGGCAGCGCATGTGGCTAAGTTCATCCGAAACATCATTTGTCGTTATGGAGTCCCAAACGAGATTATTTCAAATAATGGCTTCCATTTCAAGAAAGAAGTGATTGACTTGTTGGAGAAATACAATGTAGCTTTTCATAAGTCATCCACATACTAGCCACAAACCAATGGAGCTGTTGAGGCCGCCAATAAGAACATCAAGCATATTTTGCAGAAGATGGTTGAAACCTACAAAGACTGGCCAGACAAATTGTCATTTGCACTTTGGGGTTATAGGACTTCAATTCGGACGTCTGCTGGGGCCACTCCTTACTCTCATTGTTTATGGGATGGAAACTGTTCTGCCGATCGAAATAGAAGTTCCGTCTCTACGGGTTATGGCTGAATGTCAGATAGCAGAGGCAGACTAGCAGTAGAGCAGGTTCGAAGAACTGATGCTATTGGATGAGAGAAGGTTGAAAGCACTGTACCATATTCAAGGTTATCAACGCAGGATTGCCAGGGCTTTTAACAAGAAAGTTAAGTCTCGAAATCTTAAAGAAGGGGATTTGGTGCTAAAAGACAACCGAGCTCCCATCCATGACCCTAGGGGCAAGTTCAGACCCAATTGGACTGGTCCTTATATCATCAAAGCTATCGGGTTGGGTGGAGTTGTTATTCTCATGGACTTGGATGGCCTAGAATTTTCCAAACTGATCAACATGGACAAGTTGAAAAAATACTATCCCTGAGAGGCTCGCTAGGCTGGAAACCCAGAAGGGCGACCTAGGTAAAAGTTAGAGCACAAAAAATTAGAAATAAAGAAAAACTGAGCTCGCAAGTTTGAAAACCCTAAAGAGCGGCCTTGGCAAAACTTAGAGTGCAAAAGGAGAGCATTAATACTCGAGTGAACTCGAAGCGAACTACGTAAGGCCTGATTCCCATCTTCGGGATATGTAGGCAACTTCATCCTGAAGTTCAGCCGTAAACACCTTCAACTCAACTGTCCTATCTATGTGTTTGATCAGGTCATCTTTGTCTACCTAAATGGTTGGTTGTGATCCTCTCTGAAAACTGGTTACAATGCTGTGCAGTGCCATTCAAGACAAGGGGCAATTTGTGATTTTCGGGTTCGAGGTTATACATCTGAAGGATAGATTCTGTGCGTGTCAGGTTGTGATCCTTATCGAAAATGGTTTTGAAAAGTTTTGATAAAAGTTGATTTTTTCTCAAATTTTACATTTTATAACTTAGACTATGTTTGGACCAAAAGGAAGACTTTCAGTGCTCATAACTTTAATTTCAATGATTTCAATACAAAGTTTGTGAGACCCCTAATTTTTGTAAACTTTATTAGGTCCCTAAATTTTGAGTTATTATAATAAAGCCCTTAATTCGTTGATTGTTCGCAAATTAAACCCTAGAACCGAAAACGCATCATGGACGAACCCATAAAAACCCTAATCTACCCTGGAAGCTTAGAAATCATTTCTAACACTCTAATATTAATTATTTAACTCTCAAATTTTAGATTCATCGCTCTAAACCTTAACTTCCGGTTTTCACAGTCTCCGTTCGGTTATTTACCTTTAAATTCAAAGCAAGATAATACAAACCGAATTATTTTTCATAACACTAATTTATTAACTCTATATTTGAAAATAGATACTTTAATTGACCCCAAACAAGTACCATTATATATTTATATATACACTTGTACCCTAAAATCTTTTTTTAACATTACATTTTATAATTTCCAAGAATTGTACACAAATATATATATATATATAACAAGTCCATCAATTCACCATCACATGGGTAACTATCATACCTTCTAGGTTATAATCATTGTACTTTAGTACAAACAAATCCCTTGAAATCTTGGAGCAATGATGACCTTGGTACCTATAAAGATTTGCTATGAGTGTACTTCTAACTAGAAGGTATTTAAATTAGCCCTAAACCTAACTAGATCATAATTAAATACACAAATAAGGTTCCAATATATGAATTTAATTTCAAGCCCTCACTTCTTTTATTAATTTCAAGATTTGCCCCAAACTAGTACATGTACTTTTTATACTATAGTACCATCAAATCAATTTGTGGATCTATCTATATACATTGGGAATATGTCCATAGTACTCATATATTGAATAAAATATACCCCATTTCCCTTCCCCATGGCCGGCCAACCTAGGAGAGTGTGGGGGATCAATTTTCAAGGCTTGTAATCATGACATTCTAGAAGCAAAGTACCAAGTACAAGGGTTATGTTCCCAACCTAGTTCCATTCCAACTAGAGGCCAACTAAATCTTGTCTAATCACATAATTAAGTCCCCTAATCACTTCCTATTCCATTAGACTCCAAGTAAATCCAAACTTTTCAAACCAATTCCAACTAATGGGCCTTTGTGTCTTTTCACACCAAATTTGCCTATATACACAACCACCCACTTAGCATAGCAAACACAAACAACACACACACACACCTACATTTGGCCTAGAGGAGAGTAAGAGAAAAGTCTTGAGAGGGAGAGGAAGGAAGAGGAGAGCAATCTTGTTCAACTTGGCCTAGCCTAGCAAGTAAGCCGCAACACAACTCTCTCTTTTATTTTCCTTTTTCAAATACATGCTCTTAGAAGTTTTAAACATTCATTTCAAATTTGTTTTGATAGTATTCCCATGTTAAAAATGAAATGAGTTGAGCCTTGATTTTACCCTTCTTGTATCGGTATAAGACTACCTTTTCCATATCAAACTCTCAAAATTTCCAAAGGCACACCTTCACCTTAAATTTCTAAGTTTAATACATTTTATTTAGCAAGTTTTCATCACAATATAAGTGGAAAAATTCCCCTAGCCGACCTCTTTTCTCATCAACTTTCTATTTTCAAGAACTATGCTAGAAAAATCTATTTTATAGCCAACTTTCCAAAATTATAGAAAAATGCATAAAAATCTTCTGGACCTCCATTTTATTTAAAAATCTTTCTTAAGGAGTTATCTTTCAACTAAAATTGGTTTCATTGAAAACGAGTGAGCGGTTTGTGAGAAAATCTGATTTTCGTAATGATCAACGAATCTGGACAGCGCTAGAGCATTTTTTAAATAACTAAAAATCTAGAAAAGCTATCACATTTCCGAAACATGTTTTGAAAACTAGATTGAAATCTCTATGAACCATACGAAGGCTAGGTTCGGAAATATCTGAAATAGCCCTTTTGATTTTAATCTTTAAATGGTATTGAATCTGGAAATTTAGTTTTGCATGGGTGTTTTCTGCTCTTGTGTTCATGAATATGCTTATTAGTTTATGATCATGTCTTGGTATGATATTGCATGTGTTGTGGTTATGTTCCTTATCTTCTTCATTTTAATGATGCTCATGCTTATTTGGATATTACTATCTTGTTGAGTTTGTTCTAACTTGACTTAAAACATTGATCCAAACGGAAAACTTAATTGGGATGGTATTGGGTTTTTAATCACTTGAATAATGAAGAGATGATAATGTGTTATGTATGGATTGATGGGATGTGCTCCCTAATTGAAGTTTAAGTCTTGTGCAAGCAGTTGTCGCGTAAACCCTAGAATGGAACGGGCGTATTCGGACTCTTTGCGATGGTTTGATTGGTGAGATAAGGTTGGGTCCGGATGGGACATTCAGGATGATAAAATTTTTTGAAGGATAAGGTTGGATTCAGGAGATAAAACCTTTTTCTTTTCACTGTCCCTTTTGAGGCCCTGTTGTTGGCGCTACGTGGTATATAACCGTTGGTAGGCATCCGAGGTTAGTTCTGCAACAAAGCAGCAAAATGGGGAGTTCCGAATAGTCCGGTGTCCAATTCTTGTGGTTGGGAGGATGAAATCTCTTTGGGGGATTTCTAGAATACTAACCACTAACATTATAACCTTTGTTATCTATTTGAATGACATGTTCCTTTCCTCTATTACTGAAATTGTTGTTATTGACTTGAATATCATGCTTCACTACTTGCTTGTTATAAATGTGATGATGTATTGGATTGGGAAAAAGGGACGGGGTGTGTGTGCGTTTACTGGGCATTTCATGCCAGGTATTGAAGACTATTAGACCGGTCGAAGGCAAAGCTGAAGCATTTGAGGACGTACGGCTACCCTAGGAGGATTAGAAACTAGTTTGTAAACGTGTTTTGAGATTGTAAGTGATAGATCCCATGTTGTATTTAAGACATGATTTTGTAACTTATATATATATATATATATATAACATTTGTAACCTATCTTTATACTCCGTCAACTCATATAGGCCTTGTGTTAATACCTTGTCAAGATCTGTCAAAAAGGTAGCTTTGCTATCTAAGGTGGTTGGACTTTGAAGGGAGACTACTTTGACTCCTCCGACCTTCCTAGGATCTTGTTTGGTTATTAGCCAAGGGACTAATTAGTGACGTTTCCTACTCTTGTAACCTTAGGTAAACCCTGTATTTAATGGTTAATATATTGTCTGATGTTCCCGATTTTTTGGGCGTCACAAGTTCTCCAATTCTTGATACAAATCAAAGTTTCTTTTATTACATTCATAAAACTTGAAAAGTAAAGATCAAAGCAATAAACTAGGGCCATAGATGAGTCAGGTGCTCCTGCGTCCTCTGCTTGTGCCTGTGGAAGCTTCTGATGCTAAAGTGGGCCTGGATTGTGCCTCATTGCCAAGCCAAGTCAGGCACTCGTCAGAAAGTGTGCAACTAAAACTAGGGGCAGGAGCCAGAAGCTCTCTTGTCCTCCAAGCAGTAAGGTACCTAGTCAAATATGAGCCTCGAATGGGGAATGGAACCGGGTACTCTACCTCCTTCTTTGGGTAAGTCTGATCATGTCAAAACTGACGCCTGAATCAGAATGGAAAGTAGAAAACACAGTGTATCAAGACAATCAGTTGAATACAAGGTTGTCGAGCCATGCTGTAGCTCATTTCGGTCAAAATAAGACAGGGGCAACGCCAAGCAATGTCAGCAGCAGACCTGTTGCATATCCAGTGGCACGACCATCCTTCATTATGGAAATCAACTAGTTGTTGGCAGAAAAAGTATGCTCGGGCTAAGTATGCGGGGCAAGAGTCCACTGCCTTCAGCTTGTCCATAAGCCATATCTGGGAAGGGATGAAAGAAAAGAGAGATGTTGAAAGAAAAGTGAGAAAAGGGCTTTGAGAGAAAAAATAGAGCATGAGTGCCGTGAGATGTGAGAAACACATATAAGAAAGGGTGGGAAACATTACTTGAAGAAGTAGTGAACTCCCCGCGAATTTGCTTGTCTCTCACCGATGAAAGGCGTCTAAGCCTATCAACGTCTCGGCCAACGCCAAACCAATGCAACTCTTTCCCTCTTTCAAACCTTGGGCTACTTTGACTAATCGAATACTAGACCTACCGAAACTAGGGGAAATGGGGAAATATGCTAGCATGCACAAACAAAAGGCGTGTGGTCGAAAACCCCGCCAAAGAAGGTCGCCTCGATCACCGGCGTCAGAAAATCGTTGTATCAAACTTGGAATGTCCAACTCTCTGTTGTGAACCAAGGAACGGGCCTCGTGTAGAGTAAGCCCACACATTTGTCCCAAAGCTTGGAAGTGACCAAAATGGGACTGAGGCAAAATTTCCTCATCACGCCGGGACTCCATTAGCACTTGAAATTCTTTGATTGTCAGGCATAGCTCTTGTCCCCCAAAGCTAAAGACGTGTGTAATCGAGTTCCAACATCTAGCCGAGGCATGAAGAAACGGAAAACAAAGCACAGAACAGCTCAGCGAGAATAGTGCATTTATGCTGAAACTGTAACGACCCCAAAATCCGTATCCGAAATTACTTTTATGCCCTTGTGGGTTAATGCATTTTAATTTAATGATATATGTTTGAATTGAAGCATTATTTGTTGAGTTACGGCTTTAGAATTGAAATTACCGACCTTTATGGGTTCAGAAATCGAAATTGAGTACTTGGGTATGTTAATGGGAATTTTTAGAACTATTTGGGAAAATTAATTGGAAATCTAATTTGTCTGATTCGTTAATGCATGTTTAGGTGGTTAACTTTGTACTGCAAATTGAAGGCCTTAGAGGCTTCAGAAACCAGAATATAGGACATATTTATGATCAGCGTAATTTTTAGAGTCATCTGAAAAGTTTAATTGAAATTTGATTTCGTACGATTCGTAAGGCCACGTTTGGCTCTCCCTTGTGTAAGCTTGTGTGTGTGATATATTTATATATATAGAGATATGCCATATGAGTGGTGAAATCATCTTTTTGAAGTCAAAAACAAAATATCTGAGGGAGAGAGAACCGAGAGAAAGAGAGGCCAAAGGAGAGAGGAAGCTTCTCCAAGAGAGAGAGTGAGAGCTCACCATTGTTGGGAGCTTGAAGATAGCTTGAAGAGATTGAAGAGCGAAGAAGGAGATCAACCATGAAACTTAGGGAAATTAAAGAGAATTATGAAAAAGACAAAGAGTGAACTAAGGTATGATAATTTATCTTGAATCCTTATGTTTAAAGCATCAATTTCATGAAATCATGATAATAAGGGAAGATTTGAAGCCATTTCAGTTAGGATTCTATGTATATATTTGATTAAACCTTGATTTCCTAAGAGTTGCTTGATTGAAGAGTTAAAGTCATTATATTTGTTTATTTTGAGGTTGATTATGGGATGTTGAGCTCCAATCTTGAAGTTTTGCATGATTAGCTATATATGAGTGAAGATCTATGTAAATAAGAAAGATGTGAGCTTTGCACCCCAAACTATAGCTATTTTGTGCTCTTGTGTTCTTGTGCTTGGGAATTGAATAGTATTCTGAGGTTATGATGTTTGATGGGAAATAATAATGTGGAATTTAGCATGTATTAAAGGGTTTTGGGCTTTGATTTGCATGAAGTTGAGGTTTAACTTTGAAAATGAGAAGATCCAAATCAAAAAGCCATTTTCGGACTGAAAATTGCCCAGAGCCGCACGTGCGGCAGGTCTTCCCGCACGTGCGGCAGTCTAATCCCAAAACCAAAGTTGAATCTGCTAAAAAGGCATGTCGTCCCGCACGTGCGGGGGACAGCTCTGTTCAGCCAACTTTGAACAAGCATATCTTTTGCATCCGGACTCCGTTTTGAGTGATTCTTGAGCCTAAAATCAAGCCCCGGAAGTCTAGTTTCCAATGGTGGTGGTCTCACTCCAAAATTCTAAATACAGAAATAGTCATGCCCAAATTAGTAACGACTGTTCACTTTCTGTTTACCGGTTTGTACCGTTTCTTCGTTAGAACCATTTTCCTATCGATTCCTCCTATCTTCTGTGGCATGGATTATAACTTATTAAGGAATAATGAACTTGGTACCACCATGACCAATTGATTAAATGATCAAAGAGAATAAGTAAAAGATCGATTATGATCTCATATTATGTGTTGTGCACTGTGTTTGCAGGTCGAGACGAGGACATCGTCACATTACTACTGGGAGCCGATCACTGTGAGTAATAGTAATGTAACGTTATGTTTCACTTACTTCCTGTTATTATCATTTATGTAGTGTTATTTGTGAATGGCCTATTCCATTGATATTGTGCTTTGATTAAATTAATAGATATGATTGAATAATGGCATTGACATGGACCAAAGGTCGTTCTGTCCCTATTAATAGAAGTGGGCTGAGGCCATTATGATGTGAATTGTTCTGTCCCTATTAATAGTACTACAGTGATACATGTGCCTTCTGTTAATAGTTATTATTAATGTTTTGTTATTCGCAAGACAACTATGTCGACTTGTAATAAACCATGGGGAAATTTATGTGCACTCTTGTGTAATGGTATTCTTATGAACCTGGGATTATTCTATTTTGCTAATATTGGGCCTAAGGCCGTTCTGTATAATCTGTTAGGCCAGAGGCCGCCGTTCTGTATAATCTGTTAGGCCAGAGGCCGTTCTGTATAATCTGTTAGGCCAGAGGCCATTCTGTATAATCTGTTATGCCAGAGGTCGTTCTGTATAATCTATCAGGCCAGAGGCTGTTCTGTATAATCTACTGGGCCTGAGGCTGCTCTGCATAATTTGTTGGGCTTAAGGCCGCTCTGCATAATCTGTTGGGCTTAAGGCCACTCTGCATAATATGTTGGGCCTAAGGCCGTTTTGTATTCTGCATGGGCCTGAGGCCGGTCTGTATTACATATGGGCTTGAAGCCAGTCTGCATTACATGTGAGCCTAAGACCGTATTGAAATATAGTTATGAATAAGATCTGTGTATAGTTTGGTCTATGTCTATTTAATTTATCCAAGGATTTGCTTATTTAATTAACCTCCTTACACTGCTATTATTCACTGAGCCTTACTCACCCTGTTATTATGTATATTTATGTAGGTAAGCCATCGGGGATTGACACTAGAATGGTACTGAGGTTCGCCTATCTGCCAAGTCACCTGGGGTATGTCTCCGTGTGGAGGCCTTAATTTGTGTTGGGAGCCATATAAATTATTAAGTCTTATGTAAGTGTGTGTGAGATCTATATAAATTCTGTGATTGTATATCTAACTCTGGGAATGTATTTAAATGCTTAAATCCAATTAAACCATCATACATGCACAAGCTCAATGGATGTTGTCTTTTATTGACCTTGCTTCCGCTTAAGGCCCCGTATGTGGTTAAATATTATTTTACAATTCTGTTTTGAGGCCTATGTCTAGGCCGGTCATGGACCAAACTTTTAAGGGCGGGTTTGGGTTGTGACAGAAACCCTGAAAATTCAGCTTTTCCGAGCCACCTAAAGTAGCAATCCAATTCGAAAGTTTTTCGGCAAAGAATGGCTCCATTTTTTGAAGAATTTGTAGTTGAAATGAAGAAATCATGAAGCTCAACCTTTTGTAGAAGACAAGGCAGTGAGTGGAAGCCAGGTGGAAACAATGTGGAGGTTCCTTACATTGATGGCTGACCCACCATTAGTGATGGCCGACAGGCCACTTTGGTAGCCAACCGGCCACCATTGGTGGCCGACAGCCTCTATTCATGGCCGATAATCCTTTTGACAAGCTTGCTGTCCACTTGTGTGCTAAGAATACTGAAAACATGTGTTTTGTCCTGTTCTTTATGCATTTTAAGGTCTTATTTTGAGTCATTTTAGTTCTAGCAAGTTTGTGAGTTGTATTTGAGTTATTTTGTTTTGTTTATCAAGTTGTTTTGTTGTCTATCGAGTTGTTTTGTTTTTTTATTGAGTTATTTCTATTTTGATTATCGAGTCATACTACTTGGTTTGTTAAGTGTTGGTTTGTTCATTATCCGATTAAAACATCATGCCAATGCAAGTGTTCGGCTGTCATTATCAAAATCAATCTCGTTTTCATGCAATGCAGTGCTCATGATGCAAAATACAACACTTTTTCAAATAAAAATTGGTTTTCATTCCGATCATGGTTGTTTTTTTTTACAAAAGTGCAGTACAAGTTTTTAAAGCAAATAAAACTTGTCTGAAACTATACAATGTGCTAACACTACTAGCAAAACAAACTAAGCAAAAATACAGAAAATCAGTGCCAGCCATCTTAGGCTTGAGAGGCCCTCTTCGTCCTCTTTCTGGGCGGGGACTCAAAGTTGTCTCCATCTGTACCGTTGTCTGAACTAGATGCTGAACTAGAACTGGAATCATCATCATCATCATCGCCGCACTCTGCCTCCGAAGCCGGCTCAGCATCACCTCTACTCTTAGATCTAGAGTCGTCGTCGTCTCCACTCTTAGAGGACTCAGACTGTGGACTCACTGCCTCCTCGGAGCCACTCGTCTCAGCGTCGTCATCGCTCAGAATGGGCTCTGAAGGGCCACTCTCATCTCGGGTGCCTCTGGCTCTGCCTCGGCTGCGTGCTGGAGCCCATGTCCTTCTCCCCTTACTGTTGGAGGAGGTATTGTTGGTCCAGGTACTGCTCCGCTGGTGCACCCGGTATATCTGGGATCTGCAAAGGACAGTTGTCAATATATCAATTTCAGTGTATGTATCAGATATAAGCATGGTATGCAGCATGAATGTAGGCAGAAGTCAAATACAATGTGCAAGTACAGTGTATAAATGCAGTATTTGAGTGCAATGTATCAGATGCGGTGTATCAGATCACTCCAATGTGGAATAGATTACAGTTGAAATGCTAGTATATCAGCAGAAAGATTGATTGCACGAAACATAAATTGAAGAAAGTTACCTGAATACCGTAGAGACTGAGCAGGCTCATGATCCGTTGCACCATCCCCATCAGGGAAGCCGCCAGCTCAAGAGCGTCCCTGGTGTACTCTATAGATGCCTGCAAGTGCGTTGAGGTGATCAGTGTGCTATAAACATAACTAAAATAAAATATGGCATGCAAAACGTAAATTGTGGTACATACTGGAGTCGGGCCTTGAACCCCAGCAAGCTCGTGCCCGGCCGGTGCAGGCTCAATAGGGATCTGGTAAGCCTCCCCGGTATGCCACCAACATGTAAGTGTAGTGGGAAGCTCTGGCTAACCAGTCATCTGCCTCGCCCGAGAAGCCCCTCTCCCACGGGCCCTGGTCACCCTAGTCGCTCTAGGCGTCGCCCTCATAGCAGAAGCTCTCGCCCCCTTACCTTTACGAACACCGGTCAGAGGGGGCCATAAGGTGTGTCTGAATGAAGACTGTATAATCGCCCTTGACTCATAAGTAGTCTGCCTCCAAGCCCACCATGAACAGAATGACCTCTTCAGCAGATAGGTTATCTACTGACCTCATGGACTCTGGCGGTGTCATCGGTATGATCGGAGCAGGCAAGCCTATGGTCTGATGTATAACTCGCTCGCCCAAGAACCAGGCTCGGCAAACTAGGCCCTCGAGTAGAATTCGATAGCGAGAAATGCCCCAGGCCACCTTATACTGGCCCTGAATCCCTATCGGCATCGTGGCCCATGGCTGCCACGTGATTTGCAAGTAGAAGGTGAATAGATTATTAGCCGTTGTCCGTTGCTAATATGTGAATCAGAACAGTTATAAGACAAAATGACTATGTTTTGGGTTACCTCATGAGCAGCTGCCGTGTCAAAGTAGCGCCTGAAGAATGAGAAGGGCTCACGGGTCCTACGGTGAAGCTAACCGTCATATCTCCATGAATAGGGGACTGTCAATGGAAGCTCCACTACAAGCTCTGAGGCCAAAGTCGAGAAATAAGCATACACCCATAGCTGCAAGGAAAATGCAGTGATATGTGATCAACAATGAATTTGAATAGATGTAGAAAATGCAAAGCAGAAAGCATGAATTCGAATAGATATAGAAAGTGCAAAGCCGAAAGCATATAGCATAAACATATATAGAAAGTGCAAAGCAAAAAGCACATGTGTTGAACAGATATAAAGCAGGACATGCTGAAGAGAAAGTGTAAAGGGCAAAGAGGGAACTGAGATGTGTACCTGCTAGGCTCGCCAGTAGCCTCCGATCAAGTCTTCCCTCAGGCGGGAGGTCGAGCATATATAGCCATATAGAGTGGCGAGGCCAGCTCCGCCCCAATCATAGGAACTCACCCGGGGAAAGGTCACCAATGCGCTCAGCAGGTATAATCCTACGGTGTTCACCCTGTTTGCAAATAGGGTGGTATCGAGGAGGAACAGCAGAAAACCCCAAGCGTACTGATCTATCTCCTCAACTGTCTCTGGCTCGGTCCCCCGGAACTGCTCCGTAGACCAACTGCATCTAACCATGCCTAGCCGGTACGAAGGTGGGTGCGCCCCCAATAGCTCGATTCAAGCTGCCTCCCACTCTCCCATGTCTGTATCAAAAGGGATCGGATCACCCCCTACGCCTAAGCCAGTCATTATAACAAAGTTGTAGGGAGTCATCGTCATCTCCCCAGCCGTGAAAAAGTGGACAGAGTTGGTGGTGTCCCACCTTCTCTCGCGAGGGCCCCCAGAAGAGGATGGCTAGCTATGATTCTCGTCAGGCCAAAGCAGAAAAGGCCGAAGCCAACCCTGTCGACAATGTGGCGTACTCCTGCAGGGAGCTCGTCATACCAATCCCGTGCAGTCGTAGCACCGTAGCCCCTGAAGGCGCGAGACTCACCCTGTGGCAAAGAACAGATACAAATAGATCAGGTAGAGATGAATCAGATAAAATAATTATCAAAGCACAGTCAGATGAAAGACAATGCAAGAAATGCAACTTTAATATGGCGAGTAGAGCTCATACCTCAACGGCAATGGCTGAAAGATGCAAGGCTAGCTTCCTCAGTAGGAGATCCTTCTGTGCACCAGGAGCAAAATCAGTAAAGCGTCTAATACCTCTAGTAGGCAGGATGTGTGTCTGGGGGCGATATCTCGCTGGATTGAAGGGTCGTATCCTGAGTGGTAATGGCTCTGGCTCGTCCTCAGAATCAAACCCTGCCTCGAACTCCGCCTCTTGAGGAGCTCCATCATGCGGTATATCGTCTACCATCTGGAATATAGGTGAAGAGTTAATGAAAAGTAAAGAAAATAGAGAAAGTAGGGTAAACTTGGAAAAAGTCAAACCCTAGGAGAGAGAAAATGGGAGAAAAAGTCAAAATTGAGAAAAGTGCACAAAACTTGAGAGAAACTCGAGGGGAACAAACCTCAGTTGGTGAAAATGAAGAAAAAAGCACTGAAATCAAATTTCAATCGGTTCAATACGAAGGAAACAAAGAGGATTTAGCGAATCAATTTTGCGTGGGATGTTGGAAAATGCATAGAAAGCACGGATCTAGAGAGAAGAAAGGTCTAGAGAGAGAGAGGGTAAAATTTCAGACATGAGGGTGTGTGGAAATGAGGCCCCATGGCTTTTACTTAAAGACCCGTGGTGAAAAGACCAAAAAGGGGCCCGATCTACCATCGATGGCCGACCGGCCACCACTGGTGGCCGACAGGGCCCATTGGTGGATGACAATCTTCAAGGGTGGCTGACAGGTGGCCGACACCATCCTCTGGTGGCCGTCCAGTGCCTAGTGCTCCTACATTGAATCTTGATGTTGTTTTTGTCCCTGTTTCTAGAGAGGTGCAAGGAAAGGTCACTGTTGAGTTGAAATTCCCTCTGTGGAAGCTCGAAACTATGCTTTCGGTGATCGTTGTTCATTACTTGTTGAACGAGGTGTATCCTTTTTGCATATCACAACTTTTCCGAGAGGTAAATCGGAAAGTTGCTACTGAACTTGTTTCGATAGCATACGCTTTCATTCTTGCAAAGACTATGCATCTCTTCACTACGTATGTACAACGTGCATTTCACGCATGCTGTCAATCGTGCATGGAACATGCATTTTGGTTTTTAGCATAGAACATGCTGTTAATCGTGCATAAAAAACGCATCTTGTACTTTGCATAGAACATGCTACCAATCTTGCATAGGACATGCATTTGGTACTTGGTGTTAAATATGCCATCATGTAGCATTTTGCCTCGATTGTTTTCTTTACATAGAACATGCATTCTTACTGTATTGCATTTGTTGAGTTTTATAGAAGTATGATATTGTATGAACGGTTCATTCGAGAAAGAAAACGATATTGTATGTACGGTTCACTCAGAGGAGTTCCAGGTAAGATCATTTGTGTCCTTCGAAGTGCATTTTTTCACTTTCTCCTCTCGCGTGAGACGCATTTGGACGTATTTACTTTCTCCTCTCACGTGAGACGCGTTTAGACATATTCATTTTCTCCTCTAGCGTGAGACGCGTTTGGACGTATTCACTTTCTCCTCTCGCGTGAGACGTGTTTGGACGTATTCATTTTCTCCTCTCGCGTGAGACGCGTTTGGACGTATTCACTTTATCTTCTTATGTGAGACACGTTTGGATTTATTCATTTTCTTCTCTCGCGTGGGACGTGTTTGGACGTATTCACTTTATCTTCTCGCGTGAGACGCATTTGGATTTATTCACTTTCTCCTCTCATGTGAGATGCATTTGGATTTGTTCACCTTTCTCCTCTCGCGTGAGACGCATTAGGATTGTTTGCTTTGGTTAAAAAAAGACATTCGGGTGCGCTCGGTGTTTACATTGCTTTCTCCTCTCGCATGAGACACGTTAGGATCTCGGTTCAAACCTTGGGTGAGCCTAATGGTTATGTTGCTTTTTGCCTTTCCTGCGCGTCGCGTAGTTAAGCTTGCATAATTTTCTTACATCCTTTCTGCATGAAATGTGGTTTGGCTCGTGCTTCTCATGCGTGGCGTGTTCATTTACTTATTTCTTTTCATGTTTGGGATGTTGTACCTTGTTTCGTTTTGTTTGAATATGGCATTTTCATTGCATTGCATTTGCATTTAAATATTTCATTGCTCAGTCTCATTGCATGATCATACTTTATGCCCTTGCGTTTTGCATCTCATTTGCATTTTGCCCCAGAACTACACTGGTTTGATTCCTTGCAAAGGGATATATAGGCAGCCCATGGGCGCAACCATTTTTGTTTTCTATCTTTGTTTGTTTGTCCGAGTCTTTAGCCTTGTCAAAAATGGGTCGTCTTTGGGCTTTGACATTCACTCCCGTCATTTCATGACTTCTGAGTTCTATCAAAGAGGGGCAACTATAGACACCCTATTTTTGACAAACCTCAAGACTTAGACGTCATCGCTTGTGCACTCGATGATTATGATTGCATTTGTTCACTTTGAGTACCCAAAGTCCTTGGTGGGACGCCCTATCTTTGAGCCTTTAAAGCTTGTTCATTTTGTGCTTTGTTTTGGACCAAAAGCTTGGTTTTTCGAGTCTGGAACTTTTGGTGACCTGTCGGCCACCACCTTAGGCCGTCAACCATGGATCATGGTTGAAGGCCATTAGTGTGGCTGGTCGGCCACCCATTAGTGGTTGCCGATCGGCTACCAGTGGTGACCAACGGCCACCAGTGTCTTTTTTCAGATATTTGTTGACAACTGTGCCAGCTGTTAACACATTGAGCTGCATCTCCCTACACGTGTATGGTAAGATGTTTCTAAGCTCAAGGATTATTTTTCTATATATAGGGGGGTTCCTCCCCCATTTTGGTGGGTTAGCAATTTTGGAACAAAATTCTCTCTCTTTCTACATTTCTCTCTCTCTCTCTCTAGTAATTTTGTGCATAGTTGCTTAGATACACTCCACTTTTGTCTATCAATCCTTAACAAAAGTTGTTAGTCTTTGGGCTGAGGTAGCTTGGGACTTGTTTTGAGCTCTAGGAGGAGGTCTTGGCTTCGTTTATTGCCTCATTTGTGTCTTCCTTTCAAGAGGTATAACACTTTCCTTTTATACTTGTTTTGCACACTTGCTTTGCCATCTTTTTCAACTATTTTGGGGCTGGTTTTGAACTTTCAAAAACTCTGTTTTTGTGGCCTAAAGGTGGTGGTTTGAGGCCATTTTCAATTAAGGGGTGGTTCACCCTTTTTACTTCTTAGTTTGTAAAGTTTTTGTACCTTTGTTCACCACTTTCAAACCAACTTTTTTGGGCCTTTTAACCACTGAATTTCAGAGTTTTTCAGTAGCAAAAAACTCATTTTGTAGTCCAAACTTGGAGGGGTTAACCTCCCCTCCTTGCATCTTGTTTGCATGCCTAGTTAGCCCCATGTATTAGCTTAATGTTTTAGCTTTTTGTGGCTCAAGTCCAGCATGTTTTGAACTCTATTTTGAACTATTTTGCCACTGCTTTGGCTGTTTGGTACCTTTTGAGTCTTGTATTGCATAGTTGTAGTGTAAGTCCTTTCACTAGCTTGTTGTTTTATGGCTTTAACCACCATTGATTTGCGTTGACTGCATGTTTTAGTGCTTTTTCTCACCTAATTTCAGCACTTATAATCTCTACAATCTCCCTCATTTCTTCACTTCTTCATTTGTTTTGAGGGTTGTTTCAACCTTAGGGTTGTTTCAACCTTAGGGTTGTTTAAGCTTGAGATTGAGGCTCATGCTTAATGGTTTAATCCTCCTTTGAGGGTTCATTACCAATAACATGAAGCTTCTCTCATGCCCTAAACTATCCCTTGGTTGACACTTCTTTCATCTTAGAAGACACTCACCAATGGACAAATTGATTAATGAATGATTTGATAATTAAAATGTGTAAACAAAATTGGCAAGTAAAAGAGACAAGATAAGCATTCCTTTGTGTTGCATAGTGTTCAAATCGGACGTTAATTTGAACACAAGGAAAATGGGACATTTCATACTCAAAAGTAATGAAATATGCCATTTTCCTAGGTCTCTATTGCCCTTGATCATGCATAATAGGGTGATGGTCATTTTGGTCTCATTTTGCATTTATTAAACTTGCACAATTGGTTTCACAAACCGTCATGCAATGAAATTTCTTGATTGATGGTTTATGAACAAAATTTTGTCCCTCCTTTGATTTTCCCATGAAAAGGAGAGGCAAAGTGTGCAAACAACCCTTGAGAAATACACTGTTTTGCTCTATTTGCTCTCTGTTGTAGCAAGGAAGTCCAAGTTATTAGTAGCCGACAGCCACCATTAGTAGCCGACCGGCCCTTTGTCGGCCATCAGTGAAATTTGCACAGTGTGTTGGTAAGGTGGAGCAAAGTTGTTCTGGAAGTAGGCAGCATTGTCAGTGCTCAAATGTGCAAACAGAGGCTTGCAGTAGCAAAACGGTGGCTTTTCTTGTGGAAATCGAGCGCGTGCATAAGCCTCCTTTGCATTCCAAGCTTGTTTAACGTTTAAATATCTAGCTTAAATACATGTTGTAATTAATTAGTTATAGTTAATTAAGAGTTGTAATTATTTAGTTAGTTAACTAGTTATTCGATTTCGTTTTGTAATTAGTTAACTAGAATAGTTAATTAATTCAAATTTTGTAATAATTAATTAGCTTAATTAGCGTAGCTTGTTGGCTTTTTTTCATTCGAACCCTTCTTCGTGATGCGTAATGTTGTAATAAGTGTGAGTGCATGTGTGTATATCTTCCAACCCATATGCTCAATTAATAAAGGCCAATCTTTGATCGGGCGAGCGGAGGTGCTCAATTTATGACCTTCCCCTCTCGTACCTAAGTTCCCGAGCCGAGGCAACTTTGGTGATGACAGATATGTGGCCTTTGGCACAAGTCATGGGTTTCCTAAATTTTCCCAAAAATAAAATATTTAGGTGGTGACTCCGTATCTGGCAAAGCAGTCCAATTTTGGAATTATTTGATTTAAAATCAATTTTCCAAAATGATTTGCCAAATTTGGACTTTTTGGTGTTTATCAGTTTCACATTACACTTGTGAGATTAGATTCAGAATCGCGGGAGTCCAAACTGTAGGGCCTTCTTTCAAACCTTCTGAAAGGGAGCGCGAAAAAGGCGAGCTACAGTTGTCACCACCACAACCAAGACCGCCAATCCTTTTGCCAGTACAACTCCACAAACTTCAAACAACCTAACCCGATCCTAGAGGACCTTCACCCAATACATGCCTTTATCACAAGCCATAAGGGTGCTGATCAAAAAGGGGTACCTCAAGCCGTTAGAGCCTGGCCCACTACCTGATCCTCTCCCACCGAAACACAACCCAGCCAAGTACTACGCGTTTCACTAGCAACACGGTCACAACACCGACCAGTGCTTCAGGCTGCGTCATAAGATTCAAGATCTCATCGACAACAAGGTGATCACACCACCTCAAAAGCCAAATGTAACCACTAACCCTCTCCCGGCCCACAATCAAGTTCCTCCTCCTCACAATCTAAACCTCATCCATACACTTCCATCCCCTACGACCCCAGCGTATATATCACCCCTTCCCACCTACCCAGGCCGACGGTGTTCATTCCTGAAAGCACAGACTTGTGCATGATGGACACATCTAAACCTGTGGTGGTGACAGAGGTAGAAGAAGGGAGGTTGGCTTTAGAGGAGAGTATTAGTCCGCTGCCTGAGTGCTCTGAGGGTTTGACTGTGGAGGAATATGATACGTGCCACTACATTGTGCCAGTTGATCAAGCCAAGCCCGAAGTGGTATTGCCAACAGCAGTGGAGGTCAATGTGGTTCAGGAGGATGGCCCAAGCCAAGGTCTGGGTGATCTGGCAGAGCTAGAAGAGGACTTAGACAATATGCAATTCTTTGACAAACAAGATCAAGGGGAGGTGCAAATTAATTGGTTCAATTTCAATGGGTTGACAGACAACTCAGGGTGGTTGAGTGATGAACCTGACCAGGAGGAAGGAACTGAAACAAAACCAGAAGAAAAGGAATCAAGAATAACTACAACAGCTAGAATGGCTAATGAAAATGGGAAACTACCGGAGAGCACCAGCGTCGAGAATTTAGCTCAAGAATTGGGCACTGTGAATACTGCTGACATAGAACAAGAAGTTGTGCTGAAGCAGTTTGTGCAAGAAAAGGATCAAGACAAACAGGAAGCTGGAAAAGCCCAACACCCTGCGGGGGATATTTCTGATGTAAGAGTGATCAGAACAGGGCCAGACAAATGTTTGTCGGTTACTAGAGGTGTATGGTGGGAGGATGATGATCTACATCTGGCCCACACCGATGAGAATTGGGGTGAGTCCCTTAAAGACAATACCTAGTACTCTAAAGAGATTGGCCACATGACGAGGAGTAGGTGGTATTCCAGGCCCCCACATTTAGAACAAGCTGAGGCCTCTGGGAAAGATAAGAAGGTTGAAAAATAGAAAGAAAAGCAATTGGAGGAAAAGGCAGTTTTGAAGCAACTAATGAAGATCCAAGCCGACATTTTGATCTGGGGGTGCTCATGGCTTCTCGAGTGCATCGACAGGCTGTAGTATTAGCAATGGACAAAGCCAAACTGTCCATTGACACCACCCCTGAACAGCTTGTGGGATTAGTTTTCCCAGGTGGTGCCAGTCCAACCCTAACCTTTTCTGAGAAAGAATTGCCGCTGGAAGGCTCAGCACACATTAAGCCTTTGTACATATCTGTTGAGTGTAGAAAAAAATGGATGCCAGTGGTGTTGGTTGATACTGGGTCAACTATCAATGTCTGTCCGTCTCGTACAGCTTTTGCCATTGGTCTGAAACCTGCAGATTTTGTGCCCGCAGCCCAAGTGATCTGGGCATATGATAACACAGGCAGAGAAGTGATGGGCATAGTACAAATCTGAGTTCAGGTCGGCCCAGCTCAATAGGACATTGAGTTTCATGTCCTAAACGTCCCGGCCACCTTCAACTTATTGCTGGGGAGGCCCTGGCTGCACCTTGTGAAAGCAATCTCTTCTACCCTCCATCAAATGCTGAAATACCCTCACGGGAAGGAAGTGGCTATTGTGTTCGGGAATTCGTCCATACATCCTCCGCTAGAGATAACTACACCAGTACTGGAAATCGACCATGGCAAGGAGGATGTATTCCTTTTAGGGTTTACTCTAGCCGAGGCCCCGGGCAGTGCAGAACATCTTGGCAGCTGATGAGGGCTTGTATGTTTACTCTAGCCGAGGCCCTGGGCTTTATTTTATTTCTCTTGATGTTTAATTTTTTAAATATTTGAAAAATATTTTATTTGTAATACACAATTTTAAAAAGTAATATTAATTCAAATTTTTTTGTATGAAAAATATGTACTCAACTTTATGTTATTTTTTATTCATGAATTTGGGTAGAAATTTGAAATGAGAAAGGAAAAAAAATATATGAAATGTGAATAAAATATAAATATATTTAGAGTAATGTTAGGAATCTCAAATGTTTTATTAATATTTCTATCAAATGTCTCACATGAGTGTAGGACCCATATGGAACTCACATGGTGTGGGTCTCACACCCATGTGAAACATTTGGTAGAAATGTTGGTGGAACATTTGGAGTCCCTAGCATTTTTCCTATATTTTAATCTAATTTCACGCACCATTTCATTTTCTCAACCAAACACATTATCATTGTTTGAAATGAGTTTTGGATCCATTATTGTATTGATATACACCATCTAAAAAAATCTAATATTTGGTAGGAGAAATAAGTTCTTAAAATGGATCATCAGTCACATTATAAGGGGATAAAAGCAAATCAATAAAAGATTTTTTGAATATTTAAAAAATTAAACATCAAGAGTAATAAATTATGGAAGATGTGAATTGATTCTTATATTTTAGTGATATAAAAATCTAAATTTTAAAATTGATCCTTTTCAAATTTCTAAATTTAAAATTATAAATGGATTAATTAACTTTCTTTTTGAAATGTATAAATCAAGGCATAATAATGTTTTTTTTTTTTTAAATATTCAACACTAGTTAGAACTTCTTTTTTTAATTTTAAAATTGATTAGTTAACTTTCTTTTTCAAATTTCTAAATTTAAATTTATAAATGGATTAATTAACTTTCCATTTGAAATGTGTAAATCAAGCCAAAATGAGATTTATTTATTATTTTTTTTTCACGTTTTAAGAGTGATTACTTAACTTTCCTTTTCAAATTTCTAATTTTAAATTTATAAATAGATTAATTAACATTCCTTTTGAAATATGTAAATTAAGGCATAATAAGATTTTTTTTTTTAATTTTAAAATTGATTACTTAACTTTCCTTTTCAAGTTTCTAAATTTAAATTTATAAATAGATTAATTAAATTTCCTTTTGAAATATGTAAATCAAGATGTAAAAAGATTTTTTTTTTTTTAATTTTAAAACTGATTAGTTAACTTTCTTTTTCAAATTTCTAAATTTAAATTTACAAACGGATTAATTAACTTTTCTTTTGAAATGTGTAAATCAAGGCATAATAAGATTTTTTTTTTTAATAATTCAATAAAAGTTAGCCAATAAAAGATTTTTTTTAATTATTTAAAAAATTAAGAATTCTAGAAAAATAGTATGAGAGTTTTGAATTTCACAAGACTATTCTCATTAAAAACCCAATTTTCTTTCATATATAATATAGAATAATAATATTCTCCTATCGTTAACTACTTTTGTGTAACACCTCGAAATAATTATAGTAAGATCATCCCACGACAGATATTAAATAATAACAAATGTCTGAATATAATGTTCTCACATTCATAAGGTTTTACCTCTTTACAAAAGTGTAAAACATGCAATAATATATTTATAAGTCCTAACCCTGAATCTATAGCATGTGTTATAGCAAAAGATATGAAAGAAGAGTTAAACAGAGACAATAATTCCGTATTGGCTGCAACTTTCCAAGACAGTACTTGGTTACAACAAAAGTGAGTTTAAACTCAATATAAATAAAACCCTAGGCTTGTACAAAATAAATACCACAATAACAAAAATAGAAACTCTTGGTTCCAAGTCCTTCCAAGCTATTGCCTTGGCGAAGGCATATCATCAGCACTTGAAAATGATTTTCTATATAGGGTGAGCCAAAATCCAGTAAAGATACTCTAACATAGTGTATAAATCTTAACAAAGTTATAAGGTGAATGCATATGCAATGCTCATGCCAAAAATATTTTTATATCTTTTCCCAAATCCATGTAATACCAAGTTATGTCACAATTCATAAAATCACTTTCTTTACAATAGATGTCACGCCCCACATTTTATTACTCGGAATCCATTACCAAGTTCATTAAGTTTATTCAATTACAGAGATAACATGTGGAAACTCTTTACATCATTTGTAAAAATAAATAAAGATTATCTCATCCGAAAATGCAACATATACATAACTAAATAAATTGCCCGCAGGCTTACATCTTTAACACTAAAAGAAAAGGTTTAACCCTTTTACATCAATGGCATTCCACCTACAAATAAAAGGCCCCGTGGCCAACACATAAAGAAGATCCTCAATCTTGAAACACCTCTCGACGTTCACCTGAAAAAAGATTAGCAACGTGGGATGAACATAAAGTCCAGTAGGGATCTCAATATGATCCTAAACAATAGCAACATACAGATAGCTATGATCATGAATGCATCAAATCATATCATATACATAATGTGATGGTCTATACAGAAATATACTTATATAGGAACTTTTCTCAAAAACATTCTTTTTATTCAACAACATTAGTAATTTACTTTTCTTTCTTCATGTTACTCGTTATGAGAAATAACTAAAACATTAACATTTGATATATGGTTGACACTTATAAACCAACTTACAACACTTTTCAATTCAACATCAAGTACATCCATTTTTCATTTCAGTTTCCTTCACTTATACAGTTTCAATTCATAATCATGGCTCAGAACCTGGCCAAACAATTCAATGAGACTATAACACATATTAAAACACTCCCATACTTTACAATTCACATGAGAATATAACTCATATTAAAACACTTCCATACTTCAACACTTCCATATTTCAAGTGATACACAGATTTGCTGTATCAGTGGAGTCCATCCCCTATCTCCTCCCAAACAGTGGAGTGCATCCCCTATCTCCTCCCAAACAGTGGAGTGCATCCCCTATCTCCTCCCAAACAAAGATACATATACAATGTATTAAAGCATATAATCACATGTATGGAGTACATCCCCTATCTCCTCCCAAACAAACGTACATATACAATGTATTAAAGCAAATATGTACATATGGAGTACATCCCCTATCTCCTCCCAAATAATATACATATACAATGTATTTAAACACATAATCATATACGTATGGAGTACATCCCCTATCTCCTCCCAAACAAAGGTACATATACAATGTATCAAAGCAAATATGCACACATGGAGTACATCCCCTATCTCCTCCCAAACAATATACATATACAATGTATTAAACTCTTTATCTTGTACTATGATCAATAAAGGCACATATTCAATGTGTTCTTCCCACTATCATATTCAATGACATATTCCAAATGATTAGTTTCAATTCACCTAATCATCATGCAGTTTCTACAACAATCATGACTATCCTCCACCGATAGCCCAAAACATATATTTCTAAACATATATATATATATATATATATGTATAATTTCCAAATAGATAAACTATCCATACTTTCATAGGTGAGAGATTTCAAATATCCAACCCCACCATTTAAATTCATATCCATCCATATCTACACTTCACACGAAAGGAAAACAAACCCAATTCTCACTAGACTTTCAGTCCAATAGTAAAATAATATGTGAAGGAATTCCAAAAATCCAATCTCAAGTTCATTATCGATTTACAAAGGGTGATGATTTCATTTTCCTTCAAAAGACCACTTTCTGTTATTTTCCGAACCACACAACCTCAACCATTTTCTAAAAATTCATTCTCGTCATTTTACAAAACCAAAACCAAATCCATCACCTTTATTTTACAAAATCAATTCCATAGTACCAAAACCATAACTCAACTCAACATCACGTGATTAGTCTGAAACAATACCAACACCGTGGTTACTTCTCTTTTGTTTTCTTTTGATATGAACACCATTAACCAACCCATATTAGCAAGATATAAAGATTATTCAACTCCCTCCCTTTTTAAATCCATTATACCAATAATAACAAACTAGGGCCTTCCTCCCTTTCTTCATAAACATAGTAAACCATTTCCAAAATAACTCAACAACAAACAACTTAACAATACGAATCATGAGTATCAAACCCTAGGTCCCCTTTCATGTTTTTCAAGAAAAACCCATAGTGAATATGGTTTTTATGCAATAAAACTACCACATGTCTATCTATAAAAGTAATATTGAAAAAGATCAAAGAAATCCCTACCTCAAGCTTAGGAGAGAAAACCACCCAAAATGAACCACTTGGACCAAAAGGAAGCCCTTGACGAGATCTACAATCCATCTCAAAGGACCATGGTGAAAAGATCACTCTAGGTGAGTAGATCTAGAGATCTTTGAGCAAAAAGTGATTTTGGAGAGGGAGAGAGAGTGATACGGTTTAGAGGGAGAAAAGAGAAGAAGAAAATAAAGAAAAGGGTTAAGTGGGAACCTATTTATAGTACTAGGTCAAAATAGAAATAAGCCCCAAAGTCAACCCAAAATATCTAGTCAAAATATCTCCAAAAAGTAGGCCCAAACCGGTACAAAAATCTGGGAAAAAGTCGCAGGTGTCGACCCCTGCAACAGTGGTGTCGACACCAAAGAGGGAAAAAAAATCTGGGAAGCTTTGATTGCACTGCAGGTGTCGACACCACCCCAGACTGGTGTCTACCCTATCTTCCAGCAACCAACACAAAGACAGAAGAGGGTCGACCCTCTCCCAGTCTGGTGTCTACCCTATGTTCGAGCAACACTTCCAGAACTTCATCAACAGGTAAGGGTCGACCCTAGGAAGGCTGGTGTCGACCCTAGAATGGAATTTCTAAGTCTCTAAGGAACTTTTGACAAAAATAAGTGCGAACAACCAAACCCAACAAGTTTAAATCAATTCGTACTCCTCCAAAACTAAAGTACAACAACACCAAAGGTTCCCAAAATAGAATAAAGGGTCCAAATACATTTACCAAAAGCTTTAAAAGGCACAAGTGCTACAGTAGAAAATAGGGTAGTGTATACAATACTGGGAATCTCTATGTATTGACCCAAAATTGTTTTTTTAAAAATAGCCAGTGCATAATTTAATTGAGCAAATTTTCAAATTTGATTGCTGTGTAAATTCTGTGCGAAAACAGTTTGGTTTTGTATTTTTTAAAAATAGGTCCCGATCTCAGAAAATGATGAAATTTTTATATGTTGTTCACATACGAGTCTAGCACGTTGGGTAAAACTTTCAGAATTTATTGATGAGTATTTATTTTATGAAAATTCGTGGACTGATCGGTGTTCGGTCTAGTGTATAGCAGAATTTGAAATTGAGTTTTTGGTGTTTGGACCATGATTTGAGATAAATTAGTTAGGTTTATTTTGGTATATAATTGGACCATGTTTGACTTATGAGTGAGACCCATGATTTAGATTCAATTTAATTTGAATTTGTTTATGATTTATGTTTAATTATTTGGTCCCGTTTAATAAAGTGATTGGTAAGTTGTTATTATTTGTTATATGGGATTATAATAAATATTTGAAAGTTGAATTTATGGTGGGTACCATATGGTGAAAAATTATATATCTTTATAGTGAATGAAATGAGTGCATATTTTATAGTAAGCAAAATATTATATTTTGTGGTGTACAAAAATGTTATATTCTGTGGTGAGAAAAAAATTATATCATTTTATAATTTATATTATAAAACTTGAAGGTATTATTACAAAAAATTATATTTTTGGAAAACTAATTTATTTTTGGGAAGGCAACCCACGTGGGTTGCCCCCATCTCCCTCTTTCCTTATCCTTTCTTTCTTTTCCCTTTCTTTTCCTTTCATCTTTGTGTTGGTTGGCAGAGTATACACCTCTCTCTCTCTCTCTCTCTCTCTCTCTCTCTCTCTCTCCCTCTTTCTTTATTTTTCATGGTTGCTCAAGCTTTGAGCTTAGAGTGAGAGTCTTTAGAGTGAGATTTTGCAAAACTGTTGTAAATGAAAGTCGGAGAGCTCATTGTAATCTTCGCAATGGTAGTCTCGGATTCATGATCGGGCAAGATTTGCCTTTCAGATTTGCACTTTTTCATTATTTGAGGTAGAGACTTTCTTCATATTTTTATATTAAAGCTATGTTAGGGTTATTTTGAGAAAATATATCATTATAAGAGGTATTGCATATATATATATATATATATATTCAAATTTTTGTTTGGTAATTTTTGGAAGAAAAATTATGTTGAAATGTTAAGAATGTTGGCATTTTGAGATTGATTTGGAAAAAATCATTTTGTGTTGATAATTTTGTAGAGAAATCCAAAAATAAAATTTAATAGTTGTATGATTGTATTTACATCATATTATGATTAGATGATTTATTTTGAGAAATATAAAGTTGATTTTTTTTTATCTTTGATTTGAAATTTATTTTGAGAAAAATAAATTAATGCTAAGAAATATGGAGTAAATGCTTAAGTAGGAATTATAGAGTTGTTTTGGGATTTAAAACTCTAAAAGTGTTATATTCATGATATTTTATAAAAGATTATATGTTGATGATTAAGTTGTATTCATTTTTATGAAAATAAAAATGTGAAATGTGGACTTTCAAACTCATAACCTTGAAAATGTTACTATTTGACATATTTTATAATTTTTTATGTAAATATCATGTTAGTTAAGTAATTTTAGAAAAAGTTGTGAAATTATTATTGGTAAAGAATTTAGTAAAAATATTACCTCTTTAAATAGCTTGGCATGAAAAATGGTTTTGTTGAAATATAGTTATGTTTGAGGGATGAGGCATGTGAAGTTAGGTTTGGTATTATTAATTTGAAATTTTTTTGAATATAATAAACTTACTAATTTAGTGGATTAAATTAGTTTTGATTAAAATGTTATATCCGTTATGGTTAAAAGTGTGTTATTGAGATTATACCATAACTTTTGACATAGTAGGATGGAAATGGTAATATTTAATAAGTAGGGATTTCCTTTGAGTTATATATATGTTTTTGCAAGATCTAGATGATTTTCGAAAGCATCCTTTGATTTGTTTTGAAAATTGATTGTTGATTCAAGAAGATGAGAGATTTTTTTTGAAAGTGGGTTTACTTTCTTGTTTCTTTTAAAATAGAAATTGAGGGTTTTGAACTATGAGGATTGAAGAGAAATGTTTTTGATGACTTTTTTTCAATAAATGAAGACGAGTGGTTTTAGTGAGAAAACCTAGAAATTGGGGGTTTTTAAGAAAGATGCTCACAATCTTTGAAAATGTTGTTATATTTATTTTGTGTGCTAAAATAAATAATGTCTGAAAAATTATTTATTTATTTACATATAAATGATGGTTTTCATGGAATATGAGAATTGTTGAAATTTGAAAATTGTTGTTCAAAATGTTGATATAGTCTTGAAGTGACTAAATGGTTGAGATTACTCTAAGTGTGGGAATTTTGTTGTCCCACGGATAAATTGGAATAAAAGTATTTATATTCATCTTGAGAAATTATATTAAAATGAGAAATGAAAATTTTGATCACAATAGGAATATTGTGTGGACGTATTGAAAGTGGAAGAAATGTTACATTATATTATTAATCATTGTATTGGCATATCAATTCATTTGATAATGATGAGCTTCGAAATTTGATTTGAAAACTTTACATGGAGAAAGGAATGTTGGGAAACAATTTTTCATGAAATGATTTTGTGGTAAATACGATGGTACGTCTTGAAAGGTGGTGTAGATGATAGGTGTTGAGCCTTCCAGTTAATACTGGTAAAAATGACAGATTACAGGCGTTGAGCCTTCCAATTAATGCTGGTAAAAATGACAAATTGGTAGTACTTGTATAGTCTACTTGCAAATACCAACCTAAAGATTTCCTGAGTCGTATTTACCATCTTGGAATTTTATTGAAATTGTTGGATTAATATGTTTTCAAAATGGCATTGTGCATAAGATTTTCAAAAGATGAAAAAAATATTTTAAGCATGACACGGCATATGCATTCATCTCATAAGACTGTATAAAATGGATTTGATGAATTGTTTAAATATTTGATTCAACTGATAATGAGATAATTGAATGAATTGAAAAAGAGGTCCTGATGCTATTGAAACATGTTTATTTATTTAAGTTAACTTGCTGTGGTTAATTAAACAAATTGGATTTAAGAGATTATGTAATAAAATCATATGCTTTTGACATGATATGATTTCACGTATATGTATGAGTATTTTGGTACCCGCATATCTTGTGACAGCCCAAATCTACACTATTGATTGTAGTCAAGGGAAAATCACTAATGAGTCCTATGGTCAATAACCAAGTAAGATCCCAGATCGCCGGAGGAGTCAAATTAGCCTCCCTTCTAAGTCCAGCTTTCTTAGGTAGCGCACTACCTTTTTGACAGATCTTAAGAGGTATTGACACAAGGTCTCATAAGCAACGTTAGGGGTTATATTAGTGTTAGAATATAAGTACATAATAACCACGAATATCCTTAATTACAAAAGCTCGTTCCATTACATTACATCCCAAAAGAAAATTTAAATCTTCATATGAGCCTTACAAAATATCAAAAGAGAAATTTCTAACTTTTCTAAGATAGCGAAATGTCTTCGAAGGTTTCTGCCTCGTCGTCATCAGCTATAAGCTCCTCTTCGGCACCTGGCATGATACGCCGTGAGCTTTGAATGCCCAGTAAATGCACACACACCCCGTCTCTTTTTCCTAAACCAATACACAATCACAAATATGACAATAAGTAATGAAGCATGATATTCAACTAAACAAACAAAGGGTTACAAAGTTAGATGTTAGTAAACTAGAAATCCCCCAAAGACACTTCGTCCTCCCAACCACAAGAATCGGACGAGGATTATTCGGTATGCCCCCTCTTTTGCTGCTTTGTTGCAGACCTTACCTCGGATGCCTACCAACGGTTATGTACCGCGTAGCACCAACCGCAGGGCCTCAAAAGAGACGGTAAAATAGGGCCTTCCCATTCCCTCCTTCCACCAAACCACCTAGGGTCCGAATACAACCACTCCGTTAAAAGGCTCCGAACAACTACTTGCGCAAGATTGTAACTTTCAAAAGGGAACATGCCCCACCAAACAATTCAATTGGGACATAAATTTATCTCATAATAATACTCATGTGATCGAGACCCCATTAGCCACCCTATTAAGTTTCTGTTTAGATTAATGTTTTAAGTTAGTTAGTACAAGCAAGTAACAAGAATAAACTTGCATAAGTGTAAGCATCATTGAAGGGCTAAAATATAAGATATACAACCATGGCAAGTGTGATATCATATTAAGACACATTCATATATATTAACAAGCATATTCATGAACACAATAGCATGAAATACCAATGCCAAACAGAAATTTCAGATTTAGTACCCGTTAAAGCTTAAATTGAAAGGGTTGTTTCATATTTTTACCGAACTCGGCCTTCCTGTGGTTCGAAGAGAATTTAATCTAGTTTCCAGAACATATTTCGGAAATGGGATAGCTTTTTTAGATTTTTAGTTATTTAAGAAACACTCCAGCACTGTCCAGATTCGTCGACCGTTACGAAAATTAGATTTTCTTACAAACTGCTCACTCTTTTTCAATGAAACCAATTTTCCTTGAAAACTAACTTCTTAAGGAAGATTTTGGCATAAAAATGAGGTCCAGAAGATTGTTATACATTTTTCTATAATTTTTGAAAGTTGGCTAAAAAATAGATTTTTAATGCACAATACTCAAAACAAGAAGATTTGTGAGGAAAGAGATCCACTAAGGAAATTTTTCATTTCTTTTGTCTGATGAAAATATGATAAATTATATATATTAAACTCAGAAATTTATCTTGAAGGTGTGCCTTTGGAAAGTTTGAGAGATCGGTATGAAAAAGATAGTTTTGTACCGAATAAGGGGAACTACAAGAAGAGTGGAATCATGGCTCAACTCTTTTCATTTTTAACACAAGAAAATCACTAAAACACATCTGAAAACAATGTTTAGAACCCTTAAGAGCATGTATTTGAAAAAGGAGAATAAAAGAGAGGGTTGTGTAGTGGCTTACTTGCTAGGCTAGGCCAAGTTGAACAAGATTGCTCTCCTCTTCCTTCCTTTCTCTCTCAAGACTTTTCTCTTGCCCTCCTTTCCCTCCTCTAGGCCGAATGTAGGTGTGTGGGTGTGTGTTGTTTGTGTATGCTATACTAAGAGGGTGGTTGTATATATAGGCAAATTTGGTGTGAAAAGACACAAAGGCCCATTAGTTGGAATTGGATTGAGAAGTTTGGATTTACTTGGAGTCTAAAGGAATAGGGAGTGATTAGGGGATTTAATTATTTGATTAGACAAGATTTAGTTAGCCTCTAGTTGGAATGAAACTAGGTTGGGAACACAATCCCTTGATTTAGGGGTACTTGGTACTTTTGCTTCTAGAATGCCATGATTACAAGCCTTGAAAATTCATCCCTCACACTCCCCTACGTTGGCCGGCCATGGGGAAGGGAAATGAAGAATATTCTATTCAATATATGTGTACTATGGAGATATTCCCAATATATATATAGATCCACAAATTGATTTGGTGGTACTATGGTATAAAAAGTACATGTACTAGTTTGGGGCAAATCTTGAAATTAATAAAAGAAGTGAGGGCTTGGAATTAAACTCATGTATTGGAACCTTATTTATGTAGAATTAAATTATATTCGGCTAAGGAACCTAATTCGGCTAGGATATTCTTGTTCTGATAAAAATTAAAAATACTAACCGGCAAGATTCGAAATAATTTAAGGAACTAAGGGGCTTTAAGGAAATAATTCAAACGTAAGGATTTTTAAAGAAAATACATTTTTTAGGGGCTGCACAATCTATCCCCCTTAAAACAATTTCGTCCCCGAAATTCAACTATATACTGCCTTCGAAATGTTCGGGGTAGTTTGCCTTCACCCAATCCTGGCGTTCCCAAGTAGATTCCTCAATTCTCCGATGACGCCAAAGCACTCTTACTAAGTGAACCGTCTTGCCTCTAAGGTTCTTCTCTTGACTATCTTGTATCCCTACCGGTCCTTCTTTAAAGGTAACATCTTTGTCAAGACTGATTTCTTCCCAATTGAGGACATGTGACGGGTCAGCGATATATTTCCTCAACATGGATACATGGAAGACGTTGTGTATCCCTGCTAACTGCGGGGGTAGAGCTAGTCTGTATGCCACTTCGCCCACCCTTTCAAATATCTCAAAAGGCCAAATATATCGTGGTGATAGCTTCCCCTTTCTTCCAAATCGTGCGATCCCACGCCTAGGTCGTACCTTTAGAAACACGTGGTTGCCTACTTCAAACATCAGTGGCCTTCTCCTTCTATCCGCATAATTCTTTTGACAGTCTTGAGCAATTTTTAACCGTTATTGGATAAGTTTGACTTTCTCAATAGTTTTCAGAACAAGTTCAGGTCCTATCAGATTTGCTTTACCCACTTCAGTCCAACAAATTGGCGATCTACAAGGTCGTCCATATAATGCTTCAAAAGGCGCCATACCGATGCTAGCTTGAAAACTGTTGTTGTAGGAGAATTCAATTAGGGATAGGTGCCATTCCCAACTTCCTTGAAAATCCATTACACAGGCTCGCAACATATCTTCGAGTGTTTGGATGGTGCATTCTGACTACCCATCTGTCTGTGGATGAAAGGCAGTACTGAAACATAACTCAGTAC
This sequence comes from Camellia japonica, assembly GCA_030407325.1. NCBI lineage: Eukaryota > Viridiplantae > Streptophyta > Magnoliopsida > Ericales > Theaceae > Camellia > Camellia japonica. The sequence goes on from JAPPVO010000016.1 coordinate 158,695,893, forward strand.
CTAGGGCTTCCTGCAGACTTCCCCAAAAACAAGAGGAACTGTGGATCACAATCTGACACAATAGATACCAGAATTCCATGTAGTCGAATGATTTCCCCAATGTAGAGCCTGCACATAGACTCTAAAGTGTCGGTTATCTTATAGGGTAAGAAATGTGTTGACTTAGTGAGGCGATCCACTATTACCCATATAGCATCGCACCCTCTGGGTGTCTTGGGCAACCCTGTCACAAAGTCCATTGTCACGTACTCCCACTTCCATTCGGCTATTGGTAAGGGTTGCAACATTCCTCCTGGTTTTTGATGTTCCGCCTTCACCTGTTGGCATGTTAGACATTTTGCTAAAAATTTAGCCACATCCTTCTTCATTTCGCTCCACCAATACTGCCTCTTCAAATGTTGGTACATTTTAGTCCCTCCTAGATGTACCACAAATACAGAGTGATGACATTCCTTAAGTACATTTTCTCTAAGCAACTCATTACTTGGTACAAACAATCTACCTTGATATCTTAAACTCCCATTGGGGTGAATTACCCAATCGAGCATTGGCTCTCCTGATTCCAGACGTCCCTTGATATAGGCTACTTCTTGATCGTGCTTCTGGGCCTCCATGATCTCACTTATCAACTTAGGCATCACCTTCTGTGCACCAAGGTATACCTTTGTATCTTGAGATTCTACTTGGATTCTAAATTCATTGAGTGTCTTAACCATATCCCACTCTTTGACGAAAATTTTAGCCATCATCCCTCTGCTCTTGCGACTTCGAGCATCTGCTACTACATTGGCTTTACCAGGATGATATAAGAGAGTGAACTGAAAATCCTCAAGATACTCCATCCATCGTCTCTGCCTCAAGTTAAGGTCCTTCTGTGTAAATAGATACTTCAAACTCTTGTGATCTGTGAAAATCTCAAATTGTTCCCCATACAGGTAATGTCGCCATTTAGGGCAAAAACTACGGCCGCTAATTCCAAGTCATGTGTTGAGTAGTTACGCTCATGTGGTTTCAACTGCCTGGATCCATACGCAACTACCTTTCCATTTTGCATGAGCACACAACCTAACCCTTCCTTAGAAGCATCGCAATACACAGTGTACCCCACTTTTCTTTCCGGGATGGTCAAAATTAGTGCACTAGTTAATCTCTTCTTTAGCTCTTGGAAGGATTTTTCGCAAGCTTCATCCTACTCATACTTTACTCCTTTTTGCGTCAAACGAGTCATTGGTTTAGCTAGTTTGGAGAAATCTTGGATGAACCTTCGGTAGTAACCAGCCAATCCTAAGAAACTGCAGATTTCTGACACGATTTTCGGTTGTCTCCAATCTAAGACTGCTTCCACCTTGGTTGGTTCCACCGCAATCCCATTCTCAGACACTACATGCCCTAAGAATTTCACTTCATTCAACTAGAACTCACATTTGCTTGCCTTGGCATATAACCGATTGTCCCTAAGAACTTGAAGGACAATCCTTAAATGTTGCTCATGCTCTTCTTCAGACCTTGAGTATACCAAGATGTCATCAATGAACACTACTACAAACTGGTCAAGATATGGCGTGAAAATCTTGTTCATTAGGCTCATGAATACTGCCGGTGCATTGGTTAGTCCGAAAGGCATTACTACAAACTCATAGTGACCATATCTGGTTCGAAAGGCAGTTTTTGGTATAGCATCCTCCTTGACTCGCAGTTGATGGTAACCTGACCTAAGATCGATCTTTGAATAGCACCTTGAGCCTCTAAGTTGATCAAAAAGATCATCAATCCTTGGGAGTGGTATCGGTTCTTAATTGTGACTCGATTGAGTTGACGATAATCGATGCATAGCCTTAACGACCCATCCTTCTTTTAGCAAAAAGCACGGGTGCTCCCCATGGTGAAGTACTTGGCCTAATGAATCCTTTCTCGAGCAACTCTTGTAGTTGTGTCTTTAATTCCCGTAGTTCTGCTGGGGCCATGGATATTGGGGTAGTTCCAGGTTGTAGCTCAATACTAAAGTCTACCTCCCGGGTTGGTGGCAATCCCGGTAATTCTATAGGAAATATATCTGCATATTCACATACTACACGCGGAAGTTCTAATTCTTTTTGGCCCTCCTCATTTAAAATCAAGCTTGCTATCCTACCCGCAAGTTGATCATGCCACTGCGTCCTAGGTTTTGTTGAAGTCATGGAGTCTTGTCTATTCCCCTTAAACTGGAAACGTGTTCCGTCAGGCGTGTGAGCTATTACTTTCCTCTAACGGCAGTCGATCATCGCTCGGTGGGTAGACAACCAGTCCATGCCCAAAATGATATCGAAGTCTGACATTTCCATTACACGAAGGTCGCAAGTTAAGTGTAGGTTCGACATTCCTATTTTACAATCCTTACAGATCAATCCTATCCAAACACATCCTCCCATAGGTGACATTACATTTAAGGTAGTTTCTAAGGGTTCACATATAAGTTCTAATGACTTAGCATAAGCAGAGGATATAAAAGAATGTAATGCACCAGTATCAAATAAAACATACACCCAAGAATTGTATAGCACTAAATTACCCTCAATTACAGACGGTTCCGCTTCTTCCTCTTGCAAGGCAAAGACTCTACCGGTTGCCTTCTGGTTGCCACTAGTCCTAGCGTTCTGAGTTCCTCCACTCTTCTAGTGCTGCTGCCCGGTAGATCCTGTCTTGTTTGTCCAAGGCTTCTACCCACCTAATGCCTGGGCATTTGCTTCGGAACCTCCTCCCTGGTATCCGGATGGAGGGAGTTGGGGGCATTCACTCTTTTTGTGCCCCAATTGTTGGCAATGAAAGCACTGGAGTTGTCCTGCCGGCCTTGGTTGATAGCCCCCTCTCTGGATCTGTTGCTACGGTTGTTGCCGTTGCGGTTGTGGTTTGGAGTAGGGCTTCGAGGCCATATTTCCTTTCTGGTTCCTCTGAGGTCCAACAGATGTCTGACCCCTTTCCGCTTGTTCCAAGTCTTGCTAGTGTCGGCTACTTCCCTTTCAGATTCTAATGCCGTCTCCAACACCTCGGCATATGAGTGGAGTCGTTGCGGGAGAACTCTTTCCCTGATTGTAAGGTCCAGCCCCCATTCGAACATCCTTGCTTTCTCTTCATCATTTGCTACATATCTAGTTGCATAACGGGCTAATTCTTCAAATTTTGCAGCGTATTGGGTTACGGTCATATTCCCTTGCTCCAAGGTTTGGAATTCCTTGACTCGCTCTCGGCGGACCGTACTTGGGAAATATTTATTTAGGAACAGTTCCCTGAACTGGTTCCATGATAGGCTCACAACATCACGGGTATTCTTGATTAGCTCCCACCAGTGGTCAACCTCATCATCAAGCTCGAATACTGCCAAAGCTATTCTATCAGCGGCTTCGATTATGCCCATAGTGTCTAGCATTTTCTCTATCTGCCGAAGCCAATTTTCAGCTACCTTTAGGTCTAGTACACCTGCGAACTTTGGAGGCCTCTATTTTCAAAATTTGGAAAAGAGTCGAGTCCTCTCATTCTGCCGATTGTTCCTTAATTGCCCTAGTTCTTCCAGAATTTGATGACCTAGGTTATTGGGGATATTGGCCACTGCGGTTACGAGTCCGTGTTGATCTCTGGGACGGTTTTGTGCATTGTTGTTGATTTCTGAATAGTCATTAGCTCGCATGTCCACCATTCTGTTCATGGTACGTGGTGAGTTGGTTTCCAGTTTTATAGCTAAAGAGAATCTCGCTACTTAGATTTGAAATGAAGGTTCAGTTTCCTTAAGGTGTACTAAAGCAAGTAACAGTCAACAATATAGATCAACACAGCATTCATATATTATAATAGGCATCATTACAAAAGGGCTCCTAGATCGGAGTTACATTCAAAGGGCATCTACACATTACAAAGTTCAAGTTATCTTATTCTAAGGATCCCTATCAGCGGATCTTACAAAAGTCTAGTTTTACTATCTCTCGAACTAGTTCTCGTTTCCCGACCAATCAAAGTCTTCTTCTGGGTCTTCATCAGCGGAGTCAGTTGCTTGGTCCGGAGAGCGGGGAGTGTACATCGGTGAGGAGGGATTGTGTTCAGATGACACCTCTATAGGGTAGGCTTGGGTTGCCCTTTGCTGTTCGGGTGGTTGCTCCATATCCATTGGTTGTTTGTTGCCTGGCCCCGGATAACGAGATTCGTAACTTTCGGCCTGCTTCGGTGGTTTGTGGAATGCCATGGTGGCCAAAGCTCGATGTATCAAGGAGTCCATGCTCTAGTCATCTTGCTTCATTCGGATCGTCTTCTTTGCTGCCCGACTTAAAAATTGTAGGCGGGCACCGTACCAGGGACCTCTTTTGCTCCCTCGTATAGCAGGAGTACTCTGTTTCCACCTTACGTATCTCTGTTATGATCATTTCTTCAGCGACAATCGCACAGCGTCGACGGCTAAAGTAGGAGCTGACAGACATGGCCCTCATTCCCTGCATACGGAAAGTACCCAACGAGTCGAGATTGACACCGGGTCTTGGATGCCTCCGATGACATCCTAAAGTGGAAAAAGATTTTTATTTGTTAGTCTCTTTTTTTTTTTTTCTTTTTGGGATAGCTATTGTAGCGTGATAGTATAATACATTAATGAACAAGGGTAAGGATTCTAGAGTGCATATTGGGTTGCACGGGTTGAGAGCTGAACCTAGGCTCTAATACCAAATTGTGACGCCCCAAATCTACACTATTGATTGTAGTCAAGGGAAAGTCACTAATGAGTCCTATGGTCAATAACCAAGTAAGATCCCAGATCGCCGGAGGAGTCAAATTAGCCTCCCTTCTAAGTCCAGCTTTCTTAGGTAGTGCATTACCTTTTTGACAGATCTTAAGAGATATTGACACAAGGTTTCATAAGCAACGTTAGGGGTTATATTAGTGTTAGAATATAAGTACATAATAACCACGAATATCCTTAATTACCAAAGCTCGTTCCATTACATTGCATCCCAAAAGAAAATTTAAATCTTCATATGAGCCTTACAAAATATCAAAAGGGAAATTTCTAACTTTTCTAAGATAGCCAAATGTCTTTGAAGCTTTCCGGCTCGTCGTCTCCAGCTATAAGCTCATCTTCGGCACCTAGCATGATATGTCAAGAGTTTTGAATGCCCAGTAAACGCACACACACCTCGTCAATTTTTCCCAGATCAATACACAATCACAAATATGACAATAAGTAATGAAGCATGATATTCAACTAAACAAACAAAGGGTTACAAAGTTAGATGTTAGTAAACTAGAAATCCCCCAAAGACACTTCGTCCTCCCAACCACAAGAATCGGATGCAGATTATTCGGTATGCCCCCTCTTTTGCTGCTTTGTTGCAGACCTTACCTCGAATGCCTACCAACAGTTATGTACCGCGTAGCGCCAACCGCAGGGCCTCAAAAGAGATGGTAAAATAGGGCCTTGCCCATTCCCTCCTTACACCAAACCACCTAGGGTCCGAATACAACCGCTCCGTTCAAAGGCTCCGAACAACTACTTGCGCAAGACTGTAACTTTCAAAAGGGAACATGCCCCACCAAACAATTCAATTGGGACATAAATTTATCTCATAATAATACTCATGTGATCGAGACCCCATTAGCCACCCTATTAAGTTTCCGTTTAGATTAATGTTTTAAGTTAGTTAGTACAAGCAAGTAATAAGAATAAACTTGCATGAGTGTAAGCATGATTGAAGGGCTAAAATATAAGATATACAACCATGGAAAGTGTGATATCATATTAAGACACATTCATATATATTAACAAGCATATTCATGATCACAATAGCATGAAATACCAATGCCAAACAAAAATTTCAGATTTAGTACCCATTAAAGATTAAAATTGAAAGGGTTGTTTCAGATTTTTCCCGAACTCGACCTTCCTATGGTTCGAAGAGAATTTAATCTAGTTTCCAGAACATATTTTGGAAATGGGATAGCTTTTTTAGATTTTTAGTTATTTAAGAAACACTCCAGCACTGTCCAGATTCGTCGACCGTTACGAAAATCGGATTTTCTTACAAACTGCTCACTCTTTTTCAATGAAACCAATTTTCCTTGAAAACTAACTTCTTAAGGAAGATTTTGGCATAAAAATGAGGTCCAGAATATTTTTATACGTTTTTATATAATTTTTGAAAGTTGGCTGTAAAAACAGATTTTTAATGCATAATACTCAAAACAAGAAGATTTGTGAGGAAAGAGATCCACTAAGGAAATTTTTCATTTCTTTTGTCTGATGAAAATATGATAAATTATATATATTAAACTCAGAAATTTATCTTGAAGGTGTGCCTTTGGAAAGTTTGAGAGATCGGTATGAAAAAGATAGTTTTGTACCGAATAAGGGGAACTACAAGAATAGTGGAATCATGGCTCAACTCTTTTCATTTTTAATACAAGAAAATCACTAAAACGCATCTGAAAACAATGTTTAGAACCCTTAAGAGTATGTATTTGAAAAAGGAGAATAAAAGAAAGGGCTGTGTTGTGGCTTACTTGCTAGGCTAGGCCAAGTTGAGCAAGATTGCTCTCCTCTTCCTTCCTCTCTCTCTCAAGACTTTTCTCTTGCCCTCCTTTCCCTTCTCTAGGCTGAATGTAGGTGTGTGTGTGTGTTGTTTGTGTATGCTATGCTAAGAGGGTGGTTGTATATATAGGCAAATTTGGTGTGAAAAGACACAAAGGCCCATTAGTGGAATTGGATTGAGAAGTTTGGATTTACTTGGAGTCTAAAGGAATAGGGAGTGATTAGGGGACTTAATTATGTGATTAGACAAGATTTAGTTAGCCTCTAGTTGGAATGGAACTAGGTTGGGAACACAATCCCTTGATTTAGGGGTACTTGGTACTTTTGCTTCTAGAATGCCATGATTACAAATCTTTAAAATTGATCCCTCACACTCCCCTAGGTTGGCCGCCATGGGGAAGGGAAATGGAGAATATTCTATTCAATATATGTGTACTATGGAGATATTCCCAATATATATATAGATCCACAAATTGATTTGGTGGTACTATAGTATAAAAAGTACATGTACTAATTTGGGGTAAATCTTGAAATTAATAAAAGAAGTGAGGGCTTGGATTAAACTCATGTATTGGAACCTTATTTATGTAGAATTAAATTATATTAAGCTAAAGAACCTAATTCGGCTAGGATATTCTTGTTCCGATAAAAATTAAAAATACTAACCGACAAGATTCGAAATAATTTAAGAAATTAAGGAGCTTTAAGGAAATAATTCAAACGTAAGGCTTTTTAAAGAAAATACATTCTTCAAGGGCTTCACAATATTCTAATGTTTTAATATGAGATTGTTTGGTGCTCTAATGGTTGCTCACCCCCTGCATGTACATGTGCACAGGAATGTTTTTTCGGATTTGAAGATCAAACAATGGTTTTTACCATTTCGTAAGTGTAATGTAGTGATAGAATATACTACTTCATTTGTTGTTTGGCTGAGTGCTATTCTTTTTATAAAGAGTATTGTCCTCTATTTTATTGTAAGTCTAAGGGCATTTCTTTTATTTGTATGTAAATGTCATTGTTGTATAACGAAAGGGAATATGTATATTTAATTATTCATCACTTCATCCAAGGATGAAATGTTATTTGTAAATGGACTTAATTAATGAATATTGGTAACGTTATTCGAGTAATAAAATACGGGGCGTGACACTCTAGAACGTGCCTGCAAGTAGGCTATATGCACTAGCAATTGCCATTTTTATCGATATTAACCAGAAGGCTCGACGCCTATCCGCATGGGTTTCTGGACTTTCACCAAGGACACACAGACCAACATAATACCACAACTACACTTCTACCCAGATTCACTAACGTATTCACCCCTTTTTTTACAAAACAATAAACATTTTCAATGTGTTAAACATGTTACAATGTTCAATGCAATGGATGAGAAATTAGTTTCAATTCACCTAATTCTTATGCAATTTATATAACAATCGTAACTATTCTCTATTGATAGCCCAAAATAGATATCTCTAAATATATAATTATTTTTCAACACAGATATACTCTCAAACATTTCCAATTAGGAGTGATAATTCATATCCAACTCCACTACCATCATTATCATTGCTCCAATTCCATAAAACCAACATCAATTCCATTTTTTTTTTTACAAAAATCAAATGTACCCAATTTAGGGCAAAACCCCTTTTTCTTTAAAAATCAACCTCCATCGATAAAATCCACCATTTATCACAACCGAACCATTTTTTACAAAACCACAATCATATACAAGAACCCATTTTGAAAACCCCTATTTTGATTTCAAAGCCAAAACACTAGATTTTATCCAAAATTTCCAAATCACAATATCCTTTTTTAAGAGACAAATAACTAAGTTAAAAATCATAAAAAGAGTCAAAGTAATCCCTACCTCAAAGAAGAAGACTCAAAAGAAGGATGGGTAGAACTCGACGGAGCCGAAAACACGAACTTCACCGATTAAAACGAAACCCTCGATGTGCTCTACCTTTTCAACAAAGGATCTAGGGTGAGGAAATCAATAGATCAAGGTGTATTTGGACCAAATGTTCAAGAACTAGAGACATGGAGAGAAGATCTGAGATTTAGAGATAGAGAGAGAAGAGAAAAAGTTATCTAAAAAGTGATCTTTATAACCTGATATACGCGCAGACTGCTCAAGTGCAGAAATGGTCGCTCGAAGAGTGGTTACTCACTAAGCATGGCTTGTTCAAGTCTTTCTGGCAAAACATGTTCAAACTCAATCTCCCCATATCTTCACTACCCACAATGTGCAAAATACTTATTCCAACTTTTGAGCTATGTTACATAGACTCTTCAAAATTAATCAAATACCCGTGTTAGGTACCCAACACCTAGACAAGATTGTGGGATGTGTCTAATACTTTTCATCGAACACTTCTTATATGTTTGTATTTAACTCTATTATTATGTGTATAATTGCTATAAAATGAGTAAAATGTCTTTTTGATAATGTATGTTATGTATAACATCAATTTATCTCATATTATAGATTAGAAATACAAAAAATACAAAAATACAAAAAAAAAAAAAAAGGGGAACCTTTTTTGCCGAGTCTGTGTATCTTTAAATTTGAGGTTTGATGGGCCAGGCCTCTAAATACGCACCTGTACCCGAGTCCATGTAACATAACTTTTGAGTTGAGGACTCAACCCTTATAAGATATACATGAATCCTCTCTTTTCAAATATTTCACAAAAAGTATTAAGGAGTTGCTTTCCAAACCTTATGCCTTCTCTATTGCATCTAAGCAACTACTAGCCATTGAACACATCAACAACTACTCTTTTTTTTTTTCTTTTTTTTCTTTTTTTTTTCCGCTGGGCGCTATTTGATTTCTAAGAATTTCTGAAAATTGCTCACAAATAAGGCGATGATAAACCATCTCCTCCATTTCCTTGCATATAAATGTTTAATTTGGAAGCAACTTACTTTAGAACTCAATTCAACAAGCCTAAATTACTTTGGATTATGTGGCTTTTGTCGAAAAACTATGCATTGTTGAGCCTCTTTGTTAACAGATTAAACTTTTGGGACTATCGGTGATCTAACATGATATTAGAGTTCAAGTTAAGAGAGATCTTGTCTACAAGTCTCTGCGATTGCATCATGCTTATGTTCGTGTTGGGATGTTTGCTTCTCCACTTGCAAGTTAGGGTTGCTAAGCGGTTTGACCACTTCTATGGAGACCACTTCTTCAACTTGTCTTATTTAAAAATTATAATTGATTACATTCATTTTTCGAACATTTTGGCGATGCATCTTGAACCCTGCAAACACGGCCTATGTGATAAAGTTCCTTATATATTCTTTGAAAAGCCACTTGTGCATTCTAAATTTGTTTTGCAACGATCTTGTATAGTTAGTTCTTAGGGGTGTTGAGCTTTCCTTGAATCAATTTTTGAATTTTGTTCAAAATTTTGAATGCGTATAGGAGTTTTTTTTTTTTTTTTTGGTTCTTAGAGAATTTTACATAGGTGGCTACCCCTTGGCGTCTTTTAATTTTATATATTCTATACCTGTTGATCGAAAAAGACAACTAGATTATCTGTTGTGGTGGTTTCTTTTCTACCTCCGCTCGCGGGGCTTAGGCTGAGTGATTAGTTATCTATCCCCCTTCTTCTTTATTGTTGTCATGGAAGTTTTGAGCATAATAAATGTGAGAGTTGTGTATGGGGGGAATGATATTAGGTTTAAAGGTGTGTAAATCGTAAGGGACACTAGCATTGCTTTCTCATTCATTGTATACTAGTAATACAATAATTGTTTTGTGGAGTTCGTGATGAATAGTTGAAGCATCTTTGGTAAGCAAACAAACAAACGTACACTACAAGGATGAAATCATTCTTATAGTGGATTTAGGATATTCAGGGTAGGGGTGTTCAAATAATCGACTACTCAATCAACCCGATCTGGACCGACCAACTTGTCTTTATCACGGGTGATTTCGTTGATTTCAATGGTCGGCTACAGTTTAAATCATTCAATTTTTCTTGAGATTCAGTCACGTATTGGTTATAATACAAACGAAATTGTTTAACATAATCCGATTGTATTATATATATAGATATATCCACGTGTTGCCATTTGATAGGCTAGTAATTGTATCCTTACCTTCCCAAGACATTGACTCTTATCACTCCAACGTTGCCATTTGATAGACTAGTAATAGTACTCTTACCTTCCCAAGACATTGACTCTTATCACTCCAACGTTACCATTTGATAGGCTAGTAATAGTGCCCTTACCTTCCCAAGACATTGACTCTTATCACTCCAACTTTGCCATTTGATAGGCTAGTAATAGCACCCTTTCCTTCCCAAGACATAGACTCTTATCACTGGTGTTTATCTCAACCACGGTCACGGTTATGAAGGGTTAGGCCGGAGCTGGGATAAACCTAGCAAGGTGTTTTGGGCCGGCTATAGTGAGAGGAGGACAACTTTGGATTGGGCATTGGGTCTTTTGGGTTGGGCCAACAGTTGCATGCGTGGCATTCTATTTATACACCAACATCATTCCATGTCAGCACTTCCATGTCAATACCCAAAGGCATGACTTGTTGAACATTTTGAAGGGTTTGTTTGTGTCAAGTCATAACTAGTAACAATGTAACAATTAAGTGGGAAGACTAAAATTATGAGTTGTTGTAGAAAGTGAAACAGTTCTGTAAAAAAAATAATGAGACTCATTGTAACACATAGAAAGTAACATAGGAGATGAAGGATTCTAGTTAAATATTTCATTCTATGCAGATGTTATACGCAATATATGTGAAATTTTTTAATCATTGTTTGATATGAATATAATGAAATGTAACTCTCATGAATTTGAAAGTCTAGATACTCAGAAAAGAACTTAGAAATTTATTCAAAATTCAAATCAACAGTCTCTTTTAATGGGATCACACAATAAATGAATTTCAGGCTTCAATTATAAATTTTGGACAATGTTAATTTATTTTTATTTTTTTCTGAGTTTATTTCATGAATTGCCTTCAATCTCTATGTTATAAAGTGGCTGATATATCCAGATTCATGAGATTAATAAATAATAATCTTTTAATGTACTCAAACCATTATTATCAAAACTTCAATGCAGTCAATTTATCCACTAACAATCTCCCACTCTTGTGTTGATGATCATTCTCAAGCAAAGCTTGGGGCCCAACATAGCATCAATTCTTGTTTGGATCCAGAATTCCATAGGATAAGATTTTAGAAATTTTTTATATTTGTTTTTTTTACTTACTATTTTATTAGAAATTTTGCAGCTTTAGTATGGAATAGCGTAAAAATATTAGATTTCCTAATTTAAGTTGATTTAGTTTTTCTAATTTTTAGATTGTTGATTCTTCTCTAAGATTAATTGCATATGGTTGGGTTAGGCCTCAACTTGCGAGAGCATTTGGACTTAGTAAGCCCATTTTGGGACCGATTTCGGAGATCTGAATTGTTCACTTTTCAGGACTCGTTGAGTAGAATATTCATGCAAAAATTAAAATGATTTGACATCGGTAGTTGTATATTTAAATCATATTTGTTTTAAGAAAATGGACGACAAATATAATTTCAAAAATAACCATTCATTTTTTGTAGTACAAATTTGATTCAAACATATAATTACTGATGTTCAATTACCTTGATTTCTTGGATGATTATTCTACTCGGTGAGTGTTTAAAGGTAAACGGTTCGGATCACTAAAATCGGTTCCAAAATCGGTCTACTAAGTCCAAACGTTCTCTCAGGCTTACATGGCCAACTTGAGATAAGCTAAACCTTGTTTTAAGTGTTTAAGGGAAAAATAAATTTTTTTTTTTATCAACAATAAAAAAAGATTTTTTAGAGTTTCTTTTGTCAATTAAAACAATAGCTATACGCACCAATTGGTATAACAATTAGTGTACTAATAGATGATGTGACATAATTTTAGACACTTTAAATTTTTGTAATTTGTATAATGAGTCAAGCCCATAGTTTTAAAGAGACAATATCATAGCATATACTAATTGGTATGTGTAGCATCACTGATAGAATAAAGCTATCTTTTTGTATTTCCCATCTTTTTGTAATCACTAGTAGCGGTGCACATGCGTTGCCCGTGATATTTCATCTATTATAATTGTGTTTCATTATTAAAAATTTCTTATAATATATAATAATATAAAAAAAATTACTATTAAATTTATGATATGAAGGGCATCCATTTTAAAACTAATAATTATGTATAACTATATAATGTTACCAACCAGAAGAAAATTAAAAATACAATGTAAGTTCTTAAATCTATTTAATATTACACAAATTTTGTTCTGTGAACTTCACATTTGAAATAACTACAATTCATCGTGCATGTTTTTTTTTCATTGAACATCCAGAAAGATGAGGAAGAAAACATTCTTAATAAGTATTATGGTTCATGTAGAAATTGTGCAAAAGTTATTTTAAAAAATGTGAATTTGTAACTTAATGTTTCGAACCATATAAAAATTTCATTAGTATTTTCATGATACTTATAGATCCACACTTATTATGGAATTTGACTTCATTTAAGGATGAAAAACAAATTGTATGTATGAGTAGTTAAAATAATGGAGGTAGCTTTTCACCAGATCACTGCTTTAGGGTTCAATTTTGTAATTTTTGATTTTTTGGGGGTGTATTTTAATGATTCAAAATGTTCTGATTTTAATGCTTTTTGAGCAAATAATTGATGCAAAATTTTAGATTGATCGGATATTGGTAATCATGTGTTTGGATCATATTTGTTTTTAAAAAATAGAGGATTTATTATTGATATCAATAGACCTAATTAATCGCACGGATGATCTACTCAAGAGGTATTATTAAAATTTAAATATTTCAAATAACTAAGGCAAACCCAAATAAATCATAAAGTTGAAAGTAGTTTTTTTCCCCTCTCTTTTTAAGATGCAAAATGCAAGTAACAATTAAAATCTTATGTTCAAGTTTTGATAACATTCTCTTTCACTTGATAATATAATGTTTCTTGTGACAATCATTTTTAAATTTATTTTATGAATTTTAATTTTAAAATTATTAGAAACAGTTTTTTATTTTTTTTATTTTAACAATAAATATATAACTCTACACTATATGTTTAGTTATTTTATGATAATAACATTTTAAAATTTTGTTTTGAATCTCATTTTATTTATGTTGAAAAGTTTAAAAAGTCAAACTCTTGAATTTTTGATAAAACAAAAGACTAAAGAATGACATTTATAGTGTCAGAATTCGTTTATTATTAGAAAAATCGTTTGAAAATTTTTAGTTATGAACTTGTAATGCTGATAAATAATAGGATGATATAACAGTGTCAGAATTCTATGTGGACATGTTTGTATGATTTTTTAACAACTATTTGGAATCAATACGCTCAATCTGTCTCTCTATGTCACAAAATAAGAAGGGAGACCAAGATTTTTTTGATTTATTTTTTATTAGGGTGAAAATATTCAAATTAGCTATTCCAACTCTATAATCTATCTACTTTCTGGTAACAAGGTCATGAAGAGTACAAACTAACCAATCCCTAAAGGTCATGTTTGATTCAAAAGACTAATAGTGAAGTATTAATAATCCTATTAAATTAGTGTAGTATTCACTATCCAATTGGATTAATATCCATTGGATTAATAATCTCACCCCTACCCCATTACTAATAATCCTACAAATTTGTTGGATTAATTATCCATTGGATTAATAATCCTAAACCAAAATGTTAAGACAAACATGGGATAATTTGGTCCACGGATTAATAATCCCAATCTCATGCTCTAATCCACCCAATCAAACATGCCCAAGGGTATATATTCAATTCCTTATAAATACACAAACATTTTTTCTTTCCACACTCACCCAAAAATAGTTTTTAAACGATTTTTCCCTCAAACACAATTACCATTAATGAAAAAATTACAAATTTGATAGGCCACTGATCCTGAGTTGTAATTGAGGGACATTTGCCTTATGGGTTTGAGTTGTAATTGTGGGACATTTGCCTCATGGGTTTTGGAGTGGAAGCATGTTTTGGAATTTTATTGAACGAATGAATTATGAAAATATTTACTGTATTTTTTAAATTTGGTACTTGTTGGAGAGACAATCAGGTCGATTGTTTGGTTTTGAAACCGAGTAGGCTGTTATGGTTTGATTTGTTTGTAAAATCACTGGATTGTGAAACAGGGTTCACCAAGAGACACGTGACCACCTATTTGGGTCTAAAGTAGTGTACTGTTGTATTTTGATTGAAAACCACTGGGTTATGAAACAAAATTGTCCCAGAATTGTTCGGAAACAGAGTAGAAAATTATGTTTGAAGTTACTTGGTTATGAAACAAAATTGTTCCGAAACACTGGTTCCGAAATGGATTGGAAAATTATGTTTGAAGTTATTTTTTAAATTTGTTTTAGATGTTACCACTAGATTATGAAACCGAATTGTTTTGAAATAGAGTGGAGAATTGTTTTTGAAGTTGTTTCTCAAATCCGTTTTAGATGTTTATTCAAAGTTTGTTTTAGATGTTTGGAGATTCAAAGTTGTTTGCATGGTTGCAATGGTAAGGCATTTGAAATTCTGTTTTAGACTCTTCAAGTACCGGGCATTTGAAATACAAAGTTGTTTCCAGTATTTTATCCCACCAAGCAACGGTTGGCATTTGCTTTGTTGGTTGTTGAATTGTCAAGCAGTTTGTTTGGTGGTTTTAAAAATAATAGTACAATTGTGGGTATTTGAGAGGGCAAAATTGAAATTTAAAAAAAAAGTAGAAAACATAACAGGCTTTTCACATTTTTAAAATAGTAGTAGAATTAAAATAATAGTAGAATTGTTAGTATTTGAGAAGGTAAAATTGAAAGAAAAAAAAAAAAAAAAAGTTTGTTTGGTGGCTTTTAAAATAATAGTAGAATTGTGAGTATTTGAGAGGGTAAAATTGAAAAAAAAAAAAAAAAAACAATTTGCTTGGTGGATTTTAAAAATAATAGTAGAATTGTGAGTACTTAAGAGATAAAATTTGGAATTTGAAAAAAGTAGAAAACATGGAAAAAAAAATATTTAAAATAATTGTAGAATTGTGGGTATTTGAGAAGGTAAAATTGGAATTTTAAAAAAAAAAGAAAGTTTGCTTGGTGGCTTTTAAAATGAGAGGCATTAATATCCCTACCTTTCTACTTTGAACCCCCCACTTTTTTGGCCCCCCAACACTAAAATTGCTTCCCTCTTTATTTTTCTTTGGACCCCTACCATAATCTCAAATATACCCTTTGAACCCCACCCCTACATCTTCCACCTTCAACTCCTCCTTCCTTTCTCCAGCAGTCTCCCTCATATTCTGGAGACCCTCACTCTCCGAAAACCTGCTCAAACAATGACAACAGCAACAACAACAGAGCAACCGTCTGTTTCCTCAGAATATCAGATAGATGCGAACTATGTTTTAAGGAATGTAACAACCTTGGAAGTATGATGGGTCCAAGTTCGAAGGGTGATTCCTCCATTGTAGAGAATCACATTGATGTTGCTAAAGATGAATGATGGATAACCAGTTCAGAAAACCCACCTTTTTGCCTTCATTCGCCGCTGTTTGAAAAACCAGTTCCAAACAAAAGCATGATGTTTAGTATTATGTAGCCGAACAAAATGCATATGTTCAGTTGTGGAGCACCGAATATATTCAACAAGTTCAGCTTTGTGTAACCAAACGAAGAGAAATTGACCAACCTGTGAGGTAGAGAGAGAAATCGATGAAAGAGAGGGAATCGAGCATAAAAGAAAGAAAAGAGAGTATGTTCCGAAGGATGAAGATGAACATTGCCAAAGAGAGTTCGCGAATCAGTCGCTCATTCTCCGCGGCCGCCGCCATTGATAGTTTTGTAAACAACAAGTGGTGGTGAGAGGCTCGCCGAAGGAGGAAAATAGCGGAGGTGGGTTGGTTGCTGGAGGCCGCTGGCTAGAGTGGAAGTGGTGGTGGGATTAGGGTTAGGGTTAGGGTTAGACTTGGGAGGATATAATAAGGACAAAATTGGAATTTGATGTTAGGACAAAATTGTAATAAAATAAAATATAAAAAATAGGGGGGTCCAAAGTAAAAAGGTATGGGCATTTAGTAGCCCTCTTTAAAATAATAGTAGAATTGTGGGTATTTAAGAGGGTAAAACTGGAATTCAAAAAAAAAAGTAGAATTGTGGGTATTTGAGAGGGTAAAATTAGAATTTAAAAGAAAATAGTAAACATTTAAAATAATAGTAGAATTGGGGTTATTTGAGAGGGTAAAATTGAAATTAAAACAAAACAAAACAAAGTTTGCTTTGTGGCTTTTAAAATAGTAGTAGAATTCTGAGTATTTAAGAGAGTAAAATTGAAATTTAAAAAAAAAAAAAATAGGAAACATGCCAGAAAAACAATTAGAATAATAATAGAATTGTGAATATTTGAGAGAGTAAAATTAGAATTTTAAAAAAAAAAAAATTTCTTGGTGGCTTTTAAAATAATAGTAGAATTGTTAGTATTTAAGAGGGTAAAATTAAAATTTAAAAAAAAAAAAAAAAAATGACAAACTCTTCGCACTTTTAAAATAGTAGTAGATTTTTTAGTCTTCCTATTTATTTGCAATTTGTCTTTTATTAAACCCATTGCTGTAATAACCCGACCCTCGTATCTGTTTCTGGAATAGTTGTTTGCTAACCCACGGTAATTATAAATTGTGAATATGAAACCCTGTGGTTGATCTTGTATCCTACAGTAGGAAGAGAAAGAATTATCTGAACTATGGAACACTGAAATGACTAAGAAGAGGCCAAATTCATCTGTGCTGTAGCAAGAAGAAATGCTATTGAGCGAGGATGTACATCTTACTGTTATAACTGATTAACTAAAAGAATTCAAATCTGATTTCTAGCTCTATCCTTGGATGGCTTCTTTTGCTCAAAGAGATGATTGTTCTACTTAACGTTATTGCTTAGATTCGAACATATAATGGTATGATTAAGTGTCTATCATGGCACACCTGCATGAACACTAGTTTAACACTAGCATAACTGTTTGATTTGGGGCATGGTTCTCTTGTATCCCCTGTACTTAGGAGTAATGCTATAAGGAATTAACAATGTGTACTGAGACCTTTCTTTCTGTCGTTCGAACTGTGTTAAGATCATTACATAAATTCTGAACCAATATCATGGTAGGCTTTTGGAATGCTTTTGGACAAAAAAAAAAAAAAAAAACTATATATAACTTTAGTTAACAACTTGTCTCTAAGTGATTTGTAATATGTGAATTACCCAGTAATGAGATTGCATATGAACTAGTAGTACTGGAACGATCTCGCTATGAACATAATAAAGAACATGTTGTGGTTGGAATTAACGTATACTACGGAATACCTGAATTACGTGCCTCATGTGCTTAAGAAAATGATATATATTATGTTCTGTATTTGGCAATTGTATGTTTCTGTCTTTGAGAATTACTGTTATAACACTTATTGATAGGAAAGTGTGGTGATTATGTACCCTGCTTACTAGGGATTATGTGTCTAGAATGTCCTGCTATGGACTATTGTAGTCTTACCTTGTTCGACACATGATACTGCGAAATACATATATGGAGTTGTTATTTTATTTCTGCAAGGCTGAAATAAGCATTGAAGCGACTAGTTAAATAAACCTAGGAGATGCTTGTTATGGTGAGAACTTTTGAATAACTGTAGTAAATACCAAATTAAGCTTTGCATTGTTTGAACTGAGGAGTTATGTGAACATCTATAATAGAAGTAGACACTGGAGGGAGACTGAGATTTCTAATCTGTTATACGTTAAAACAAGTTTGAGGGACCAAACTTATTTTAAGGGGGGGAAAGTGTAATAACCCGACCCTCGTATCTGTTTCTGGAATATTTTCAATGCCTTATTCTGAGCCTTTAAATGCTTACGGTGAAATTTTATGTGAAATTGAATTTAATTCAGTAAATCCTATGGTTATGGATGCATATCTGTTTACTAAGAGGAAAATCTGTCACAATTATAATGTTTGAATCAGGAATTGGAAGCCTTAGAGACTTAATTATCTGAAATTGATTTTACATTTGGGATCAACATAATTTTTAAGTCATAATATGATTTTCTGTGAAATTTCAATTTGGAATAACTAAACTGATTAAATTTCGTCTTATTAACTTTTTACATATAAGTGCCAATGCTTCTTATACATTGACTTGGGAAAACCACACTCAAAAATATCTCCTGGAGAGAAAAATCAGAGAAGAAGGGGGTTGAAGGCAGAGAAGAAGATTGGGGAAATTGAGAGGCTTGGTAGGGAATGAATCAAGGTATGTAAACACCATCTTAAATTAAGCTCTTTCTTGGGTTGAGTGAGTTTGCTCTTCTAGTTGGGAGGGCTAGAGGTTATGTTGAAGTTTTGTAGAAGATGATTGTCTAATTGGGAAATTATGCTTATCATGTAGTTGTTTTGGAAATTAATTTGAGTTATGGAGAAATTACACCTTGCTTCCTTGTTAATCTCATGTAGATACTCATCTATGCGGTTGGATTATATGGTTACATATGTGTGTGTGTGTGTGTGTGTGTGTGTGTGTGTGTGTAAGAAAGTTAGAAATTCCATGGAATTGGATTGTGATTGATTCATGAATTCAAGGTGATTAAGAACCTAAGTTGATTTATGATTCACTTTTTCGTGTGATTTTGAGCTTTAATCTTGTGTTAAATTGATCTATTTTGAGCTTTGCTATGTATTCTCTAAGTTGGGATTTGTGTGAGTTTCGGACTGCCAAAACAGGGGCTCGGCCGCACGTGCGGAGGTCATGGCCGCATGTGCGGACAAGAGAAAAAAATGAGATTTTGCATTCTGCCTATGGCCGCTCGTGCGGTGAGGAAGGACCGCACGTGCGGTACATGTCTGTACGTGCGGAGGGGACGACCGCACGTGCGGCCCATGTCGGGAAACCTCGTCTGCTCCGTTTTACATGCTTGACCCTCTGATATGTTTGAAATCAGTATTTGATGCTTTATGATGTTTGTAAACTTATTCGAAGTAAAACGAGTCAGGAAATAGTTTAAAAATGAAACGAACTAATTCTTGTATGGTGTGCATATGTAGGGCACCTACCGAGAGGGATTATCGCTCCATCCACGCACTGTGAGTAATAGTATTGTAATCGCACATTTGATTACCGTTAATAATTCTTTTTATTAACGCTCTGCACTTCAGACGTAGTTATGTTAATATTATGTTGATTGGGAAACAGTGTGGACATTGAAAGATTTTTGTGAACATTGGTATGAACTAAACCTACGCTGTATTCTAGCTATGGCTAATGATTATCGTGAATGTACCATCCTATGAATTACTCATGATTCTGCATAAGAATTGCATACAAACTATTAACACTGTGAAGTTGGTTAATTGAAAGGAATTGAGTATCAATAAATTGTTACGTGATTCATGTTATGATATGAACTATTCTGACCTATTGATGTAATGGTACCTTTACCTTCGGACTATTGTTAATATTAATGTTCTGCTAATTACGAGACAAGTATGTCGACCTACAAAGAACCACGAGGAAATCTAAGTGCATCGTTGGATCATACGTTTTGTTTACTATTGATAGTTAATGTTGACATTCCATTATCTGCAAGTTAGTGGTATTGGTTCATGACAAACAAATGGGATGTATGTGCATTATGGAACTATGGTATCTACATATCTTTGGAATGTGGTTACCTTTTGCTAACAATTATCAACAACGTTCTGTTAAACTTATATTACCGATGGTAATTCATGTGAATAATGGGAAGAATGTATGTACTTTCTGTATGATTCTGAAGTTAATCTGTTATGATGATTTCTGGTATGGAACAAAGTGTTGTACGGAACTAAGTGCTACACTTTGGTGGGAGCCACCTCTAGAACAGGCCGTTCTGTTATTTCTGGGCCGCTAGGCCGTTCTGTTATCTCTGGGCCGCTAGGTCGTTCTGTTATTTCTGGGCCGATAGGCCGTTCTATTATCTCTGGGCCGCTAGGCCGTTCTGTTATTTCTAGGCCGATAGCCGTTCTGTGTATTACTGGGCTTAAAGCCACTCTGTTAAGGAAATTGGGCCCATGGCCGTTCTAGAAATGACTACAGAATGTAATTAATCATATGCCTCCACAGTTATATGCTTTGTTATTTAAGTTAACCATTACATTATTCATGTACTATTATTCACTGAGTTTTACTCACCCTGTATTTTGTCTGTTTCTGTAGGTAACCAACTGGAAAGCCAGTCCTAACCCTTGAGACTTGTCTATCTCTTGTCAACCTTAGTGTGTCCAGGCACTTAAGATGGAACCCATGCATTTTATAAAGCTTTAACTAGGTTTTCAGTTTATGCTTTGATTGTCTGCCTATGAATGAATATAAATAACCCCTTTCTTCTTTAGTACTTTCGTGTGAATGTGAATGACTGTAACTAAAGCTCGGGTGTATGCTTCCTATGTATTATCTACCTACTGTAATCTTTGCGGTCCTAGCATAGTAGTGGTAGCTCAATGGATGATGTTTTAAGTTATTTAATTTTATTAATGCTTCCGTCCAGGCCCCATATACTACGTATATCAGGTTAAGTGTCCGTTTCTGAATAAGTCATGCCCGAAACTTTTAGGGGCGGGTTTGGGGTGTGACAATTATTATTAATAAAAAAATAAACCCATATTTAAAACAGCCAAACAATTGAACCTCGGCCCAAAAGACTTGCCTTTTAGCATTCACTAGTTGTTGGACATTTGACACATATTGAAGTACTTTAAACATCATTTATTCAAGCAAGCAATGTACAAAAGGGTAGAGCTATACAATACAAAGAGAGGTGAGATCAAAATATCGGTATGTACGAAAAGAACTAAAATACAATATGAGAAAAGGAGCTATTATGGACCCAAAATTTGCACATAGAAAAATATTTAGAAAAAATAACGTGTGATCTAAATTCAATCTAAATGTGAATTCCACCATTAAAGAAATTAATTTGGACCACACATTGTATTTCTAAATAAATTTTTGTGTGCATGAGTTCAATATCGGTAGATTTATTGATTTGAGAGAAGTGGAAAAGCTTAAAAAGTCAAAAATTCCATATCACCAAACAATTGTTCCAATGAAATCATGTTGAGTGGAATTTGAAGGGATGGACTTTGTTTTGATAGCACCACAGAAACTTGTTGCATGGTTGGGCGAAATTGTGGCCGAGCATGTTCAGAGTCATCACTAACTCTTCTCACTCTCTAGAAACTTCTCTCTAGAATATTCTAGAAGTTTCCACATGAATCTAGAATACTCCGGAAAGATCTAGAAGATTCTGGAAGACCTAGACAAATCCGAAAGATTCTAGAATATCCTAGAAGGTTTCGAAACATTAAAGAAGTTTGGAGAAAACTATAGAAATCTAGAAAGTTCCAGAAGGTTCTAGAATATTTTAGAGAAGTATAGAAGGCCCTAATATGTACTAGAGTAATCTAGATTGTTCTAGAGTGTAGGGAAAGTATGAGTGTATTCTAGAAAGTTCTTTAACTAGTATAAATGTGAGATGAGTGCATGTACTAAGCAATTGGGCAATTGGACAATTGAGTGAAAGAACAATGAGTCTAAAGTGAGTCCAAAGAAAGTGGTCAAGCACTATCTAGTGCGAGGTGTCTTAAGGTCTTATGTGAGGAAGACACAAAGTGTGAGTGCTTGAATGTATGTGTGAGTGGATAAGTGAAGTGTATTAGTGTGTGATTATGTACAAGTGTTTTGTGTACTAGAGGGTTATCAATAAAGGTTGTATTTTTGGGTCCACCAGTGTGTCAAACTCAACAATTTGGTATCAAAGCTTGGACGTTCGAGGACCGACACGAAGAGCAATTGAGATTGATACAAAAGATTGTTGAAGTCAACAACCACAGTTGTTATAGCGGATTTCGGAAACTTCATCGGTGGTATGGAGAAATTAAATTATTATAATTATGATTATTGGCGAATATGCATCGAGGCATATCTTCAAGGACAAGATCTATGGGAGATTGTTGACGACAAGAAAACTGCATCACCTGGAGAAGAAGATGCAGAGGCCTTGCGAAAGTGGCAGATTAAGGCTGAAAAAACGATGTTTGTGTTAAGGACAATTGTTCAAAAAAAGTTATTGGAGTATATTCGGGAGGCTACTACTCCAAAAGCAGTCTGGGACATATTTGCGGCACTATTTTCGAAGACAAATGATGCACGACTTCAGTATCTAAATAACGAGCTTGCAAAGGTGACATAAGGATCAATGACTATCAGCTAATATTTTCTCAAGGTAAAGACTATTTGCAATGAAATTTCACAACTTGATCCCGAGTCAAAAATTAGCGAGTCAAGAATGAGGCGCATTATTACTCGAGGTTTAAGACCAGAGTACAGTGGGCTTATGGCCGTTGTTAGAGGATGGTCCACTCAACCATCACTAGCCGAGCTCGAAAGTCTATTGACAAATCAAGAAACTCTAGCAAAGCAAATGGCTAGAGTCGTACTGAAGAATGAAAGTGAAGAAAAGACATTATTCAGTAGCAAGAGAAGAGATGGACTGAAGTAGCAAGAATATGGAAAATCGAAGAAAGAAGAAGAAGAACAATCACAAGATGATCAAAGTTATCAACGAGGGGGAGTTCAACATGATGAAAATGATCGAAGAGTTACTAGATTTGGACGACGCAACATAGAGTGCTTTAAATGTGGCAAGATTGGCCACAATGCAAAAGATTGTCGGTCAAGAAGAAAACCAATTTAAGGTAATATGGTAACATCTAATGGTTACCAAGATGAGAGTGAAGAAGAATGAGATTTCCAAGCTTCATGTGCAATGTTCGAGGCCGTGGAACTAGGCTACTTAGAACAAGAGCCAAAATTTGAAGAAGAATGGGATTTTGAAGCATCTTCTACAATGTTCGTGGTTACTAAAGCTGATTCAGAAGAGGAGATAGACTTTGATGAAGGCATACATGAGCAATACAATGCAGTTACCAAGGAAATGGATGCATACTCTATTACAGATGAGTCAACTCCTATAGCTAAGTCTTAATCTTCAAGAGTTAAATATCCAGAAGCTCGCCTACCAGAGAAATTGGGGGAGCAAACAAAAGATAAAGAAGTTGAAAAAGTGATAAAGCTACAGCAATCAATATCTGCAAGGCAATGTCAACACAATCCAAGGTATGTTGATGCAACCTTTGCTAAGATGGATGATATAAATAAGCCAATAACATTTCAGGAAACAACAAAATTTAACAATTGGAGGAAGACAACAAAAGAAGATATTGATGTATCAACACATATTCAAACATGGCACTTGCTATCTAAATTAGAGGATGAAAATCCTACAGTTGGCCAAGGACGTAGTGTTCCATGGAAGAATAAATCACTTCAAAAGAAAGAAGTTAATATTGGAAGAGATAGAAACAAAGTTTATCATAGCAGAGGACCAGGGTGCAGATATACTCACGAAGAGTTTCTGAAACAACGTGGCATGGTTACATAATTCAGAAAAGAGAGTTAGTGCTAAGGGGGAGTGTTGAGAGTCATCACTAACTCTCCTCACTCTCTAGAATATTCTAGAAGTTTCCACATGAATCTAGAATACTCCGAAAAGATCTAGAAGATTCTGGAAAGACCTAGAGAAATCCAAAAGATTCCAGAATATCCTAGAAGGTTCCGAAACATTAAAGAAGTTTGGAGAAAACTAGAGAAATCTAGAAAGTTCCAGAAGGTTCTAGAATATTTTAGAGAAGTATAGAAAGCCCTAATATGTACTAAAGTAATCCAGATTGTTCTAGAATGTAGGGAAAGTATGAGTTTATTCTAGAAAGTTCTTTAACTAGTATAAATATGAGATGAGTGCATGCACTAAGCAACTGGTCAATTGGACAATTGAGTGAAAGAAGAGTGAGTCCAAGGTAAGTGGTCAAACCCTATCTAGTGCGAGGTGTCTCAAGGTCTTGTGTGAGAAAGACACAAAGTGTGAGTGCTTAAATGTATGCGTGAGTGGATAAATGAAGTGTATTAGTGTGTGATTGTGTACGAGTGTTTTGTGTACTAGAGTGTTATCAATAAATGTTGTACTTCTGAGTCCACCAGTGTGTCAAACTCAACATAGCATGCAAACATGCAAATGCTAGCTTTGCAATCAAAACCACTCGACGTGCCACTTGATTCGTGGATGTTGGGAAGCTTTGGTCCAAAATATCCTTCAAAAACAGGCCCTGGATATTCGACTCTAACAATGATGATGATGGTAGGGAAGAGATGAGATTGCTTGGATGTTTCCCCATTATCACTTCCAATGCTAGCATTCTGAAGCTAGAAACGTCGCACTTCTCATTCACTTCCATTGTGAAAGCAAGTTCTGCCAGGGAAGCAAATGCAAAAAAGAATAAGAAGTAAAATAAAAAAGTTAGAGCGAAAAAAGGGAAAAGAAAATAAAGATATTGGTTATGCTCTGTTTTCAAGAGCATGTTAATTTGAATTATCATAACACATGCAATTGGAGATGTACATGATAACTATGAAACCTCAGCTCAATTAATTAGCTACTACTTCATCAGTTAGTTGCAGTTTTCTGTTGGAATTTTTTGTTGGACTATTCGTTGTAATTTCTACTTACAGCTTATATACTTAAAATTCTAAAACTGTGAGTATGGTTTTAGATTCTGCTTATAGACTATTAGTTTTCAACTTGGAGAAAGTTACAATGAACAAGCTCTAAATCACATGACTCACAAGAGATCAATTGAATTATTGAGTTGAGTCACCACCTAAATCAACTTATCATTTGATCAACTAAAGTGTATATATATATAAATTTATTAAAAGAAATGAAATTGAAAAGAAGAGTAACCCTCATCAGAAATTGAAAAGAAGAGTAACCCTCATCAGTTCATTAAAACTCATATTAGGCACAGATCACATCGTCCATGCTAGGTTTATGAGGCCAAGAATTTAACAAGGCCTATAAAAGTTGGAGCTGAAATTGGAGTTAGATCAACTTATCCTTTTGATTCTAAACAACTTCAAAGGCCTTCTAATGGAGACCACACCAAGGTTCAATGTCAGCGAGTTGGGTTAGCATCAAAATTTGATGTTTATAACTGAGTGGAATGGCCATGTAATAGCCCTTAAAACTCAGTGGAATAACTAGCTTAAAATCTTCCAAAATTCCACAGAGAGAGAGAGAGAGAGACTTGGAGCGATGTATCCAAAGGTTCCTGCAAATGAAGTCCAATTTGAGAAGTCAGGATTTATGAGTCTAGCTGTGCCAAAATCAGAAATATGAGCCACATATTTTGAATCCAACAAAACATTATTGCTCGATATGTCCCAATGAATGATAGGAGGGAAACAATCATGGTGCATATAAGACAAAGCATTTGCCACCCCTTGAATGAAATTCACCCTCTTAGTCCATTCAAAATCCACTGCTTGTTTCTCACTGCTTAGGATCTTCCTCAAGCTTCCCCCTTCCAAGAACTCATAAACCAAAAATAGGCGTCATGGGTGTGAACAAAAACCATAAAGCTTCACAATATTACAATGTCGTATCTCCCTTAATGCTTGAATCTCACTCATAAAACTTTTCACAACAACCAACTCATCATCTTGCGAATTATGAAGTTACTTTACAGCAACAACTTGACCACTTGGCAGCTCAACTCTATAGACGGTACCATATCCTCCCACCCCAACACAATGATTGGTGTTAAAGTTCTCAGTGGCTTCAATTATGTTTTCATACACTAATTTTCCATCATAGCTCTATATTTCAAACAAATTTTCCTTAGTTGCAGGGCAAGGCTCATTGACTTTGTTCCTAGCTCTTTTGTGAAGAACGGAAAATTGCCAACATGACGCAAGAACTATAACCAAAATCTCAAATTTGTTGTGTTTTTTCCCTTCCGCCCAATCGCTCATTTTAGGAGGACAGGCCTTCAAACCAAAGTTATTGCCGCACAAAGCTTTATTAACTCTGAATGCCTCATACAAAGCCTTCTGAAAGGCTTTGTTGTTGGGAAGAGGACCCTCCAAATGATTGTAAGATATATCAACAGATATCAAACTTAGCATATCAATGAAAGTAAGCGGGATAGAGCCTGAGATCCCATTTTGAGATAGATTCAGTGACTCTAAGTTGTGCAGTTCTCCAATCTCTTGTGGTATCTCACCTATTAGTGAATTTTGGCCAAGATCAAGATTTTGAAGAGAGTGCAACTTGCTTATTTCGATAGGAATATCTCTCCAAATTTATTCTTGCTTAAATTCAAGTTTAGTAGCTTCTCACACTCCCTAATTGTTTTGGGACGAAGCCACTGAGCTTATTTGCTGCCAAGTTAAGATTTTGTAGGTCAAATAAGCTACCAATTTCTAGTGGAATGTTGCCAAAAAGTTTGTTATCACACAGAGTAAGGTCGAACAATGAGTGAAACTTTCCCAAATTATATGGGACCTCCCTAACTAGATGATTTGAAGAGAGGTCAAGTACGTGTAGTTGAGTTGCATTTCCAAGCTCAGACGGTATCCTCCCAGAAATATTATTGTGGGAGATCTTTAGGCTTGTCAGATTATGACAAAGTCCCCATTTTTGAGATAGCTCACCATATAAATGATTATAACTCAAGTCAATATAATTTAAATTTGGGTATACGCCAAAATCTTCTGATATATTTGCTACAAGTTCATTTCTGTCAAGCCTAAGTTTGTACAATTTAGCACAAACTTTCGAACTTTCTGGGATTGAACCTGTGAGATTATTGTCAGAT